>VWZV01012652.1:86672-473617 GCA_013397155.1 Irena cyanogastra | reverse complement strand
CCCCGCTCCCACCTGCCCCCAGCACCCCCCGTGCCCCTTCCCGATCCCCTCGTGTCCCCCGTTGTCCCCTGTTGTCCCCCGGCCCCACCTGCCGCGCATGACGCCCCCCAGGTACCGGTCCCCCACCAGCTCCATGGCGGCCCCGACGCCGCGTCCCGGTCACCGCGGCAACGGCCCCGTCTTGGCCCCGCCCACTGCCCGCCGCCCCCGCCGTGGCCCCGCCCCCCGGCGGCGCGTGCGCGGTGCGGGGCGGGCGCTGAGGGCGCTCAAGGAGAGCCGCCATGCCCGGGGTTCTGCGGGTGCCCCCGCTCGAGGAGCTCGATGTGCAGGAGGTGAGTGCATGAGGGCCGGCGGGACGTTTCCCGCCCTGCCCTGCCTTCCCCGCCCGCCCTCACGGCCGCTGTGCCCCGCCGCAGGTGGCGGTGAGCTCGTCCGTGCTGAAGGCCGCGGCGCACCACTACGGCTCGCAGTGCGACCGGCCCAACAAGGAGTTCATGCTGTGCCGCTGGGAGGAGAAGGACCCGCGCAAGTGCCTGAGGGAGGGCCGGCAGGTGAACCAGTGCGCCATCGACTTCTTCAGGTGAGCGGCCACGGGCTGGGAGACGCCGCCGCAGCCCCACGGGCCTGGAGGTGACGGTGCTGCGAGGCCGTGCCCGGCAGTGTCATTTGAGCGCTGGCGGTCACTCGTTCCAGGGGAGCACCTCTGCCGTGCAGACAGGCTGGGAGAGCTGCGGCTCTTCAGCCTGAGGAAGAGAAGGCTCCAGGGTGACCTTAGTGCAACTTTCAGTACCACCAGGGGCTACAGGAGGGCTGTAGAGGGAGTTGTGACAGGGGTATATGATATGACAGAACAAGGGGGATGGCTTCACACTGACACAGGGCAGGCTTAGATTAGATATTAGGAAGGAATCTTGCCCCGTGAGTGTGGTGAGGCCCTGGTACAGGTTGCCCAGAGAAGTTGTGGCTTCCCCATCCCTGTAAGTGTCTAAGGCCAGGTTGGATGGGGCTTGGAGCAACCTAGCATAGTGGAAGGTGTCCCCTGCCCATGTCAAGGGGTGGAATTAGGTGAACGTGAAGGTCCCTGCCAACCCAAGCTATTCTGTAATTCCATTATTCTAATTAAAAATGCTGCTGCCATCACCACCTTCAAAACTTTTATACTTTCTTCTTAAACTTCAACTCCTGGGAACAGAGGCCATGTGTTTTGTCTTGCTTATTTATACATGGGTTTATTCTGTTGGTTGAAGCTCTTTTGCCTTTGTTCCAGAGCAAGCGGCCTGGGTTTTTGTTGGGAATTCAGGGCAGTGGTGTGAGGCTGCTGCACCGTGCAGCTGCGTGATGCACTCCAGGAAACCAACCTGAGCATTGCATTGTCTGTCCTCCCTGTCTCACAGGTGAACTACTGAGAAAGCTTGAGCAGGTGCACCACCTGCCTCTCCAGACCAAACATGTAGATCCAAGGCACGTGCCAGTACTGTTTGTAAAGGACCTAGTTTAATTATGTCAAGGCATGTCCACCTCCAGTGCAGCAGCTGAAACCTCTGTTCTAAGCATGGCTTTTTGAGCTTTAAATACAAAATTATTTGGAAGCATTTGAGTACCATATAATGTAACTAAATTATTTGGCAAAACAAAGATGTCCTGTGGAGGACCAGTCAACATCTCCCCAGCAAAAATCTCCTCCACGTATCAGTTAAAGTTATTGCTGTCATTAATTGTAGCTGCAGCGATGGAAATTTCACAGGTGCTTGTAACAAATACTGACTTGACTGAAGGTTTAGATGTTCCCGAGAACTTAAAGCTGCAAAACCCACTCTACCCCGAGCTGAGGTTGGAATGAGAAGCGCCTGAGTGGTGGTTGCTGAGGGGTTTGTGCCTGTGGTGTCCCCAGGAGCATCCGGGCGTACTGCGCCGAGCCCTTCACCGCCTACTGGACGTGCATCGACCACACCAACCAGCAGGAGCTGCGCCGCTGCCGCAAGCAGCAGGCGGCCTTCGACTCCTGCGTGCTCAACAAGCTGGGCTGGGTCAGGCCTGACCTGGGAGACCTCTCCAAGGTAACTTCTTACCCCTTGGGGCAGACAGGCGGATCCTGCTCTCCTTCCTTTATGCTCATTTTGTCCAGACCAGGTCTCCAGCATCTCTTGGCTTGATGGTGTTTTGTGAACTCGGCGCTGGAAGTTTGTGGGATAATAGAAGTCAAAGCTGGCGGCGTTTTCCAGAGTTGCTTTTCCAGAAGACTTGTGCTTTTCTTAGACAATGAAATTCTTGCTTTTTGCTTTTCCTGGTTTAGAGGCTTTTGCTTTAGGAATGAAACTCATGCTCACATGGAGCTGCTCTGTAGTTGTCATGAAACACCCCTCCCTTCCCTTCTCTTAGAAGTATTGGGGAACTCTCATCAGCTGAACAATGTGTCCTTACTATTGTTTAGTTCTTCTTGGTAGTTCTTCCTTGAAGTTCTGACTTAACCTGGCTATTAAATGCTATGAGAAGTTGTATCACTTCTTTGCATTTCTTTCCAGGTTACGAAGGTGAAGACAGACCGTCCTCTGCCTGAGAATGCCTATCACTCTAGACCCAGACCAGAGCCAAACCCACCCACGGAAGGGGAGCTGAAGCCCTCTCCCTTTGGCAGCAGGCTCTTTTTCTGGTCCTGGTGAAGTGGGCAGGCTGTGCTGTGATTCAAGTGCAGAGATGTGGCACTTGCACATGTAAATTGTGTGGTGTGTGCTGGGTATTACTAATAATTAAAAAGCCCAAAACCATTACATGGCTGAGCAAACTTCTTTAAATTAATAGCAATGAGAACAATGCATTTCCCTGTTTTGCTCAGAGCTCTCTGCAGTCACACAGCCCTTGGGACCCTCTGGGCACCAGTAACGTCAGCTGGTTGATCATGATTACCAGGATTGTCTGTGATGTGTGCAGACGTAGTTCCAGTCTTTGACTCCTGTCCCATCAATCACAAACTGGCGTGAGACTTGATTTACTTACGGAGAACATTGCCTCATGGATCAAGGAAACTCTGGGAACAAACAAGTCGTTAATGTCTTCCCTTAGTCTTGCAACTGATAATTGTGCATTCTTTCCAAGGGACTCCTGTAGAGGTTCAACCTAAAATCTGTCTTGGAGCAAGGGGTTAGTGGAATCTGGCATTTGCTAGGTATGGGGACAGTGCTGTTTCTGCCATAAAGATCCCTGTTGTGCTTCCCAGCTGTTCATACAACGTTGGTCAGGGACTTCCACTTTTTGGACTGTTCTGTTGGGGGAACACAAGCTACTTTATTGGAAAAATCATATTAAATTTTCAGCACCTTTCAGGAAAAAATTTCTCCTAAAGGATCTTGTGCCCTATTAAGCAGTGTAGGAAAGGAGCTTTTATTCTGTTTCAAGGCCCTGACTTAAAGAGTTTGGGGCAAATTCTTCCCAGTTTTTCACTGTGATGTTCTTTTTGATGGAGGAGTTAGTGAGCTTTTAAAAATTTATCTTTTCTACAATATCTGAAAGTCACGTTTTTCATAGGAGTTGAATGTAGTCTTTCATTCACCTCCATCTAATAGCAAAAACCTTTTTATAAAGGTCAGAAAAAAATCCAATGAACTTGTTTTTCCAAAGCAATATGCAATTTAACTTGCTCTGGGTGAGATTGTCTCACCTGAACTATGGCAGAGAGTGGAACCGTGCTCTGTTCCTTGAGTAACCTGCTGGAAGTGGGATCTGAAGATTTACCATCTCCTTGTTTGAGGTGGGATTAAACTGTAATGGTTCTATAGCTGCAGCATATGTTTCTGATCTATGGAGCTAGATGAAAAATTGTATAACATTTATCTAAAAACAGCTTGTGCGCTGTCTAGCTCCTGGGTTCTTGCTACTTTCTCCTGGGTCCATTGACTGAAACTCAAGGCAGGTGCTATGTTTGCATTTTAATGTATGTACCAGGCTATCTTAGCAGCTCCTTGCCTAAACGTGAGCTGGTGCTGCACCTCTGCAGTTTCTCCTTGCTGATCACTGCCACCATCTCGGAGCAGCCACCTCTTGCTGAAGAAAGAAAACCATTCCCTGCAGAGACTGAAGTTACGACAAGCTTGGGGTCTAGTTGCATTCAGCTGAGTGAGTGAAATGAGGTTTGGCCGAGTGGAGGATAGGTTGTTCTGGGATGTTAACATGTATCACATCAGATCTTTGCTGACCCACTCCAACAGTTGATCAGGAGTTTTTAGATCTACCGTGTTCTGTTAATAACTTACTATTGTCAGCATATTGTATGAACCATTGCACTGCTGAACATCTGCTTTGGAATTAACAGGCATGGGCATTCCAGTAGCCCTTAATCACAATTAAAGAGTATTTTTTCCCATTAGATTGCTTCTGAAAAGAAAGACAATCATAAGTAGGGGGGCAAGTTTTTTCAACAGCCTGATAGGAACCCCACCCTTAAGTTGGCTAGTACTGTAAGCAAAAAAAAGTGATTTATGCTGAAGCCTCAAAGGTTTAAGATTATTTTCTCTTTCTTGACAGCTGAATCTACAGCCTCTTGGGTCAGAGATGTGGGATTCAGTAATGATACACTGATCATGGCTTAAATGCCAGAATTAACTGTCTGCTGGCCTAGATTCCCTCTTCAGTTTCAAGCAGGAGTGGGCAGGTGAAAGTACAAAAGAGATCAGCAGAGGAGGACAATGAAATGATAAAGTCAAGTAAAATACAGCTGTACTCTGAGCATTTCCTTCATTAACCTTTCTGTGATAATTGCTTCTTGTCTTTATCTCTTGGCTAAATCTCTGGAAAAGTGTTGCCAGAGGCTTTTCATGGTGCTTTGGACAGTGCCTGAATGCAGCTATTTCTGCTCAAAATCCTGTGGCTTTACTCAAATCTAGATGCCCCTTTGGAGCTGTAATGGAAACTAGAACAAGTGGATGTCGAGATTCAGTAAAGACCATAAAGTGTTTTTGAGGAATGTGTCTTGACAATTTTTTGGCAGATGGAGAGCAGACATGGATTCAACACAGATATTTCCCTGGCCCTGTGAGAAATATTATTTGTTGTGCTGTGGGCTCTCAGCTTTGCCAGAGTTTCTAATCACATGTTAAATTAACAAAATGTTAAGCCAGTGTTGTAGCTTGTTCCACTGTGGGTCAGATTCAGCAGAACCTGCTCCATTCTTTCAGACTGTGGGTGGGAAGAGTAAAATCTGAGTGTAATTTCAAATCTCAGTAAGGTGGGACTGTGCATTTTTGGTGCAGCAGACTTGCGTGGCAGTAGCACAACAGCATATTTCTGAGAATGTCTCTCTCCAAAACATCTGGCAGTTGGAGATGCCCTGGTTTCCAATGGATCTCCTCAATTCAGGACTGTACAATCCTTTCGAAGCTGTCTCTGTGCTCTTGCACTGGAAGAGTTTAGGAGCCAGAATCCATCTTGGCAGTAACAGATTTCAGACTCCCTCTTGTGGCTGCGTTAAGCTGATTTTGGGCATCTCTGTGAAGACTTCGCCATCGTGAAAATCCAAAGGCTGCTTAAATACAGAAATTTGATTAGATCTTTTGTCTTTGCTATAAAACTCACGTCTCAACTTGATTTTTCCTACGTATAAAAATTCTTGAGTATGAAGAGAGAAGAGGAAGAAAAATGATTTGAAAACAATTGCCTCAGTTACATTTGATGTGGTTTAAGGAAGTTAAAGTAGAGTCAAAGTAGATGGAGGTGGCTGGGAAGTCACAGTGTACATTGTAATTTCTTCTCTGAATTCAGAAAGGAGATGACCCTGGTGCTGCAGAGAGCAGGGTGGTTCTGCACCTGTGGGGCTGGTGTGAAATGAGCGGGACAGGCAAGGATGGAGAGCGGGTTAGTTGCAATATTTACCTTTGTATGAAAGCACATTATTTCTCTTTGTTAGGAACAGACATGGCCTCACCAAATGGTCTTACTAATGTTAATAACTCTGTTAATAATTTTCTGTTTTTTCATGTGAGCCCTTCTACCTGGGGACTTGATCTGAATCTAAGGCGCCTTCTGTGTGGCTGAGTGTGGTGCAAATAGTACCTTGGCAAAGGGAGGAGGTCTGAGAAAACACAGCACAGCAAACTAGAAGCAAATAGTCCATGGTGTGAATTTGGCTTTAAGGCAGTAAATCAGCACTGCAAGCAGATGCTGGAGGAGGGGTGGCTCCCAGACCCCCAAGGCAGGTCAGCAACAGCTCACTCACTGGTGCAGGAGTTACTCCTGGGCTTGGTTTCTGCTTCAACAAATTTCTCCACTCTCACGTGCTGCCAGAGCCTTGGCAAGCCCCACACAGGCACGGTGCAGGTTCCTCTGTGCTTGGCAAGGGCAGGCAGTGAGGGAGGAGAGCCCCATCCCCTGGTGCCCCAGGCTGTGCCTGGCTGTGGAGAGCTGCTCCAGGCTGTCCCAGGGCTGGGACACAAGCAGAAGCTGCTGAGACAGGAAGAGTTTTGCTATACCTCATATATCCAGGAACAGGGGCTCTGAGAAGAGAGTGTTTAATGGGGTAAAAGCTCTGTTTTGCATCCCAAGCATATCCCCATTGCTGCTGCCTGACAAATATCTTAGATCACATTTGTCTGTTGCTGGTGCCTGAACAAAAGGATTCCGATTTGCAAGTTCCTGTGCTCTTGGCTGGGCTTGGCAGGTGCAGGTGGTTCAAGGGAGTGTTTGGTTCATACTGTGTTCTGCAGCACAAAATGGCAAACAGCTTTTGCACTTCTGATAGGGTTTAAATTAATTTTTCCCTTCTCACCAGGGTAAATGAAGGCTGGGAAGAATGGCTATGCCTGTTGCTTTGTTAAGCTTGGCTTTGGCTCCAATTCTGGCACCAAGAAAGGAAATAAAATACAGGGAAGGAGAGCTCTATAAAAGAGCTATGGGTCTGCTCCCAAGTTGATAGGTTAAACCACACAAAACCCTGAATCTGAGGCATTGCTCTAATATTTGTAAAATCAGCATGGCAGCTCTGTTAAGGGCTATGAGTCAGCCTGAGGGTGGTTCAGCTCTTTATAAGTAGTAGCACAGCCTTCTGCTTCCATGCAAACAGGAGCGAGGATTTTAATGGAGCCAGAATTACCCCTTTGGTTAGAGCACTGTCTGACCTCTGCTTTGTTCTCGCTGCCTCCCGTGTGCAGCTGTGCCGAGACAGGAACCTGACCCAGCTCTGGGAGAAAGGGGCTGGATGGAGCCCTTAAATGTGGGATCAATGCGACCCTCCGTCCCCGCCGCCCTCCGTGCCCAGCCCGTGGCTCTGCCGCTCGGCTCCGTGTGCTGCTCCCGAGGGCCGGGGCGCTCAGGTGTGGCCCTGGGCTGTGGCTCTCAGGAAGCCGCAGCCAGCGGGGCTGACCCGGCCGTGTGCGCACAGCGGGAGCCTCTGCCCGTCCCCTGGGCGGCCTCAGGCGCTCGTGGCCAGCCTGCGCTCCAGGCTAAACAGAGGAAGGTGAGGGTCAGCCGCCGAGAGCTCTGCCCAAGGCTCGAGAAGCACATTTTGGCAGAGGAAAGAAATGCAATACAAGCAGGGAGGGAAACTCGACTTCCATCCAACCCCCTCCAAGAAGCTTTTGGCTCCCTACAGCTGCTGGAGTCTTTACTACCAATTACTGGGCTCTTTATTTTTACAGGCTTTCATGTGTTTGTTTTCTGTCTCTTAGACCAGTGTTGCAGAGGGGACAGAGCAGAGCAGAACAGGAGCAGTGGGGACTGGAGGGCACAGCCCTGCACAGGGGGACAGGCAACCCAGCTTCCCTTTCCTGCCTGTCACTATCTCATTGTGTGGCCTTGGGGCACTGTCACTTCCCTCTCTGCCCTGGCTCCTCTGTGATGGAGTGGTTCCACCCAACACAGCTCTCTGCTTGTTTACCATCTCTGTCCTTGTGAAGTGCCTTAGAGGAGCCTTGGGGGAAGCTCTGCCTGGGCAGGGCAGGCTCAGCCACGGCCCAGCTCTGTTCTCCTTGCCCAGAGCAGCAGGAGCCACACGGTCACAGGGTGTGGGTGGGCAGAGAAGTAGCTGTCACCTGTCCCGGAGCCTCTGCCCTCTGTGGGCACCCAGCTCTGTGATCAGAGAGGCAGCTGGAGACCTCACTGTGGGGTGGAAGAGGAGAAATATCTCTCTCAGCACTCTTGGAGGGGTATTTCCCAATTCTGAACTCCTCCTGTCTGTCAGAGATCACAATGGCAGCACCCTGCTTTCTGCTCGGAGCCGTCCTTTGCTGGTGCTGGGAATGGCTGTGTGCAGGGAGCTGAGGAGCAAGGGACGAGGTTACAGGAGAGACAGTCCCCAGAACATGTGTAGCATCCAGCCCTTGCACACCCCTCTCTGCTCTCCATCACTGCTTGCTCAGAGCCTTTGTTTCTTCTAACCATGAGTGAAACCAGTTGTGGGAGGTTGTGCTCAGCCATGACATAATCTGAGTCTGGGACTCCACTGAAGGAATTCTTTTGAAGATTTACTAAGTCTGGCTAATTACAATAAAACTATGAAGGTGCTGTGTTCTAAATCATCAGAAATTAATAAGTGGAGGTTTCTGCTTTCTTGTGCTTTTTGCTAGGACACAAACCAGAGCAATTCTGGCTACATCAGCAGTGTTTTCTTTCAAGAAGGTCTGTCAGAGGCACATTTAATGTGTTCACAGAGCCATTGTCCATCTTTGGTTTTGGTAGCAGATAATTTGATTAAAAAGATGTCACTTCCTTGCTCCTTTCTCTGTGTTGCCTTTCTGTGTTTGTTTCAGCTTGAGAAGCAACAAAGGCCTGCAGGATTTTTATCTGCTGTTTATTGACATTTTCCCTTTCTGAAGCGCATCCTTACGTCACCCCACAGAGTTCAGCTTGTGTCAACCACAGACCAGTGATTTGAGGAAAGGCAGCATCAGCTGGAAATGGCCCTTCCAGCCTCATTCCATCACAAAATACCCACATTAGCAATGCACTTAGAACTCTGAATTTGAATATCTACTTCCCTTTTAGCTGTTGTTGACCTTACAATATGTATTTGCTATTTTCATCTGTATCCTACTTTTGAGAGGATGTGTAGTTCCTTGTCATTTGGAGTAAACCTGTGGTGTCTCATTGTCTGCTGGGAACAAGTGTGCTCCTTCTCGGTGTCCTTGCCAGGCTGTTCCTGCCTAGTCACTGCTATTTCCTCTCCTTTTTTGCCCTGGGGTTTTAGCTGGGGTCAAACAGGTTGGTAAGTCACCTGTAGCTTTCGTGTCCACATTCACAGGTGAAATCCTGGGTTAAATCAAGACCCTGGAGCTGTGGAGAACCTTGGGGACTTCAAGCCCCATCTTGGTGTTTCTTTCTGCCACCACAGGCCACCTGTCTCATGGATCTGAGGGAAGAGAGGCTGAGCCCCACAAGCACTGCTGGAGCTCTGTGTCCACCTGTCTCCAATGTTTCCAGAGCACCTGGAGCAGCCCAAGCTCCCGGGTCCTGGCGTGGGGCCGAGCCCATCGCTGGGATGTGGGTGGCTGGGCCCTGGTGGGCAGGCAAAGTGCTGTCGGAACAAAACTGAATTGAAGTGATTCTTTTCCTCTCCCCTTGGCCTGCGAGGAAATCTTTTTCCATTTACTATAAAACATGGTCCTTAATAGTGCTGAAGTGTTCTACATATTTTAAATAAACATGAGTGGATTTGAGCCCAGGAGGACATGAAAGAATGCAGCATTTGCGGGGTACCGGCCCGGCACACATGTCAGCAATTTGGCTGCCTTGTGTACTTTGGCTTTTAAAAAAGCATTTAAAAGTAAACAAATGAAGGAAAATCTGGCAGCTGGATTTCAAAGTAAATTGCTTTCAGCTGATATACCCTGTTTCCAGCTTGCTTGGGTAGTATCAAGCCATACGCATCCAGCAAGAAGAGTGAGCGGCCAAGGAGGAGAGCGGGGGCGGGAGAGAGAACAAAAGCAGGGAAGTTCTGTGGATTTAATTCTTCCATTTCCTTCCTTTGCACCAAACCCTCCCTGCCTGTCAGTGCCCTCTCATCAGCCAGGCAGGTTCATGCTTCAGACAGCAAACTGTGCTGCATCTTCCCCTGGACTCTCTTCTGCCAGGTTCTACCTCCCTTCCATCACATCTGGAGCAGGAATGGGATTGTGTAGGATGGGATGGGAGTAGCATCCATAGAATGCTTCTCAGCTGTGACCTGTAGTGCTGCTTGAGCTACTCTATCAAACTTCCATCCCAGCCACTGCCCCACCAAGCATGGGGGCAGCCCCATCCCACAGCCCAGACCAGCGAGATGAATCCATCCATGAGGGGTTTGGGAGGTGCAGGCTGGGATGCTGCTCCTTTGGGACTGCCAGGCTGGGGGGGGCATCACTGCTCTGCCGGTGGAGGGAAGCAGAGGTGGAAGTGACAGAGATAACAAGAGATAACAGAGTCATTAGAGGAGCAGGGCTGTGGGGAGGCCCCGCTCCTGCGGAAGGGCCTGGAGTGTCCCCAAAGGAGGAGATTCAGCAAATGCTGACAGATGACAGTGAGGTCCCGGGCTGGACAAAAGGGGAGGTTGTTGAGGTCACACTTCAGCTCAGCTTTGGGCTCCTTCTGCTTTGACTTGCGTTTCCTCAAGTTTATAAAACTTTCCACGGGTTGGTTCAGTGGAAAGGGCAGAGGAAACTGGTGGGTCTGGAATCCCGGTGGTGCGGGGCCAGGGCAGGGCTGCTCCAAGCCCTCCAGCAGCCCCTGTATGCACAGGGCTGTGAGCTGGGGCGAGCCACCAAGCGTCTCCAGGGGCTCCCAGAGGTGACACAAGGAGGGTGCAATGCTGTAGGCAGGTGCCTGGCTGGCAGGTGATGCCAGGGTCACAGGTGATGCCACACTGGCAGCGTGCCCCTGGTGCTGCAGTTCCCCTGGAGCACCCAGGAGCCAGGAGAGAGGCAGCTAGAGCAGAAGGGACAGTGTCCCTGCAGCTCCCTGAGCAAGCCACTCCACTCCTGGCTGTGCTGAGGCTGCGGGCACAGCTCTGTGTGGTGCTCTGTGCAAAGCAGCAATTGCTTAGTGTGTGCCCCTCTAATGGCTCTCGTCCTCCCTGGAACTCAACACATGGGCTCCCTTTCCCAGTTTAGGACTAACTCTAGGCTCCTGGCAGTGCAGAGGTGCTGCCAGCTGGAACCTGCAGGGCAGAGCCTCGGGGTGGGCAGTGTGGGAGCTGGAGGCAGCTGGGGCTCAGACTCTGTCCTCAGCTCAGGGTTTGCATTTCCCATGCAGCAGCATCCCACACACCCCGTGGTGCTGGCACAGGAGCAGTCAGATTGTGCTGACCCTTGTGCCACTGTCACATCCTCAGCACAAGCAGGGGACAGTGATCCCCTTATGGCAGCACAACCTGAGCACTGCAGCCTCTCACCAACATGGGTGCACCCCCAGCCTGGTGATGGCAGAAAACACCCTCACAGGAGGGATGTCCCTCAGGTCCCCTGGCCAGGTCTTGTCATGCAGCAGCAGAAAGCAGCAGCTGGATGAGGATGGGCATGGGAATGCCCAATGTGCCCATGACCCTCCCACCCCAGGTGCACAAGCCCCCAGCCCACCTCCCACCAGGCCAACGAGAAGGAGGCCCTTCCCAGCAGCTCGTTTTTGGCTGATTCCATAAAGCTGGGAGGGAAAAGGGCCTTCCCCAGTGTGGAGCATGTGGAGCCTCCCTGCCTGCAGCTCTGGTGAGTGCTGTGGGTGTGGGGTTTTGGTGGGGTAGGTTGTACTGTGGGTGAGGCTGTGTCACACACAGTGTGACTGTCACAAGTCCTGGCAGGTGCCCTTGTTGGGCATCTCAGGTGCTGTTGGGAAGTGCTTGTGCCCATGCATGAGCTCTGTCCCTGGGATGTGCCAGGTGGCTGCAGCCAGAGTGAGGGGGTGAAACCCACTGGTGTCCAAGTGCTCATAACCTAAAAGTTCCTGGTGACCCGTCGTGTCCCCATCTCCTCCCCTGCGGGATGGGCAAAGGGAGCTTAAGGCTCTGTGGAAGTGACAAGTTGCTTCTATAAACCAAGAAATGAGGGAAGGCGAACTGAGCCTCCTCCCTGTGTCCCTGGCTGTGGGCAGCACTGCCAGACCCTGCCATTCTGGGTCCCCAACCCCCTGGGGCACTGGGACCCCTGGTCCCACATCCCCCTGCCCGTTCCCAGGTCTCTCCACAGTCCGCAGGCTGCGTGGCCAGGCTCGGTCTGCTGTTTCCTTATAATTTAAAAGCCTTCCTCACATTAATCTTTTTATTTTTATTTTGACAAATGTATGTTTCCAGGAAGTTGCTGAGGTCAAAGCAGCATCTGTTGCTCGTTATTTTGGGGGATGCAGAGGGTCTTTGTGAGGGTTTCCAAAGCAACAAGGAATTAAGTGGTTTGTAAAGTGGAGAGGAGGAATGAGGAGCAGGCTGGGGCTTCCCGAAAGGCAGCTGAAGATGCTGATGAAAATCAGATCAACTCGGCTCTATTTTCTTGGAAACTTGATCTATTTTTCTTGTACAACTGTCAGCCTGACTCCCGTATTCCAAGTGCTTGGCCACTGCCAGCTCCACGTTTCAGCACTGGGATTAGCGTGGCCCCGGTCAGACTCACTTTCCCCGGCTCGTGCCGGGCGCTGCGGGATGGGAGTGGAGCTTTTGGGAGTGGCAGTGCATGTCCCCTGGTGTGGTCCTGACTGGGGACACGGGCCAGAGACCACTGGGATGGGCACCAGGCCACTGTCCCCTGCCCCAGGGCTGTCCCTCATCCCCCAAACTCACACTATGAATTGCCCAGTACACCCCACAGGGGGCCTGTAGCCAAAAGTGCTTTTTCTTTCAAAACAAGCTGAGGAGAGTCTGGTGCCAAGGCGAGGGCTGCAAGGAGCCCAGGAGATTTATCGCTGAGGAAATACTTTCTCCAGCGAGGGCTGACGGCCGCAGCAGGAACAATGGGAGATTCGCAACGTGAACAAAGCTGATTTCGTTCTTCTTTTTATCAATGCTTTTTCCTTGTGGATCCTCCCTTCCTGGAAGTGGGAGATGCAGCTTCCCCCGCGCGCCGGCCGTGTAATCAGCAGGAATGGCCATATCCTGGCTGGGAAGCGAGCTGTGAAACGCTGTCGCCCGCAGTGATTTATGAGCCCGTGGCAGCGGCCAGCGGCGGGGCTGGCCCGGGGACAAGGTGCCAGGGCGCGTGCAATATCCACGTATTCTTTCTGCTCCTCGCCGAGTCCCCGGGGAGCCGCCGGAGGAAGTTAATGGATTAGACACACACGTTCCACTTGATTTTTATTTTTTATTGCCGTGTCTTTCCAAATGCCTTTAGCAGATGTACGAGCACAATGGAGTCGGGCGATGAGCATCCCGGCCGGGCGGGCAGCGGGGCAGCAGCCAGGCTGGAAAGGTCAATGCGGAGAGTGCTTGCGTGGGGACACCAGGACAGCCTGTCCTGGCGGGTACAGTCCTGCCCCACCGGGGCCGTGCTCGGCACCGGCTCCTGCTGTGGAGAGCAGGAATAAGGGGATTGCAGCTCCTCCGCAGCCGGTGCTGACCGACAGCCTGAGGCCGCACAGCCCCTTGCCCGCAGGGTCACGGCCACGGCGGAGGCAGCCGGAGCCGAGCGGGTCTCTCACCGTGCCTGGAGCCGGGATGTCCTTCCCGGGGGGCTCACGCCTGTGAAGTGGAGCGTTCCACTGCCGGGCTCACACTTCTGCCACATTATGCAATCTTCACCCGATACTGGGAATATGAAATAATTATTCCAAGTGATCAGATTTTAATTATGCAACACAGAAGATGATTATTGTACACCAAATTGGTGCCGAGTGCTTAGTTATGTATATGCCAAATTTAGTCTATACTATTATACCCAGTGGGTGGCCGTAGACAATCAGGAAGTAATTAGTTTTGCTGGAGGTTGTTCGCCCGCCTGGTTCGCTGTGCTGTCTGGGGAGCGTCTTGCTGCGCTCCGTGAATACCGCGGGCTCCGAGTTCAATACCGTCTTTTTGTGACAAGCTAATAAGCTGTCTGCATGGCGGCCTGTAATTAGCGCTGTCGATATTCATTTGGAAACGGAGCCCGCGCTGAGCGGCTCCGCCGACGGCGCTTCCCTTTGTCGCGGCTCTGGGCTGGTCCCCGCGCACCTCCCAGGAGGGCGATGGGCGCGCAGGGATGGGCATGCGGGCGGGGGCCGGAGGCGCTCGCGTGTGCGCGGCACCCTCGGGTCCCCGCTGAGGAAAGCGCCAGCCCTGAGGGTGCTGAGCCCCGGAGATCAACACCTGCCCCCCACCCACTCCTGTGTCACCCCGGCCTTGTTCTCCATGGGGAGCTGCCACTGGCCCCAGGAGTGGGACGTCCCCAGGGCTCTGTCCTGGAAGGCTGAACTGGCGTGGAGTGTGCAGTGTCAGGAGGATGAGGAGGTGGAGGGGGCTTGGGCTGGGGTGGCCAACCCCTCCCCAGAATTGTGGGCACTCGGGGAGCCCTGAGCATCACTGGGGTGTGCTGAGGTGCTGCATGTTTGCACCTTTCCAGGCAGCCTGGTCCTGTGGGATCTGGGCTCTTCTGCTGAGGTCTCACATGCAGAATTCCTGAAGGGCCTGGGGCTTCATGAGCTGGGAGACACCGGAGCGTCACCCCTCCCTGAGTAGTGTTTGCAGCTGGTCAGTGTCGTGGGGGCACAAGGAACCGTTCACGTCTGTTGGAATGGTCTGGATCTGCTGGGTGGGAATTGTCTGAAGTATGGAGCAACTTTTACCTCTGTTACACAAAGGAAACTTTCCTCCTCTTTCTGTCGGAGATGCTCACTCCATTGAGATGATTGGCATACTGGAGAGCTGAGAAACTAAATTGTTTATACACTAATGAATAGAAGCTTGATTGCAAGATCCTGTTTGGAAAATTATAGTGCTGAATTGAAGCCGTACAATTACATCCAAAATGCTGCATATTCATTTCATCTGCTTTGCATAGAGATTAACAAGCGAGCCCTAAAGCAGACTCTGAAATTAAAGCTAACACCAGATTTAGTCACAGGTTACAAACTAAATGGCATTGTTTGATGGATATGAATCTTTACCACCTGCCTGCCTGATGATTGCTAGCAGCTTAGCAGACAGCAAAGGAAAAAGTTTCTTCCCATGAAGGAAGCATAATAAGGCTCTGGGCTGGAAATGCCCCCTCCCCATGCAGGCAGCCCCCTGGCAGATGTCTGCAGTGGGCCTGGGGAAGGGGCTCCCTGCTCCCCACTCTGCCATGCTGGAGGCTGCACCCACTCCATGGAGGGATGGAGAGTGACCCTGAGACTCCACAGAGGTTCTGAGTGCTGGGTCCCTCCATTTGGGCCTCCCGTCCTGCATGGGGGAACAATCTCATAGGGTCCTTGTCCCTCCTGGAGTCTCTGTTCTGAATTGCCCCAGATTCCCTTCCTCACCTTGCAAGGGTCAGGAGTCTGCAGAGGGCAGGGGTCTCTTGCCTGTCCTGGCTGCAGGCAGCCCTTGGGATCCCAGTGCTCTGGCATGCCACTGGTTCCATCCCATCTGGCTTTGCCATCTGCATTCTCCCACCCTCCCTCCTCTGTGCTGTGGCCAGGATTTATTTCAGGAGTAGAAATAGGACCAGGAAAGAGCAAAAGGAGTGTGTGGGGAGCAGGGCCTTTCCTAGTGGTGCCCATCCTGGCAGGGGCTGCTCAGGGAGCAGCTCAGGGGCTCAGCCGTCATTCCCACCAGGAATCTTTCCTCTTTGGGAATACCTGGGAGTTCCCAGTCCACCCCACAGGCTCAGGACCCCCTGTGCATGGGTCCCATGGGGCAGAGACACAGCATTGGCTCTGCAAATCTGTTTATTTTTTTCTTTAAAAGTCCATTTTCAAACCGCAGCGTCCTATGGGGGGGCTGGGCTGTCGCTACCACACTACGGGACAGCCCAGCCGAGCTTTACAACCCCTGGCCTGGTCCTCAGCCCCCTCCCGGCTCTGTCACTGCCATGGCTGGCTCTGGGTGCATGTCTTGTCACCCCCCTCTCCCCGTAGGAGCAGGACCATGCCAGGGACAGGCAGCACGGCTGCTCCAAGTCTCCATTTCTGCTTGACACTTCCCAACTCAAGTCTCCGACACTTTCCGCAACACCCTCTGACAAACAACCAAGGTGGATGAGCATCACTCCACCATCAGCTTCTTCCTTAAACCTTAACTCCTCCCAGGACACTCACATTTCTGAGACCAAACCCAAACCACACCGTAACACCCTAAAATCAGCACAAGGAGCAGCTTCCTGCCTGCAGCCACCAGCAGCTCGAGGGGCATGGGAGGGCTCTCTGCCCTGACCCCAAGACATGGGGTGCACCCTTCCTTAGGGGGTCACCCCCACTGCTGCAGGCTCCCAGGGCCAGCCCTGCACTCATCAGTGGCCTCAGAGGGGTGGCCCAACCTGTGTGGGCAGTGGGTGCTGGGGAGTGGGAAAAGGCACCTATGGAGGCAGTGGTGGCATCACTGCGTGGGGACACAGTAGTGGGGCTGCTGTCCCCAAAGCAGGGCTGGGTACAGCATGGGGCTGGTGGATACTGGTAGCCCTGGAGAGACCCAGCATGGTGGCAGTCTGGGACACACCCCGGGGAGCTGGGCAGGGGAGTGACACCATGGCTGTGCTGCGTGGCCCTGCTCAGGCTGCCGTGGGTGGCAACTGATGAACCAGAACAGTCTTTTGTCCCACAGCACTGTGCTGTGCCCTGCCCAGGGCTTCCACCCTTCAGCTCCCTGGGAATTCTCTGCTGTGAGCATCCCTGGCTGTGTGAGCAGGGACAGGATGGCAGTGTGACAGCAGTGTGAGCTGGTGCAGGCTGAGGCAGGGCTGGCCAGTCCCATCCTGTGGGGTGGCCCTGTAGGTGCTGGGGGAAGCCATTATGTGGGACAAGGACAGGAAATGGACCTGTCTCACAGCCTGGGCACAGGGACCCTCAGTCCCAGCACATGGTTGTGGACGGAGCTGCTGGGGCTGCCAGCCACCAGCTATCACCTACTGTGGGCTCACTAAGAGGGGACTCTGCTGGGCCCCACAGCAGTGTCCAGCTCATCTTCAGAGAAACTGATGTGCAAGCAGGTGTCATCTGCAGGGGAGAAGGGCAGTGAGCTGTCCGTGGGGCTGCCCAGGGCCGCCAACTCCTTGGCCCGGGTCTCGCTGGCTGTTGGGTCATGGGTGCTGGCCAAGGGGGACATTGGCCCGCTCTCTCCAGTCCTGTCCTTGCCCAGAGTGCGCTGGGAGGTCTCGGCAGGGCCGGGCTCCATGCTGGAGGCAGCGCTCCGTGCAGGAGTCCTTGCCTCAGGGTCCAAGAGGGTGAGGGAGCTGGCAGTGATGCTGGTGAGGCTGGAGATGTTGGCACTGGGTAGGCTCAGGTGGGCAGTGCTCTCAGACTTCACCTCTACTTCCAGGCTTGGGGAGGTCTTGCTTGACCTTTTGCGTAGGATAGGTGGTGGCGGGTTGAGCTTGGGAATGGGCGGCTGCCGCCTGCAGAGGGAAAGCATAGAGAGGAGGTGATGGGCAAGTACTTCCCTGCAGCACTCAGGGTGTTCCCACTGCAGCTGGCAGGAGATAGAGGTGGCACACTCTACCTGTCCTCATCCCCTCTGGCTGTGTCGTCCCCCTTCTGCCGGCTGCTGCCGTTGGGCAGAGCGAAGTCGCTGACCTCGGAGCCCTCCACGCGCCGGCTGAGCCCGTCCTGCCCCTCCAGCACCGCCAGACACTCGTCCCCCTCCTTGCTGCCATAGCGGTGGCTGCCCCTGTCCAGGCTGACGAGGTTGAGGTAGGAGTCCCTGGGGCCCAGGGAAGACAGCGAGCCAGGGGCCACCGGGCTGCCCAGGATGCTGGCGGGGGTGGAGGTGGACGGCAGGTGGACGTCCAGGCTGTAGTGGTTCTTCAGGTTCAGGGAGAGGGACTGGGCCAGGGATAGGTTTTGCAAGGAGCGGTCAACTGTGAGAGATGGACAAGGGGCATGTGAAAAACTGGGGATCTCCAAACCAGCTGCTCCCCTGCAGTGTGCCGGGTGCAGAAATGCCCCAGACCCCCAGAGCCTGCTGGGATGGTACTGGGAGCACTCCAGTTGTTTCCTGTGACTATAAGGAATGCAGTGATTGTCCAGAGGGATGGAGCTGGGGGCACGCCAGCACCCAAACAACCCCAGTGATGTGTCACTACCCTCACCCGGCTGCCGATGCTCATCCCGGTGCTCCTCCCGAGCCTCCAGCACTGTGAGCTGCCGCACCAGCAGCGAGACGTGCTGCAGCAGGTCGCGGTTGGTCAGCAGGAGCTGCCGCACCCGGGCCTGCGCCTCGATCCGCGCCGCTGTCTCGGCCGCCAGTTGGTCCTTCAGCAGCTGCACCTGTGAGACGGGACGGGGAGATGCGAACGGGATGATCCGGGACCGGGCGGTGCGGGACGGGAGGAGCATCCCCGGCAGCGCCCGGTACCGGCGGCGCCACAGCGCCCCCTGCCGGCCCCGCCGCGCCACCCCCCCAACGGCCCTCCCGAGCCGGTCCAGCCGCGGGCGGGGATGCGGCGGCATCCCGGGGGTGCGTGAGGGGTCCTGCTGTCCCCCCCAGTAACGACAAACGCGTAGGGGAGGTGCCCAGCCGGGAGGCACCGGGCTCCCTGCTCTGATACTGCATTGGGGGTGGGATGGTTTCCAAAAACGGGATGAGATGGGGTGAAACGGGAGTCGGGGGCTCTACTGGGCCTTACGACACTCGTAGAGCAGCCTGGGGCTGTGTGAGCAGCCAGCTCCGTGTCTGGGGGAGCTCAGCTGTGCTGCAAGCGATGCTGCACGTGGCGCTAAAAGCAATGCTGCAAGCTAGGCTGCAAGCGATAATGCAAACTGCTGAGAGCCGTGCGACCGGGAATGCTGCCAGCACTGCTGCGAGGGCCCGGCCCGCTCCTGCCTGCCCTGCTGTCGGGGCTGGACGCTGGCCTGGGGGGAGGAGAGGGGCTGGTGCCGCCTGAGGGGAGAGCAGGACGTGTACCTGGGCCACAGCCACCTGCGTCTGCTGCTGCTGCTGGAGGAGCTGCTGCTGGAGCAGCTGGAGGCAGTGCTGGGAGGCCAGCGGGGTGATGGAGGCCGAGGAGCAGGGGCTGCTCGGGCTGAGCAGCTGCTGGGAGCTGGCCAGGTGGAGGGAGCAGTTTTCGGCATCCTGGGCACAAAGAAATGGGCAGGTGAGCGGACTGACTGGCTCAGGCTGGGATTTGGATTTTGGTTCCCCATGGTGCTGACCCCAGTGTGGCAGAGGAGTCCTCGTGCTCGGGGCACCAAGGGGGTGTTGAGGGGCAGCCCTGAGCTGTCAGCTCCCCCCATCTGTGGGATTCCCAGGACAGTGTTTCAGAGAGGCTCCTCACAGAGAGCTGGCAGAGCTGCCTTGGCTGTGTCTGGGGACGGCGGGTCCCCAGGTCTCCCAGGAAGGAGAGGGAGTGACCCAAACACTCCACCACCTTTCCGTGATGTAGCTGCCCGGGCCGGGCGGTGTCCTGGTGCCTGGAGCATTTGCCAGTGCCTGCGGCCACTGCCCTTCCTGCTCCTGGCCTCCCTTGCTTGGGCAGCGCCCGAAGGAATGCGCAGGAAAGCCCGGCCTTTCCAGGCATGCAAACGAATCCCATGGAGTGCATGTCACTGCAGCTGTTTCCAGGCAGGCCCTGTGAGCGTTACTGTTGTGTGAGCTGAAGCAATGCCATTCAGGCCTCCGGGAAGTGCTCCCAGAGCTCTGTGGAGCACCCATTCATTAAGGTGGAACTGCTGCTCGAGCTGAATGTGCCGCGGGTACCTGCGCTGCCAGGGCTGGGCCTCCTGGGGACGTTGCTCCCTGGGCCTGGAGCACAGGGGAGCCAGGGATCGCTGTCAGAAAACAAGCAACCGCTGCAGGGCAGCACTGAGGGCACGGAAATCCAGCCCGGGTGGGGTGTGAAGCCTGCTCAGCCATGCGCCACAGCCCCCACCCCAGCCCTGGACACGGCCTTGCTGCAGGAGAACTGGGAGCTGAAGAGCCTGTCCTGAGCAGGGAGCCAGGAGGGAGGGCTGCAATGGGGCGTCCATGAAAGCACCTCCAAATCAAGCCATGGTACAGTGACCCTGAGCAGAGGGCTCTCAGCAGCAGCAGAGCACATGAACTGTTCTCCAGCCCACCCCCCATTACCTGGCCATTCTTTTCCTTTGAGGCTTGCCCAGGTTTCAGCATGCCGAGGTCTCCCCTGGCACCTGGTAGCTCTCTGGGTCCCCTCTCGGACACACAGATGCCACCAGTATCGATGCCAACCTCGTCCACATCTGTGATCTTGGAGCCCTTTATCTGGTGAACTTTAAACAAGACGGACACATGAATCTGAGCCTCCCTTCCCTGCCAGGATCGCAGGAAGAGCCAGGGCCCCACGCAGGGCTGGGAGCTGGGGGAAGCTCAGGGACAGGGGCCAGGACTTGCTCCAAGTCTCAGCATGCTGTGAAGGGGCAGGAGGGAGGAAATGGGTTGGCCGAGGGGCTGCAGACCCTCAGCTTGCTGAGTGAGTGGGCTCAGCCTGCCCCTCCCAGTGCTCAGCAGGAGTGGGCAGGCAGGGCAGGTTCCCCACGCTCCCCATCCGAAGGTGCCCAAAGCTCTCACCCAGGATGGAGGTGCCACCTCGCGTGTCCCCACCCCGAAGCATCCCCGCACCGCTGCCTTAGGGAGGGGCGTGCCCACGCGAGTCACCTTCCAGCGGCTGCTCCTCGGCCGATTTGTCGCTGGCGCCGTCGGCCTGCCCGTCGGCGTTCTGCAGGGCGTGCTGCAGGCTCAGCTTGTGGCACACCTCGAAGGCCTGTCCCACGGTGCGCACCACGCGCATGGCCTGGCTCTGCGGAGCAAGCCCGCTGCTCAGGGGAACCGCGAGCCTTCCCTGCTTCCCACCCCGCGCTGCCGCGTCTCCTCCCGTGCTGGGCGCTCCAGCAGTGCCCGGTTCCCCACTCTGGATCTGGGTGCTCCTGTCCCTGTGTGGAATGTGCCGCTGCCGGGCTGGGCAGGAGGGGACAAGCACCAGGCACGTTGTTTTGGGGACGCCTGGCACTGGCGCTGCCTCGGTCGCTCCCCAGGGATCTGCACCCTCTGACCCCGCGGTCATGCGGGTGCCTCCCCAGGAGCATCCTACCTTCTTCTTGGATTTGAAGACGTTGCACCTGAAGGAGTTGTTTGCGCCGTCCCTTGCGATGTAACTGAATATTTTCAGGTCTTGCGAGTCATGAGAGACGTAGAAAATTCTAGGTGGGAGAGAAACAAAGGGAATTAAACACCATGGGGAGTCTCTGCCCTCCAGACCACCTCTGCTCCTGGGTGTCCACAGGACTGAAGGAACGAGGCAGTGCTGGTGCATGGCCCCTCCTGCAATTTTCAAGGCAGGAGGCGATGGATTTAGAGAGCGTTTCAGGCTTGATGGAAAACCTTCTGGTTTCTGAAGTAGGCAAAAGCTTTTTAAAGATCCTGTGGGAAAGTGAAAAAATCTATAGTCTTGGAAAGTGAGTGGCTATTTTTAGTCCCAGCAATTAACCCCTGCCCAGGCTGCAGTGAGGCAGAACTGCCTGCATGGTGGTGACTGCCCTGCCCTCGGGACCCAGAGGGTCCCTCCTGGGCAGTGGGCAGGTGGCACAGCACAAAAGCCTCTCCCAGGGATGCCGAGTACAGTCTGAGGATTCCTCTCTCTGCTGCTCAGGCAGACTCTCCTCCTTGTACTGCAAAACCATTTTGAAGATTTTTATATATGTTTGATTTAATTAGGTGAAAATGTGACAAATGAGCTCAGCTCTGAAGAGAGAAGAAACCAGAGATTCTTTAAATGGTTTTTTACTTCTGCTCTGTCACTGGAATTTTTTGGGTGTTGAACTTGCAGTTAGAGCAGTTACTCTGTGTGCCAATGTACCACATCTTGTAGTAATCTTTAAAGAAAGCCAGAGGTGAGAAGCAGGCACAGATAATGCATCAGCACATCCTCTGTTCCTTATCTTCTCACTAAGGGCTCTGATCCCAAAAACCAGTCTTGGGGATCCCAGTTCTTGGGGCTGTGGGCTTGGTGTTCGTGGTACAATAATTCACTTTGCAGATCCAACAGCCTGGAGCACCCTGTGTGCTCTTAACCTGTCCTCAGGCCATGCACCATCACTGGGGTCGCTTCCCATCCCCAGGGGCTCCTGAGGCACCAGGTTTACGCTCAGTGTAAGCTTCTGGGTGGGGCTTGGGGTCTCTGGAATATCTCAATATCCCATGGAAGGTGCTATGGAAGTCAGTGCTTTCTTGACACGTCTGTAAGGGTTAATTCCCAGTGAACACTTACACCTTAGAGTAAGGCCCTGCTTCAGAAGCACAGGGAGAGCCATGCTCTGAAGGCAAACCATGGGAAGCCTGTCTTCAGAGGCAGAATCAGAGTAATCCAGGTTGAAGCATGTCCAGGGTCACCCAGTCTAACCCTGTTCAAAGCAGAGCCAGCTTCAAAGCCAGATCAGTCCATCTCACTCTCCAAAATGTGTGAAAATGATTCTCCAGCAGCAGTAACTTTGTACCCTCGTTAATTTTAGATGGTCCTTGGGAAAGCCTCGGTGGAGGGGTCTCAGCAGGTGAGAGGAAGGGCACGGATCCCCCAGGGCTGACTGGCCCTCCCTGGCTGAATCCCCTGGCACGTACCTGTACACGGGATCGTGCATCACCACCATCTTACTCTCGTCCCAGGTCCACTCCTTCCTCTGTAAGCAGAGACAAAATTACAGTAAATCAGGTGAAAGTGAAACTCCACCAAACTGAAGGGCAGGAAACCTGGGGAACAGTGCTTTTGTCCCAGCTACAATCCAGGCTGCAGTGTGACTAGATGAGCCACGGCTGTTCGAACAGTATCTCAGATAAAAATAGATTTTTTTTTTGATCGTTTATCATATCTGATCACATCCTTCACGGCTGAAAATGGTCTCTAAGATTAATTTGTAACATCAAATATGCAGAAGAGTTACATGCTTTGGGGAAGAAGGCTTGGAGCTGGGGCTTAGGAGATCTGGATTCAGTGACTTGGTGGAAAGGACAGTTGGGCAAAGAGCTGAGGGTGCTCAGACCAGGCAGTCTGGAAAAAGCTTTCCAGTGTTAGCAAGAGAAAGAAAAACTGTATCTCCTGAGAGATACATTTTTTTGATAGAAAAAGATCCTCTTCCCACAGTGTAATATTCTCGCTCCCTTTCTGCCAAGGTTTTGTTATTTGTTCCAGGGTAGAAACTAGAGTGTTTTCTTGTGCAAGTTCTGGGTGTTTTTTAAGAAAAGGGCCAGTTTTGCTTAGAAGTGTGACCATCCCTGGGCTGGAGCAGCCTCACCTTCTGCTTCTTGCGCAGGATCACCTTCACCCCGTCCACGGACACGACGATGCTCACCTTCTTCTTCTTAATGTTCTTGGCTTTGAATTCGTACTGGTGGGAAGAAAAAGCTGAGTTTAAGAGAGCACTGGGGGTACCTGGGACAGTGTGTGGCAGTCAGTGTCTGACATGAAAATGTCAGGTTTTAGTTTAATCCCACCTGCTGAGGGAGGTGGGAATTTGTTTTATTCTTCTGAGAAAAACTGTTTTGGGAAGGACTTGGTGCAGTAGCTGGGATGCCAGGCAGGATCCTGGCTTTGTCAGGAGCATCCCTTGGGAGAGGACAAGTGGAGTTCAATCCTCTGCACTACATCCAGACTGTTAATTTGGATCTGGGAAGAGCTTTCCCGATGCAGTGGCCATGCCTGGTCCAGCAGGACTCTGCTCCAGAGGTCTGATGGGGAGGTGGCACCTGCAGCAAACACCAAGCAGTGACATCTCTGGTGCCCTTGTGTGTCAGCACTGCGCTGCACGGGGAATACAGAATCACTCAGGAGCTGCAGGGAGGGCCAGATGGGCGGCAGTAACGCAATTATACCTCAGTCATTTGCATAATCACATTAACCTCTGTGGGATTGGGATCTCCGGAGAAAAACCCTGCAGGTGTCTGCAGCCTGAGCTCACCTCCATTTGTGTTAAAAATTAAACACTGACTTTTAAATGTTGCTTTAGCTGACAGAAGCATGGCAGAGCCCTTTGACTCTGGAGACCTTTGTTTACAGCACTCATCCTTCTTGCTCCCATTTTAAGCATCACTTTTAGCTTCCAAACACAGCATTTTGATATTCCATATTTTTTACAGTCCCTGTTTGAAATCCACCACTTTGTCACGTTGCTTTGGCAAATCAATGCAGATTCTGATTCGTGGATGTGGAGGAAAAGGCAATTCCAAGCAGCCGGAAATCTACCTAGGCCACGTAATTAGACATCTAATTAGAACTCTGATTTCTTTATACAATTGTGGATGTGCAGGGAGCACATGAGATGTTAATGGAGTCCAGGCACCCCTTTTGGGATGCTGAAGTTGGAGGACTGTGTGTGGCTCTGTCACCCAAGCTCTGCAGAGAAGATACACATCTTCCCCACTCCTCAGCACCCATTGTGAGCCACGCCAGCTTTACAGACAGAAAACTGGGTGCCTTTCATGTTTATCAGGCTTTTGATGCTGCTCATTGAATTCTTAGCACTCTGCAAGGTTTATGGTATCAGACAGACCCGGGATTAAACCACAGCCTTTTGATCTCCCCATGAATTATTACTTTCAGACAAGCTCTTTAAAAATCTATCTATAGCGCTATGGCGTGTGAAGCTGGAACTAAATTAACTATACACGTTTTTTATTTATGGGGAGGAGTGAGAGGAAGGGTGAGGTGGTGAGTGCATTCTGCAGGCTGCCGGGGGGCCCACGGGGTGCAGCAGCACGGGGTCTGGGGTCAGGCAGATGGACTTGCCGGGCTCAGCACCTGAGAGGGCTTCCCCACCCTCTAACCCTCATGCCCAGTTCCCCCAGCCCAGCTGCTCCCCCTCCCCTGTGCTCACCAAACTGTTTGTCCTTGTCTGCTCCATGAATGTCAATAAACCCGGGATAGACTGTTCTGCCCGCTAAAGAGCTGTTTATCTTTCTTTATACACAAATGGCTGGGAAAATACTAGCTGCGCTTTCCAAGAAAGAGCAATACAGTGTATTTTCCCATTGTAGCAACAGGGGTGCAATTACATTCAAACAAGGCTCTTTACTCAAAGGCTTTAAGCAAAGTCCAAGCCTGGATTTTGCAGAGATGCTTTTTCTTTCTCTCTTGGACAGAAAGGAACAATTGGGAGCAGCAGCAGCGAATCTGTGGTTACTGCCAGGAGTGATGGCAAGACTCTAAACCCAGGGAACTCCAGCCAGCTCCCACACAGCACCACCCCAGCCTGGCTCTGTACAGGGCTTTACAGGGCTTCAGCTCCGGGCAGAGCTGTGCAGCACCGCAAGCTGGATGTGGCCACAGTGGCCTCACTGAGGAAGGAATTTGTTGGCCTTTCTCTCTCCATGGAGCCTGTGGCCACTGCTGCATCCTTGCTGGAGCACATGACCAAGGCACAGCTCGGTCATGGCCAGAACCAGCTTGGCCTGAAAACACTAAAAACTCATTGGTCGCTCAGATCTTTTCTAAAGGGTGAAACACCTGAAGCAGCAGAAGCTGCAGGATGTCCCATGTCCCAGCACAGGAAGCAGGACCATCAGCTGGGTGAGAGCACTGTGTCCCAAGAGGAGACAGAGCCCCGCGCTCACATCGCACCAGCTCAGCTTGGACTCTCTCCATCCCTCCACAGAAGAGGCAGACAGAACACGGCTTCAGTCATTTAATTGCTTCCTATCAAGCAGGAATCAGTAAATTAATGAACTATGATTTGTATAAGGACAGGAAAGCACATGGAAAAAGGCACTCTGAGACAGCTGACTTCAGAACATTCATGCATAACCCAACCTCCATCCCAGCATAAGGCTCCAGGCTGACCTGTCACTGCTGTCACAGCACAGACTAGTCACTAATTTTCTTCTTACTATTGAATTAATGGGTTTTTTTCTGCCCAGGTTTGTCAAGGTTACCGACAAATCCAAACCCACACTGCAAGATGTTTCTCTGCTGCCTTCCACGATTCAATTGTTATTCTCCTGTTGCTGTCCTATGGTGAAAAGCTTTCTGGATGCTAAAGGATCTGGAGTTACCCCTACAAGTGGTGATACAGCAGCCTGGCAGCTTTCTTAACTATGGAGACAAGAAGGGACATTTTATAAAAAAATGCAGGTCAAACAAGGGTAATTAATTTCATTTATTTTAGCAGCATCATTAATTCTGTATCTGCTGTGTTTGACCTGGAATACTTTCCACTTCTGCTCTTAAATCCTTCTGTTCAAGACTCTGCCTTTCATACGGTCCCACACACTGCTGGCATGAAATATTAACTTACCCATGAGCTAAAGACTGTATGACTAGAAATGTTAATGGCGCTGTGTGATGCATATTTCATTGGATAATTCCACCCAAGCAGATATAAATTACACATGCAGTTACCAGCTTCCATCTGCTGATGAAACTTGGGCTAATGCACATTGGAAATCATGTGCAGTTTCCAGCACTAGGAACAACCTGCATGAATAGAGTTATTCAAGGAAGCAGTTCTTAATGTGATTAATTACTGAAGGTATCAGGGCCTTCATTATGCAAATTAAAACTGTCATAAAATAGAGAGTTTGCAGGTCTTGGAGGCAGTCTCTGCTTCCAAAAAATGCATCTTCTTCATTAACAAGGAGCAGCAAGGCCAGAACATGCTCCTGGCCATGGTTCAAATGGTGTTTTAAGTTGTATTAAGGGAAATCAAAGCAGGGGCTCTGCAGGTTTTTGAAGCCGGAGTATGTCAGTGCCCCCAGTCACAGCTGGGTATGTGCTTATTTGCATGCCCATAGGAAGATGCCACAGGCTTGGAAACGAGCGACTTCTTCCTGTGGCTGTAAATTCTCCAGCCAGCCTGCTGTCCTGCCCTGGCCTCCCCTCGGCCCATCCCGGCCTGGCAGGCTGCAGGATCTATGTGTCCATAAACAACCCCCAACAATAGCCTGTCCAGTCCCTTTCCCAGCCTCGCCTTCCAGACAGACACAGGGAGCATGGCAATGAGGAGGTGGGAATGAGCTCGGCTCTGCCCCCCGACTGACCGGCTCCGGGCAGCGCCTCCCCAGCAGGACCCCGGCCCCTGCTCCCCCTGGCACACGGCTGCATCCCACCGGGAGGGAGAGGGGTCCTTCCCTTCCCTTCCCCTGGTACTATACAAGTACCATTTTAGGATTTAAAGCCACGATGAATCCAAGTATTTTCAGCACAATTAATTAATTTCAAACCAGCTGACCTACACAGGCTGAGGACAGGGTGTTATCTCAGCTGCTGTTTGAACTACCCATGCTTGGAGTGCTGCCCTTGGAACCGATGCTCCGGAAAACTCCGGAGATCTCCCAGCCCGCGGGGCTCAGCCCAGCGCTGCCCTGGAGCTGACAAACCAGCAGTGTTCATTTCCACCCTCGGACCACGGGCTGCTTGCTGTCTGGCCTCTGATTCCCTTTCAGCATCCCTCTGCCTTCCCGAGGTCACTGCCAGCCCCGGTCAGTGCTGGGTTACTGCCTTCCCTGTGTGTCCCTTTGGGTTGTGGCCTTCCCTGTGTGTCCCTTTGGGTTACGGCCTTCCCTGTGTGTCCCTTTGGGTTACTGCCTTCCCTGTGTGTCCCTTTGGGTTGTGGCCTTCCCTGTGTGTCCCTTTGGGTTACTGCCTTCCCTGTGTGTCCCTTGTGCCTGTGCAGTCCTGTGAGCCCCCGCGGCACACGCTCTGAATGCGGCCGGGCATAGCCTGGGGCTGTGCTGCAGTAGCTGGGCAACACGGACACAAAAGCGACGCAGGAAGCAGCGGAGACCAGGAGTGCACCTCCTGCCCAGTGGAAAAATGAGAATTTATGATCCTTGGAAACATAAAACTGCTCACTGGAAAGCAGAAACCGAAAAGGGAGTACAATAGGCAAGGAGAATGCTGGCAGCGTACTCGAAGTCTTTTTTTCTCATTTAAATGAGCTCCTTCCACCATCCAGCAAGCTCTCAGTAGATGCCGCAGACCGCTCCCCTAGCACTGAGCTGAAGGGGCTGAGGAGCTGTCATGGGCCTGCTGGGTTTCTGGGAGTCCCTGGAAGGGCAGCAGGGAAATGTGGCCCCAGTCCACCCCAAAGGAAGGAGGAAGAGCTACATTTTGTTCAGGTCTCCTTTGACATCTGAGGAATCCAGCTTCAGGGCATTCTGATGGACATGGTAATAATGAAGAGGCCTTCCTCTTCATCCTACTTCTCCTCATTTTCAACAGATCTTATCCTTGGGAGGTCCCAGACTGCTGAAGTCTCAGACAGCCCTTAAGGATAACTCAATCTTTCCACCTTAAGGTGACATGGCAAAGGATGTGGCAGGAGTTCAGATATTTCTGTGCCAGTCAAAAGGATGTGGAGGAAAAAGCAGAGTTACGCCCACGGGGGTGAGTGGGGCTCCTGCAGGTGATGGGAGCTGGTGGGAGCCCAGGGCTAGCAGTGGCTCTTTAATTAGTCTTTTCCACCTCTGAAAAACCACAGACTGTCCTAGAACAAAGGACAGTCCTGCTTTTAAGAAAGGGTGGGACAAAAGCAGCCTTTTCATTGCCTCCTCCCTGTGGAAGAGATAGTGCAATACTGCTGAGCTCCATCCTGAGAGGCACAAGCAGCCTCACAGCCCAGCACAAGGTGACATCATCTGGCCTTTGGTGCCTCTCTGACAAAAGCACCATTGTGTGTCTGTCACTTCCAGGAGCTCCCTGCTGTCCCCAGGTTTAATAGGGAGCTTTCCCACACACGGCCCTTCAGTCCTTGTCTTGCCAGGGCAGGCCAAGCCCAGCTCATGGGGAAGCTGGGTTTTATTTTCCTCTTTACCTCTATTAACTTTGCAGGAGGAAACAAATTACCTTTTCCATCCGCAGTGCCTTGGATGATTAATTAGCATCAGTAATGAAGTAGTGCCTCGGGACCCCACCCCAACAGGAGCATGAGAATGTCCCTACCTGAAAAAGCTGCTAGGTTACTGCAGATAAAAAGTGCTAATTTCATTAGAAGCAGGTCAGATTCACCTGAAATAACCCTGAGAAGTGAAACTGCAATTAAACCCTGCAATATCTTCAAGTAATTCCGTATTTCCCTACAAACATCTGTGTCACAAGGCCCTGCAGAGAAGGGCCTGGTTTAGTGCACGTTTCATATCCTAGTTGCCCTCCAGTCTGGTATGTAGGACAAGAGGCAAGTTAGGAGATTGGATTGCTTTAAACCTTGTCCATCAGGGTTCACACAACAAAGCTCTGAAGAGCAGGAGCCAGGACTCTGCAGCAAGCTCAGAGCTCCAGGAAAAAGCCCCCGACCCCCTGCATGGCTGTGGGAAGGTAAAAGAGTATTTTCTATGTCTATTTCTCACTCACAAAGCAAGGATATTCATTTTCTACTTCATTCATTCAGTTGTTCTGGTTACAGCCAGCCCCTGCCAAGTGACAGCTGCCCAGCACCTCACTGGCAAGGCCAGGCCACCAGACACTGCTTGTGCAGACAGGAGCAGGAGGCAGCTGGGGATTTCTGCTGCTTGCTCCAAAATTCCTGTTGTACTTTCAGTCCCTACCCACCCCTCTCCATGAGCCTGCAGGCCACGGCAGGGGAGATGCTCCTGGCTCACTTCCTGGTACTTTGGCTAGGCTGTGCAGAGAGGGAAAAGAGGAGCTGGTGTCCTCAGAAGCAGGAGGGGGAGATGGGGTAGGGGTGATTAACAGGGCTGCTTTGCTGTGTCTCAGCGAGTTGGTGTTTATTGCTTGTTTTGGTATAAAAAGCCAATTTTGTTCTTCTGTGGCTTTTCAGAGGTGTGTTTGTGATGCTGTTCTTCAGGAGAGCAGAGCATTGTTCAGCCCATGAGCAGTTTGTGGCCATGGGAGCCAGGCAGGGCCCACCACTGCAGAGTGTGGGGCAGGGGCTTCATGAGGGTCCTGGCAGGGACTCACTGGCACAGCACAGAGATGGGGAGAAAACCTAATCCCACTGCCATGCCGAGGCTCTGACAAAGGCAGGTACTGGGATTTTAGGCCTCTAAATAATGCAAGACTTTGTGTTTATGTAAGGATGCTATTTTAGTGCAGGTAGTGCAAGGGAATGGGGATGGCAATCCAGAGGCAAAGGCAGCCAGAGCAGGCTGGGAGCCAGGCTCTGAGTGCAGGGATGGAGAGGGAATGTCAGTGCTCCTGAGACCTGGGGCGGGCAGGGGAGGTTCAGAGGAAGAGGCAGAGAAGTGCCCACGTGTTCAACCTGATCAAGCTAACCCAGCCCTGGCTCCCAACAGAGCCAGGTGTGACCTGCTGAGGTTCTCCATTTCCAGCACTGTGCTGCTCTGCAGCCTCCTCCTGCAAGCCTCGGCGACTTCAGGGTGCTCAGCATCCACCCTCTCAGGGTGGATACCTATCCAGAGGAGAAGGAGCAACCTAGTTTGCTGTTGAGAATCTGGAGAAGATACATCTGCATGACTAACACCTGCTCTGTGTAAATGCTGCAGGGAGGGAACATCTCCTGGCTTCCAGACTTGCTATCACACCCCACATGCATCTCGGGTGCTGTCCTCCAGCTCTGTGTCTCACCACTTCTCCTAGCCACCTACCAGGGAAATTAGCATTTCCTCTGCATATCCCCAGCAGAGTCAGGAAGCTGGACTTGGCACCTTTATCTTTGAGCAAACAGAATCCAAGCTAGAACGAAGACTTCATCTCCATTTGCATTCAGAACCAGCACTTGATTACAAACTAGACCAGAATGACAATGGAGGGATGCTGAGTGTGCTGCTGTGTGCAGACCAGGCTTCAGGACTCCTTTGCTAGGTGCAATCCATCTTTGTTCTCCTGCAGGGCAAAGAGCTCTTTGTTAGCTCGAGCCCTGGGTGCAGCTGAATCTTTATACACCTCAGTGCCAGCAACTCCCATGAACAGCCTCGCTATGTACTGGTTTGAGACACTCAGGGACAGAAATAATCTGCTTTATTGCCAGGCAAGGAGACTTTTTCTCTGTAGCTGTTAATACTATCGATCTCCAGCAGTTCCACTTGAGCAAACATTTCTTACAGAAAGCCCAGTGAGTTATAGCTGACCTCCAGGAGCTGCACTGAAAGGATGTGTTTGCATCTGTGAGCAGCAACAGTGCAGCAGTTCCAGCCAGGAACAGGCCACTGAGCTTGGAGGGGGTCAGCACCACAGGGGCTGTGAGTGTCAGGTCTGCTGGCAATGCAGTGCTGACAGATCCTGCTTCCTTAGCAACATCAGCAGTCGGGCCCAACGCTCAGATGCAACTGTTAGGAGAGAGTTTCTAAAGCACACAATTCCTAATTCCCATTGACATCAGAATCTTGGTGGCACAAATGTCTTTTGCAATCTGCCCACGAGCTCTGGTATCATGTGCATTCCTGGAACACAGGAGAAGTGAAGAGAGAAGGGAGCTCATCCCGCTCCTGCCAGGCTGCTCTGAGTAGAGATGTGGAGCCCTGAGCAGAGCCAGGCCCAGCACAGCTCCCATGCTGCTTCTCTCCAAGTGGGCATTGGTTAGAAATTACTGAAAGCTAATAGAATTGCAGTTCCTAAACATAAAGGAAAGTCTCTGGGTTCTCCTCAAATTGTCCATGAAACTTCACTTAAATTTGGAAACAAGACTGCTACTGTAAGAGAAAGAAAATTCAAGTCTAATTGTGTCATTTCCAAAACTCCAGAATATTAAGCAGTTCAAGGACTCTATTAGCCTCAGGGGAGCTACTGAGATTAGTGAATCATGATGAGAGAAAAGCCTGGGTTTAGATATGGAAATTACAGAAAAAGAGGGTTTTACGCTCTCAGTATTTATTGTCACTGAGGTCTTGTCACCAAAACCGTACCAGAACCTCACGGGCTCCTCTCTCCCCAGTGCTGTTCCCCGTGTCCCTGGGCTTGCAGTGGTGTCAGCAGGAGGTGTGAAGCTGTGGACATCAATGCATCCTGCCCTGCTCACACACAGGTCAGTGATTAACCCCAGACAGAGCCCCCTGCCCCAGCTCACAGCCCCTGCCCCCAGCTGGGATTCAGGGAAGCGAGACGAGCAGGAGACCAGCATTGCCCTGGGGGGCAACAACATGGAAACTGGGAAATGTGCCTGGGATGGAAGTTTATGGTCTGTAATCATTAACAGCAGGAGCACAGGCTGCAGCAGGACTGAGCAGGTCCCTGAGCCTTGAGTGCTCCATGAGCCATGTGTGGCTCTGCAGCAGGTAAAGGACACTCAAGAGGTGGCAGGTGGCATTTGAGCCTGAAGAGCACCTGTGTGCCTTACACCCTTCTGAAGCAGCTGTGACTGCCTCATCTTCCACCACACTGCATCTGGCATGAGCATGTCCCTCTGCTCTTCTTCATCTGACAAAAATAATTTGATTTTTAGGAAGAAAAGCCTGGAGCTCAGAGGGTTTGGTGGGATTCCAGGGAGTACATGGGACCTGGCTGTGCAGGGAGCAGGGTGATTTGGGGCCCTGGCCTGGGATGCTCCCTCCATGCACAGGGCCACATCCTGCCCTCCAGCAGATCTACCCAGGCAGGATCTCTGCAGCAGCAGTGACAGAAGGATGAAGGAAGTGGGAAGTGACTCAGGTGTCCTGAAAGCTGCCAGGCAGCTGCCAATTAGTCCAAATAACCCATCTGGTCCAGGGAAAAGACATTTAAATAATGTCTAATCACTGCTGCAGGAAAGAAAGAAAACCATTCCATGATGCCTTTAAAAAATCTCTGCTCCTTCATCAAAGCATCCTTCCTTCCAGGGACCCATTCAAGACTTGTATGCTTTAGATTTATCACACTGTTATTTGGTCAAAACACGAAGTAACTTGTCAAAGTCCTATGTAAAGTAGCACGGATTCTGTCTGCCTTCAGGCCTCATTTAGTACAGAGCAAAAGCAGATTGAAGAAAGCAAGTGTAGAACCAAGCTATTGTTAGCAAATCTTATTTTACTGGGCTGAATTTGGCTTTGTGGTCACAGTCCCTCAGGGTCCCTCTCCTCAGAACGCTGATCAATGAAGTACAAAGGGCCCTTGCATGTGACAAAATCAAGACAACATCTACAGAGTCACTCACTGCTGTGCTCTGGGTGCCTCCTCCTGCGTCCAGCACAGGCTCAGCCTGAGAACCAGAAAGGCTCAGTCAAAGCATGAGGATTACACTGGAGCCACAGGCTGACTTTTTCAGATTTTTCTCTGCACAGAGAGAGACTCATGGGACAGATTGAAGTGTTTGTATCTTCATGGGTTATTCTGTTTTTTTCCTGAAACACATCACCCTGCTCTGGTGGAAATCCAGCCCTGCATAGGGAGGGTTTCTGCTCCACCCCAGGGCAGCCCCAGCTCTGTGCCCCTGCAGCTGTCACTCAGATTTAGCCAGCTCCTTGTTACCAAGCCAATCCAATGTGCTCTCCACACTCTGGTTACCTTCTCAATTACATTTTTTCAGGCGCCAACAAAGAAGCAGCTTTGAGTTGTGGCTGAGTGTTCTTCACCAGAATGTAATTTGAAAGCCATTATATTTCATCTCTGTAATACTCTACAACCAGTAACATAATTGGTGAAAAAGTCTCTTTATTTCAAACTAGATAAAAGCTCTGCAGAGATCTCATACAGTGATATTTTAGCTAGTGAAATTAAACCCTTCAGTAATATAATGATAATACTGTTAAAGCCACTTTATTTTACAATTAAAAGGTACCTGCTTCATTGCCAAGATTCAGTATCAGACAAAAATCTCTGTCTTGTTCTATTTAGCACTAACATTTTAATTTAGCTTTTATCCATTTAAATGCTGCTTTTATTAGCCTTCAACTAAACTCCAATCCACCATGACTCTTATGCAAAACAGAATTAATGTGCCTGACTGGTTCCATCCCCTCGCTGGAGAAGCCATGGAGTTCTGAGGGCTCTGAGGAAGGCATAAAGGTCACTGCTGCCTGGAGATGACACATTTCACTGACTGATCCCTCCACCCATCTGTTACCAGCCCTGCACCGTGCACTCTGAACAGGGTGGAGGAACTGAAGCATCTCTAGTCACCGGCCACTCCTCAAAAACTGGGTCATGAACGTGGCTACTGAAAATGCCCTCAGCTCTCTTCTGGCACAGTGGCCTGTATCCTCAGCTTGACCAGTCCCCACTCGTTCCAGCTCAGAAGTCAAGTGACAGAAGGTAACTAATTATTCTGTGGCAGGAAGTCCAGAGGTGATTTAGGGTTGGAGATGAGCAGGGTGGAAATCTGCAGGGGTTTCTAAGTCAGTGGGGCAGCTCTATTGTACGGTGAGACCCCCCCAAGCAGTGAGCAGAAGGCTGGATTCTTGTGTAATCTCAGAGGTGTTTTTTCCTCTCCTCCCACTCGAGATGCACAGAGCATATTCAGTTCTTCACCACAGTCACACAATGCTGCCTAGAAACACTGTGCATGATGCCACTGCAGAAACAGCTCATTAAGAGCTTCTTCCCTTTGTTTCAAGATAATACAAACAGCAGAAAATGGGTAAAACAAGCTTGGGTTTGTCTGAGACAAGGCAGACTCAGTTTTTCTAGAAAGCCAGCTTCTACATTTTAATTAGTGTTTTGTAAGGCTAGGAAAGCAGCATGTGCATGGAGCACTCCAGAGCCTGTCAAGGTGGCCAGAGAACACATGGAGAGAGGCCTAAGGAGCTGCACCTGCATGACCCACCCTTCCTGGGGCCTTCGTGGCAGGGGATCTCAGGGAGAGCTTGTCCCACCTGGTGCTTTGGCTAATTGGTGCTGCAGGGCAGACTGGGAAAGGGGAGAGGCTACAGAGCTCAGTGGCAGGATGGGAGCAGGGTGAGGAGCAGTGCCTGGAGGCTGCAGCTCCTGCAGTCTCAAGCTGAAGCCACTTGTTTTGCCTGGAGAAATGGATTCTTGCCAGACCTTCTGCCAGAGGGCTCAGCTCCTTCAGCATCCTGTGCTGCACACAGGTGAGACCTGTAATGTGTCTGTCATCCCTTAAGGTAAGGTGGCATCCCTGTCATGCTTTATCTTCCTAAAGACCAGGAAACAGACTGTGGGAACCAAACCTGGAGGCCATTGGCAGTGTGGAGCAGTAGAATGCCTTGCAGTAGAGCTGTGCATTGAATGTGGTGGTTTCAGTGCTGCCTGCCCTGGGCAGGAGCAGGTAAGAGCTTTCTGGCAAGGCTCAGAGACCCTCAGAGCACATGGTGGGACTCCTGCCTCCTGGGAAGCCCAGCCTGATCCCATCCCTGTGCAGGAGACTCTGCTATAGATGCAACAAACAGAGGAAAACAAACTAATGAGGCATTAGGGCTAAACTTAGCTGCAATTAACATTTAATTGCTATCCTGAAAACACTTGCTGTATTTTGCCAGGGCCTGGAAAGGTAAACCCAATTAGCTTAATCTTGTGTGGTAGGAACCTTAAACTGGTTCAGATCCCTGGTCTCATGGATGGGACCCTGAGGGTAGCTGGTGTTTGTGGGACCTGGAGCTGAGCAGCCCTGTGGGCTGATCATGTACTGCCTGTGTAAAGCTGCAGAGCCTTTCTTAGACCTCTGCTTTGGAGAAGAGTCAGAACTGACACCAGACATTCTGCAGAAGGTGCCAGAGCAAGTTTGTACATGTTTGTGTACATTGGTTTGGCTGCCTACAACCACAGCTCTCTCCTGGAGGCCATAGGCTGTGTCTAACACTTAGCAGGGTAAACAACCCCTGCACGGTTCTCCAGAGATGCAGGGAAGGTATCCTGGAAAATGATGCTCTCTTGGAGCATACTCTGGGGTGAACACAATGTCTTCTTAGTGTGGGGGAGAAGGAGGAAGAGATGCCTGTTTCACACCCTAACCTTGTCAGAACTGTCATCTGTTTCTCCTGCATATTCCTGTAAATGAAAGGAAGGTGCATGGAGAACTAAAGAAAGGTCCACCCCAGCAGTCTGAGGCTGCTGAAATGTTTTAAGATACTAGGATTGTTGTCTGTCACAGCCCAGGGCTATCATTAGCTGAACATTTGGATGCTCTTCCAAAGAGGCTGAAAGGGAAAACCCTCCAAAACTGCAGCAGAACAAACTCCCATCCAACAACAACAGCTCCTGGCGTGCAGCTACAGAGCTCTGTACCCCAGGGCAAGTGCTCCAGCAGTTTGCACTTCCACGTTTGAGTCTGTGCCTCAGCTGCAGCTGACCAAATAACTTCATTATAGAGGGAGAGGCTGCAGAGACTAACCAAGAAACCCATCAGCTGGGAGTTCAGCTTCTCTCTTCTTTTAGATCTGATCACAGCTCCTGCTCAGATTAACATGAAGCTGGCAGGAAAACATAGCTCTGAGCATAATAACCCAGGAAGGGCTTATAGGCAGAGTATGTCAGAGGAATCCATGCAGCAGTTTTCTAGGTGAACTTCTGCCTGCCTGGAAAACTGAGGGAACTGTGTTCTAGAACAATCTCATGGACAAACCTGTGGAACATCTCTACCTCTGAAACCTGTCACACAGTAATAAATTAAACTGAGAGGGCTGAAGGCAGTCTTCCTGCCCTCTGCCACCTGGTTCCTCTCCTGTAGGAAGAGCAGATAAATCACACCCATATTTGCTCCTGAACCGTTGGAATTTACAGCCTGGCAGGGCTTTAAGTGCAAGGTGCTGTGTGAGCCAGCCCAGCTCTGGGACTGGGAGCTCTAGAGTGCAGAGCAGGTTCTCTGCAGCTGTCTCTGCTGCCTCTGCTTCACAAGTTTGCACAGTAGGACTGTAACTCACTCATCCTGATTTAAATTGCTGTCATGTCACACTTCAACACCACCAGTTGATACTTGGCAGTCAGTCTGGCTCATGGTGTGGCTGGATTGCACCTCCTCACTCAAACACTGCGTGGAGAAACTGCAAAGTGCTGAGGCTCTGCTCAAAGATGGATGCAGCAAGAATGATCAGGATAAGAGGGAGGCTGAAGTGAGAACCCAGTTCTCATTCCAGGAGAGCTCAGGCACTTCTCATGTATCCTGCATTGAGATTTATAAATGCTTCTGTTTTTCTGGCACACTGGCCTCTGGGGAAAAAGGCTTCTCAATTAAATTAAGCCCAAAAAATGTGGAGGTAACAGAAGACACATTAGTCTGGAATCCTGCCTCCTGTTTGCTCATCCTGGTGTTTGGATGGGCACAGCACCAGTTGGCTGTTCCCTTATAGAATGATTAAATAATCCAACATCTGGCTCCTTTCTGAGTGTAAATACCTGCTTAGGTCCAAGCTAAACCTTCCAAACAGAATTGAAATTTGTAGGCTTCAGAGATTCTTAAATGCAAATTCCAAGGAAACTGATTCTATGCCTTGAAGGTAGATGAACAGAGTGTCTTGGGGAATTGCTGGCAGCAGGCTGTCTGTGGGGATGACAGGCTTTGTCACTTACTCCTACTGTGTCCTTGTACAACTCACCACTCAAAATAGCAGCATGTCACCAGGCCTGCTCAGCTGGCTGTGAAGTGCTGGACTGAGGGTAGAGGTGCTCTGGAAGGGAACAGCTCACCTCCTCTGGGGAATGCATGCAGGACGTGTGGTGATGTTAACCCTGCACTTGAAGCCATCCATTCCCTGGCTAAAATTTTCCAAGCAACCTCAGCAGCTTCAAGGAAGTGTTTTATGTTTTACAAAACCCATCTTCATATTAGCTACCACTTGAATTGTGAGGAGGAAAGATCTTGATTTGTACATAAACTCCCTGGAGTGCTGAGAAGGCTCCAATACCTGCAGAGGGATCCACTCCAGCTCCACCAAAACACTGACAGAGCACAGGAGCTGCCAGACCCCAGACCTGGATGGCCTTGGGCAGCTGCAGGCAGCAGATGCTGCTCCCTGGGAGGTGGGGGAACACCTGCCTGGGGTGCTGGGAGCTGTGAGATGAATTGGACTCTCCCTTGCTGTGCCTGTCAGGGTACAGTGCATTTATCCAAGCTGCAAACTCATTTCATCACCTCCCCTGCCAGGGCAAGAGGTAGAGGGATTAGCTTGAACTCTGATCATATAATAACAACATGGCAGCTGTAGGCAGCTAATAATCCACTGGGAGGATTAGCAAACTTAAAGTTGTCTAGCTCTGCATAATGGAAAGCTAAGAACAGCAGCTCCCCTGTTCTACCTACTGCATTTGCATTTTCTCCAGTGGAAGCATAGAACATGATGAGACAAGGCTTTCCAGTCTGTTATGAAATGGATCTAATGTGTGACTAATGGAGTATTGCTAGCAATTCTACAAGCATCCATTCAGCCCAGAATATGGATTTAAGCTTTACTAAGAGACTGCACCTCAAATACCTGCTGCTGAAGAGCAGGTCACGATTTCAGCAGGCTAATGCTAAAACTTTTATTTGAGGCTCTCTGGGAGTAATGTCCTGAAGTCTGCAAGGACACTGCTCTGCTTATGCATGGAGAATCCCAGTGATCCAGAATCCCTGGTATAATTCACGTGTGACTGGTAAAAAAGCCCAGTACAAAACACAGATCATGCCAAGGAGCAGACTCGTCACCCGGTGCTACTGCTTTCCTTAGGACCCTCTCAGGACATTTGGAGTCCTCGGCAGCTGAAGGCTTTTCCCCCAAGGCAGTTTTTGTGCTTGTATCAATTTACTGATGAGTAACCAGAGTAACCAGCTGACACAGCCTGGAAAAGAGAGCAGTGACTCCTCATCCCCTCCCTGCTCGCTCTGGAGCGGCACAAGCGGTGAGCAAGAGCCCTCCTGAGCCAGGGGCTGGCTCCCACTCCTCCCGTGGCACAGGGAGCAGCACAGGCAGGGCTGGGCTGGGGCTTGTACTGCACGACTTTTCTCTTCTGCTCCAGTGGAGAATTCCAGTGGGACACTGGAGTGCACAAAGGATGACAGCTTCACCACCACATGCCCCTGCCAGCACTTGGCAGGGCTGTGGGACCTTACTCACTCTTGCACTGCAAACAGGCACTACCACTCACAATAACATAGGAACAAAATACTCATTTCTCCCAAGAGCTTCTTCCACTGTTTCCTCCCAGTTGTAACTGGTGCTGCTGAGAGTCCATGGGAAAAAACTCTAGTACAGACAAGGCCTCTGCATGCAAATTAATGCTACATAAATAACCCCCATCTTTCCTCAGCTCCTAGGTTGGGTACTCTGTGCACTAGAATTCTCTTCAAAGACCTCCCAGTTCATTCTTTATGCTCTAATTAAGGATCAGTGCCAATTAACTATCTTCAATAGAGGAGCATCTTCCGCTCTGCAGCCAGGAAGTGTCTGAATAAGATCCTGCTGTACAATGTGCACATGAAAAGGGAAGCCCTCCCTTTTTGGAATGGGCTTCCAAGATTAAAAACTCAGTATAGATTACTGGATGCCTACTTTAAAAATCCTGTGTGACAAGATTAAGTGACGGCACCCAGGAATGCAGAATGGGTTTTTTACATGTTTCTTGTGGTACTCAAGCATGCTATTGCACTGCCAAGGCTCTGAGCTAGGTACCTCTGTGGCAATAGCAGGTGTGAAAACAGAATGTGACACTTTATTTTAAGTGATATTAAAATACTATTTGCTTTTTCTTACAAGGGTGTCGTAGATCAGCAGAAGTGCAGTATTAAATCTGATGATAAATATTGATTGAGATGAAAAATTGCCAATAATTACGCCAGCACCTAAACTGCCCTGGTAATCCTCACCTATTGCTTTTACTTCCTACAGATATTCACCTGTTCCATAAATAACTAGGCAATTTAGACTGCTGCTGAACTGCGTTCTGAGCAAGAGCTGTGCTAATAATCTGAGCAGGCAAAGGGAGGGGAATGTCATTTCTAAGCTTGGCTGGAGATGAATACATCAGCTCCCCAGCCAGTTACAGGCTAAGTTTAAAAAGCACTATTCTAAAGGAAAATTAGATGGTTAAACACTGCGGGGGAAGGGCGGGAAATAGGATAATCCCTTCAAAGCTTTAAATGGAAGATTCTTAAACTTGCTTCAGCTGATGTGAGACATATGAACAGCCTCAGAATTAAGACCCCTGCAAAACTTCAGCCAGACACAACAGCTGCACTGCCTTTTGGGGGAGATGCACTTGAACTGGTTACACACGAGGCAGATGTAAGCCACCCAACCCTGCTAATCACAGCTAAATCTGGGGATCATTCACAGGCTGCTCTGCAGAATAAAGGGGCAGAGCAGGAAGAGAGCAGGCTTGGTGATGAGAAACAGGAACTGTAAAACTACTGGAGCATGGGGAAAGCAGCAAATTATTCTAGGAGCAACAGAATCCACAAAGTCTAGTCAGATGGGATTTACATCAATCACACCTGTCAGGGCACTGATATTTCAATATGTAACACCATGTATCTGGAACTGTCAGTGAACTCAAGTGCTTTTGTGAAGCACATTGTGTCCAGCTTATTTTTCACGCACACAAAATTCCAAACAGGCTAAATAAATCTCTTAGGTTCAAGGAGAAGCCCCAAGGCTGCTCAGCACAGGAGAGGGGGTTATGTTTGAGTTTTGATAACTGATCCCTTTGCAAAGAGCACAGGATGGGCCTATGCTAAGATGCTTTGGGAATTTCTGGAGAAGCTTGTTGCAAACCTGATTGGGCTGAGATTTGAGCTCCAGATAGGAAGGGCTGGAGGGAACGTGGAACAGTAGATTGCAACCAAGTGGCTCCAGGGAGTGTAAGCTTTAACTCTGTGTGGGCTCAGCTCTCCTGAACTTACCCGGATCCTTCTCATGGCTGCCACGATCTCCACGCGGCTGTTGGGCCTGGGCACATCCAAGCTCCCGATGTACTGAAAGACACAACAGTGAGATGGCTGTGCAGCAATGTTCATGGTGTGGGCTTCTTCAAAACAGACAGCATTTCTCATTTATTTAGTCCCTCCTTGCTTGGACTCCCTTGACCCAGGACAGGAATATCTGCTGTAGAGAATGTTATCAAGTTGGGGATTTCTCAGGTTGGGTGTGAGGCTCTGACCTCATTCAGGTTCTGATGTGCCTTTATCAGTGCCTTGCAGGGCGATGTCTGCTGCTAATCGAGTCATGATCCCGTGTCTGAAAATGGGACTGTCTATCCTTTGTTCCTCCTTACTACACCTGCTCAAAACTAAAAGCACATAAGAGCTGTAAAGCTTCCAGGATGTGCAACAAACACCTTTCCTGGAAAAGCCTTGTGATTCTAGATTAAGTTTTCAGTCTGGACCATGCTACCTCTCGATACTGCTATCCCTGCTTGGTTGGACCAGCTCATGTGTCTGCAGAATCCTGGTAAATCCACCCAAATCCGTGTCCTACAACCCTGCTTAGGGGAGCTGCAGTCCTAACCATACTGCTTGGGGTTGAGTGTCTGCATTCCAGTGTCTGCACCAGTCCTAGCAGGGTCTCTTACTGGGGTCTGAGGCCTGGCAGGTTCCCATCACCTCCACCTCTACCCCTGCACCACAGCTGCAGCCTCCTCCAGCTGGCTACCTGTTCTCTGAAAGGAACGGCAGTACACTGCCCACGCTCCACAGGTTATCATGGAACTTCCTGCTGCTGGCATTTCTCCCTCCTGTGCTGCCTGTACCCTCCCCTCGTGGGCCAGAGCAGAACCTGCCCGTGCACTGTTGGCAGGAGGCAGCAGCTGCTGCCCGGTGGCACCGGTGCGGGCACACGGGGACGGCGCACGTGGCACGGCTGTGCAGGAGTGCCCCACGCTGCAAGGGGAGAGGCACAGAGCTGCCAGCTCAGCCTTGGGAATGAGGAAGCGTGTGGTGTCCTGGACAGTCACAGCATGTGGGGAGCAAAGGCTGCTGATGCTGGAAAGTGGTGTGGCTCAGCTCTGAGGGAAGACCTGCACGCCCAGGGCATGGTGAGGACAGGGACAATGTCACTGAGGGAGGGTGATGACAGCACGTGCTGGGAGTGACCCTGGCAGCTGAGGGCAGGAGCTGGATTTGGGGCTGCTGGGGGCCCAGTGGGGTCCATCAGCTCCCTCAGCCCATCTCTGCTGTTAGTGCTGGGGACTCAGGGCAGTTCACAGTTTAGTCACCCTCCCAGGAGTATTTGGCTCGTGAGCTATGTCTGGTTTTTTAGTGTGTGGTTAAAAATTGCTGGTTTTTTGGAAGTTGTTCCCTTGTGGAGAAGAAAAGGAGCAGCTAATCAGGAGGCCCCTGCAAACATTCAGGGTGATATTATATATATGAACAGAGACAAAATAATTCCCCAGAACAGCCCCATTGGTATTGCTGTTACTGACACAGGTCTGGATTTATTTCTTCACTGCACTACTTGCAGATTGCAATGGGTTTTAACTTGTAAAATGTCTGCTTAAAAGGGCTTTCAGAGATGAGCTCTCCTGGCTCAGTCTTTAGTGCTCTTTCTCCTGCTTTGAAATAAACACCACAAGCAATCTGAAAGGTCATCTGGCTTTGCTGCTGCTTCTGTAAATGCCTTTGCAAAATGGCATTTTTAAGAGCAGTTAAGTTCATCTATAGCCTTTGGTAAACCACAGGAGAACCAAGCTCAGAGCACGAGAGCTTGAGGGCAGCAGGGAGGGGAGCAGGGCCAGGGCTCCCCTCTGGGCTGGCGGGGAGGGCCGGGCTGTATTGCTGGGACCTGTGGCCTCTTTGGTGTGCAGATCTCCTTCCTGCTCCGCTGGCTCTCAGGACAGCCACTGGTGATCCAGATGAGCTCCTTGCAGCTGGCTGGCCTTTTGTCTGCCAGCAGCAGAGCTGCAGTGGGGAACAGGCCATGCTCCTAATGACAAATTAATTGGGGCAAGAGGACAGCTGGGACTGCTGAGCTAGAGGAGATTCTTTCAAACACCCTGCTCTGGTCTGGCTGCAGAGTTTGGGTACCTGTGGTGCCACACAGAGCCATGAAAGTCATGAAACAGCACATGAAGCTCTGCCCAAACAAGCAGCTCCCAGTACTGACCTCCTGAAGATTATAGGGGAAGGCAGGCAGTTTGGAATGTGGAGATTAGGGAGGGAGTGTGGTCAGTGAGATTGCCTGGTGCGAGACACCTGCAGCCAGCTGCAGCCTTTTCATTGTCAGCGTCGCAGCTGACTGATGTGCCCACAATGAGCAGCATAATTGGAAGAGACAGGCTGTAAAGCAGAACTGAGCAAGCATGTTACTAAGGTAATCAAACCCCATCCCAGCCCCACACATCCTAACAGGGTGTTATCCTAGCTAGCTTTGGCTGCCTGGAGCTGTCAGTCTGAAAAGCCAGTTTCACTCAGTTAAAGGTACAGTTGCTTCCCATCTTTTAAAAATGAAATTAAGGATTTTTCTTCTCCTCAGCACAGTCTGCAGCACAGCAAATGTTAATTTAAATAGAGAAATCACAGATTAAATGTTTTTTTCCCTAAGGAAGATAAATTTTTAAAATACATGATTAGCTGTCTATTCAGATTCATCCTGTATCCTGCTTAAATCTTACAGCTCTTTCAGCAGGAAAACCAAGAGGCACAAAATCCGTATTTCAAAGCTTTATTGGAATAGATATGCCCCTTCTTTCCAGCTCAGGGGACAGCAGGCATGAATTCCATTTCTAATCTGTGTTAGGCCACCTGCAAAGAAGGGAAGGGAGCCTGTGAGTTGCTCCAGCAAAATGCAATTCTTCTTGTCAGCTGAATTATAAACCCATTCCCCATGCTGTCTACAGAATGCCAATTCCAATGGAGTCACTTTCTGAGAGTGCTGCTGTGCTGCCAGGCTGTTCTTCACAATCAATATAGAATTTCTGATAATATCAGTATTTCTTTCTGATGCCTGAAGGCTGCAGACCTTGTCTGTCCAGCTTTTCATACAAGGAAGGGGTCAGCTGGAGTAAGGCACTATTATTTGAGCAGCATATAGTCTGCTGGTTTCCAGGGGAATAGGGAGCTGTCACCCCGCTGTGGCAGGACAGGACAGGCACTGGATCAGGCAGGGATGAGCACCTGGGACAGCATCCCCAGCGCTGTCAAGGGGGGTCATTCCAGAGCAGCTCTCAAAAGCAGCGTCTAAGGATTACACAGCTGCAAAAACGCTAGGAAAAGAGCAAGAACCTGTTTGATTGTGCTAATTAAATGTAAGGCTTTCATAACTGATTGCTGTTTTCTTTAGACTCCCTCAGCGTGGCCCAGGGGCACTTCCAGAGATGAAGAATAACCGTGGCAGGGCTGGGAGGGCACGGCGAGCCCGGCCTCGAGCCACGGGGCCATCGGCCCGCAGCCAGTGGGTGCCACAGCGGTGGCTGCTGGACAGCACCGGAGCCCGGCCCGCAGAGCCCCCCGGCCCGCAGAGCCCCCCGGNGCGCCCGCCCCGCGGAGCCCCGGGCGCGGTGCGGGGCTGCGGGCACCCGAGCCCGGCCGCGTTTTGAATGAGCGTCCGCGGGTGCGAGCGGGGCCCCGGCCCCGGCGCGGCGCCATTGGCCCGAAGTTCCCTCATGTGATGCGGGGGGCGGTGGGAGCCGCCCGGCCCTGCCCGGCCGCCCCGCCCCGGCCCCGCCGCGGAGCCGCCGCCAGCACCGGCTGGGGCACACGGCATGCTCCGCTGGACGGACGCGGAGATGGTGGGGGGTCTGGAGCATCTCGGCTATGGGGCGACGNGGCAGGACAGGACAGGCACTGGATCAGGCAGGGATGAGCACCTGGGACAGCATCCCCAGCGCTGTCAAGGGGGGTCATTCCAGAGCAGCTCTCAAAAGCAGCGTCTAAGGATTACACAGCTGCAAAAACGCTAGGAAAAGAGCAAGAACCTGTTTGATTGTGCTAATTAAATGTAAGGCTTTCATAACTGATTGCTGTTTTCTTTAGACTCCCTCAGCGTGGCCCAGGGGCACTTCCAGAGATGAAGAATAACCGTGGCAGGGCTGGGAGGGCACGGCGAGCCCGGCCTCGAGCCACGGGGCCATCGGCCCGCAGCCAGTGGGTGCCACAGCGGTGGCTGCTGGACAGCACCGGAGCCCGGCCCGCAGAGCCCCCCGGCCCGCAGAGCCCCCCGGCCCCCTCTCTGCAGCAGCCAAAGCGGGGGAACCTCCCGGGTTCGCTGCCAAGGCCCCCGAGCGCCGCGGGCGCGGGGCTGTGACGGGCGGGCTGTGACAGGGCTGCGGAGGGGAGCGCGCCCGGGGCTCACCTTGGCCTGGAAGTGGATGCCGTGCTGAAAGGCCTCCTCGTTGTGCAGCGGGACGCGGGAGTCGCAGCCATCGTCCACCAGGTTGTACCGGTTCTNATCAATCCATACAAATATCTCCAAGGGATGTCCTGAATGAGGGATACATTGTGAATCTCTCCTGTCAATGTCACTTACAGCTCTGTTAGAAATTAGCACATGCCCTCTCTCAGAATCCTGATGCCCACTGTGTCATTCAATATACTGTCAGGATTTGTGGCACCCGCGTGCTCACGGTGTTCTTTCCTCCCAGCTTTGTCTCGGTGACAAGGCGCTGCCAGGCCCAGGTGGCACTCATGGATGCCACTCTGCGACACCTGGCACACCTGAGCGTGACATTCCTCAGCGGGCAGCAGCACAGGTGAGGGATGAGATGTGCACAGCCGTGATGGCAAGGCCCAAGGTTGGTCTTCTGACTGTGAGTACAGCCACACTCCGTTTACAGGGATGATCAGAAATGTGAATTGTGTAGAATCCAAAGGGTGGAGGATTACACGTGTGCCAATGGATCTCATCTGAGTTCCCCGAAAATAATTTTTGAGTCTTAAAAGTAACTCCCAACCAGGTGTTTGAATGTTTTTGGACACCACCTTTTATGTGGCTTCTGCATTAGCAAGAAAGAAAAGTTTGACCACAGGCAGACAGTGCCCAGTTCCCAGTATCCGTCTCAGGAGTGTGATCCTGAGCTTCTTGGCATTTCTGAGTACTTGCAAGTCAGTGGGAGATGAGCAAGAGCCAAGAATCCAGAAACTTATAATTAAGAGAGGGAGAAAAAGCCCAAGGAATTAATATTGGTTCACAGACTATGACCCTACATGTTCAAATATTTTGAGGTATTAGCAGCTCTTCCTGGGGAGGGTTCTGTGGTCAGCCTTCTGTCTTTGTGAAGTTTTTCTGTTTCCAGACAGACTTCTTTTCTTCCAGCGTATAGCACTGCATTACCTTCTCATTTAAATATTCACAAATTTATGCTAATCCCACTTTTAAACAGCATAACTCAATATGGGTTTGGTCAGTTGGTTTCTGTCCAAGATGCTCCTCTAGATACACATCTTGCCTGCAGATGCATCCGTTTAGTTCTTTGTTGGTGATTTTTTGTGTGGTCTGTGCTGATGTTTAGTGTGTACTTAGAACATTTCATGTTCTAAGCATTGCACTTTTCTTATCTTGTACATATCTTGATCAAAAAAGATGAATGAATAACCTAGATTTTGTGTGCAAATGTCCTTGGACTGATTAAGCAACATTCAGGTCTTTGGTTCTCCTAGGCCCAAGGAGGAGGAGATGCCACCCAGCCAGGCTATGCTCACGCTTCCTTTGATGCTAACGCCAGCAAAGCTCAACTCATATGGGGAAAAACCTAGCACAGCCACTAGTGGTGAGTCTCTACATTGATTCTGCAATACTGCATTTCAGCTGAGGCGTGCAGGAACCTGCCATTGTGCTGAGCTGCTCAAAGCTTCTCCTCATTACCCTCCCATTGCCACGAGAACATTCCTATATACGTGGGAGCATATAGATTTCACTTGGGATAGTTAAATTTTTAAATCTGATAGAGAGAACAGGATGAAACAACAAGAATGGTCTTTTTAATTCCATTCTGGTGCTTTCCAGTATCCCGCAGATTATAAAATCCTTTGGGTAGGAGGGAAGAAATAGCTCATGGGAATCCTGAGAAAAAGAAAGCAACTGTTATTTAATAAAGCTTGCAGTGCCAGTTTCTGTTAGATCACAATTGAATGGAGGTGTTTAATACTCCCTGTTCATGAACTTCTGTGAACTTTTCCTAGGGCTTAAATCTCCTGAGGTTAATGGTTTGGATCTATGTTCAAGAATTGAATTTGAAGGCTGCTAAACTTAAAAAGCCATTAATTTTCTAGTTTGTTTGTTGGGCAAAGAAAATTCTTTGACTCCACTGGAAGTAAGAAAGCTGTATGCCTTTTCTTCTGGACAATGAAACTGGGCAAATATGTGGAATGAAGCATTTACACAGGACATCGTCACGGATTTAGTATAAACAAACCCTGAGTAGCATTGAACAGTTGGCCAAACCTCATGGTGGGTGTTTGCATCACATGGAGGTACTGAGAGAGTTATTCCTTTGATGTGCAAAGCACTCACAGAAAGTTCTGATTCTCTGAACACAGTAGGAGTGAAGCCCCAAGACAGCTTCTTGGCTCAGAGCTGCAAGTGTTTTTGCAGGGACCAGGTTTGTATCAGCTTTCTTTCTTGGGCACAGGCTCCCAAGATTTTCTTTCTTCTCTTTCTCTCACATTGGTGCACGTTTCTGCCTGCCCCAGGACTCTGCATGGAAGTCCCTCTTCTTACATAGCTTCATCTTTTGAAGAGACCTTGAATGTGGTGCAAATGGGGTGGTGGGTGTTACATGCAGGGTGTTCTTTAATCTGTTCCTTGGTTGGTTTGTAGGGAAGGGAGCTTTTGCTCCTGTCTGATCCTGTCAGATTTTTCCAAACCCACCTTCACAGATAAAGGAGACCTGGTCCTGATGCCATGGAATTTTCCTCCTTTCTGCTAACCCTTTTAAGCACTTATTTCTGCACAGCAGAGTTGCAGAGATTTTGAATGATGAATAAAATGTGACATAAGGAGAGCAACCAGACAGACATCCAGTAATGGCAGACAAAACCTCTGTTACAGGAGAGCCTTTCCATATCACAGATAAGAGTTGAGAGATCTGTGCATGCTTACTGTGCTAGGAGATCTGGGTTTGTCATGCCACTTTATCAACATTGTTAATATGTACTGGTGCAGTTTTTAGAGCAAAGCCTCCAGTGTACTAACACACCAGGAGACTTCCCAGAAATGCTGCTGTGGGATGAACTCTGGGGGCAAGAATAGATAAACCAGCTGCTGTTGACTAAGTTGTGTGATGTTACCCCCCGATGCATTGGGGATTTCAAGAATACTGAGAAAACTCCGCAGCAAAATCTCTGAGTCTCTTGAGCTGCCACATGAGGGGAACTCGGAGGTGCCATGTGGAACTCATGGTTTCAGTCCCCTCAGCGAGTGTCATACGTGTCCTCTGTGAGAACAGGGGCTGGTTGGTGAGATGATTACACCAGATTTGTGTTGCTCAAGAAGAAGCAGAAGCTCAGTGTCTCGGCGGTTCAGCTCCGCAGCACGGCTGGGCAATCTGCCCGTCAGGACTGCAAACCTCTTTCATGCATGGCCAGCTCCAAAGGGCTGTGCAGCAGGACTTGGCAATGAAAAATGTCATCTACAATTATGCATATTTTCATCATCTTCTATCATGCAAATCCCCCCACCCCAAATATGCAGCAAATGTTTTGTTTGCATATGTAGGTCAACCACAAATCTTCTGTGGTCGAACATAAACATGGGCAGCACGGAGTGATGTATATGGATTTAAATCCAGGCTGAAGCATAAGCCCACCACGGACGTTTTCCAAGTGGAGTCTGTTTGCTAGATTTGTTTTCTTCTGACTTTTCATTTTATGAAGCATTGCTTTCTCATGGATTTGTGAAAGAGCAACTGACAGGAGATACTCACCATCATTGCAAAAGGAACTATTAACTTCAGACACAGATGGATAGTTCTTCATGAGTAACTTTTTTTTTTTTAACAATAGCTTGAGGAATATGTTCTTTTTCAAAAGGGTACACTGAAGTATTTCTGCAAATTTGCATCTGGCAGGAGGCCAGTTGTATATATTTTTAAAAAGATGGTATGTTCTTTTTGCAAATTACATGCTACTTTGTTTTTCTTGTCTTGCCTGTCTTTAAAAAAGAAAAGTATAGAAAAGAACACAGTTATTGCCCTTATGATGCTACATAAAAGCTAAAAATGTTGATCCAAACTTGGAAACAAAAATGCTTACTAGAAGAAGGAAAATATATTAGTAAAGAAAAATGTTACTTGTTAACCTCATAAGCTTGACATGTTCACATGCCCTGCTCATGAATTCCATATACCACAGGTTGGCAGTACAGTCCCTCAGTGTGAGCTGCTGGGATCAGCGTGGTGTCATGATGGAAAACTGTTCAGTTTGCTGCATCTGTAAAGCTGCTTTATTCCTGGATTGCTCCTTGGATCTGGCACTTAACTGTGCACACACAGACATCAGGTAAGTGATGATTTCAGGTAAATGAGAGTGAAGTTGTTAGTCTGAGAGAGGAATAAAATGCTGTACAGTCAAACAGGATCCTTCCCCACTCCCATTAAATTAGGCCAGTACCTCTGTTGTCTTTGATATCCTGAATTTAATAAATGAGAGCATAGGGACATTACAGTTCTCCTGGATGGAATCCACATTCTTGTTCACTTACTATCACAAGATAGTAACAGTCTGTTCTTATCAACAACTCCCTCTGAGCAAGGGTCTCAGGAAACAGCCTCATGTTTAAGAGTGCCTCGTAACTGAATTTCCCCTCTCCTCACAGGGGACAGATGATCTCAAGTTTCCCATTTCTCTCCTGCTGCTAGATCCAGCTTGCTGTATTCAGCAGGATCTGCTCTCCTCTGCATTGCCCTGTGCCTCATTACTGCCCAACCTATACTTTACTCCCCACCTTGCTGTACCTGAATGCCACGTGCAGTCTGACCCCACGTTGCACACTGCAGCCCATCCCTATTTATCCCACCAGGAAATGAAGGTTTTATCCACACAACACGGGATCTATTACAGCTTCTCTGGTAGAGGAAAAACTAGTCTGTTATTAGCTGTAAGAAATGTGGATATATGATAATTAGATATAAAAATATTTCCCCTTTGCAATAATTTTGTTTGCTATTTCCCATGCTCCAATGACTCTTAATGCTTTGGCCCATCTTAACTCTTTCCCTGGCTTTCTTTCAGCACTGCTGACATTGGTGAGAATAAATCTCTGTGTTAAAAATATTCATCTGGGAGCCTGGCAGTAAAGTAAGAAACAGTCAGAGTCAGGTCACCACTTTAAATCACACTCCAACATCTCTGAATTGCTTTCTTACAACTGAATGTTGAACATAAGCAAAATGTTAATTTTTCTTACTGATTTGTACCTGCCTATGGAAGAGGTTTGGAACGAGATCATCTTTAATGTCCCTGCCAGCCCAAACTGTGATCTGGTGGTGGTGGTGGTAAAGCCAAGGATGTGCCTTCAGTGATGGACATGGGCAGCTCATCCTGCCAACGTTAGCAGCCCCTCTGAGCTCCTGCTGGAACATGGAAACGCTCCCAAGTTTTTAATTAAACACTGTCACAGCTATAAAAAAAATAATGTACATCTTTTAATAGCAACCTGAGAGCACCCAAGAGCGAGCTACCTGACCTCAGCCTTCCTGGTCACTTCACATTGCAAGACACAACTCTGTTTAATTAATTAATTTGTTTCTTCGTTGCCTACAAGGGTAAATGATGGAAGACTGGTGAGGCACTGAAAAAATAAGTGTCTTCAGATGACCTTAATTATTTTTTATCTTGCAGCTAACTGGCAGTGCCAACTTTTTCTGCATTTATTTAAATTTTGCTGTAGTTTAAATAATTTCTGCTGATACCGTGTTTCAGCCCTGTTCCCGATCACGACTCAGGCGATCGCTCCTTCACACAGAACCGTGATTATTCCTGTTTTTTCCGCCCAAGTCCCGGCTCCCAGCCCGAATTCCTCGCATCTTGGCGGGATTTCCCGGGGCGCAGCGCCACCGCCTGCCCGCAGCGCTGCGCTCCCCGGATTCCCTGAATCTGCAGGCTGCAGCAGCCGCTCTGCTGACCCCTCCTCGATTCCACTGTCCCATGAGAATATCCTGAGGGACTCACGGATCACAGTGCCACCGCCTGCCCGCAGCGCTGCCCTCCCCGGATTCCCTGAATCTGGGTTTGGCTGCAGCAGCCGCTCTGCTGACCCCTCCTCGATTCCACTGTCCCATGAGAATATCCTGAGGGACTCACGGATCACAGTGCCACCGCCTGCCCGCAGCGCTGCGCTCCCCGGATTCCCTGAATCTGCAGGCTGCAGCAGCCGCTCTGCTGACCCCTCCTCGATTCCACTGTCCCATGAGGATATCCTGAGGGACTCCCGGATCACAGTGCCACCGCCTGCCCGCAGCGCTGCGCTCCCCGGATTCCCTGAATCTGCAGGCTGCAGCAGCCGCTCTGCTGACCCCTCCTCGATTCCACTGTCCCATGAGGATATCCTGAGGGACTCACGGATCACAGTGCCACCGCCTGCCCGCAGCGCTGCCCTCCCCGGATTCCCTGAATCTGGGTTTGGCTGCAGCAGCCGCTCTGCTGACCCCTCCTCGATTCCACTGTCCCATGAGAATATCCTGAGGGACTCACGGATCACAGTGCCACCGCCTGCCCGCAGCGCTGCGCTCCCCGGATTCCCTGAATCTGCAGGCTGCAGCAGCCGCTCTGCTGACCCCTCCTCGATTCCACTGTCCCATGAGGATATCCTGAGGGACTCCCGGATCACAGTGCCACCGCCTGCCCGCAGCGCTGCGCTCCCCGGAGTCCCTGAATCTGGGTTTGGCTGCAGCAGCCGCTCTGCTGCCCCCTCCTCGATTCCACTGTCCCATGAGGATATCTTGAGGGACTCACGGATCACAGTCAGAGCTCCCGAATGCTTTGGGTGGGAAGGGGCGTTAAAGGTTACATAGTTCCAACCCCTGCCGTAGCCAGGGAACCTTACAGCTTGCTCAGGTTGGTCACGGAGCTGCTGTTAAGGTTATTCATCCCATTACTGACAGCGTAAAAGCCGCTTTCGTGTTTTCCTGCTGTGCCTGAGAGTATTTAAAATCCGCAGATGGGGCTCTCCCAGCATCGATGCAGCTGAACCTGAACGGTCCGTGGGAACATTCTTTGTAAGAGGCAGCGCTTTGTAACGGCGGCGAGAGCCCCGTCTCACACGGAAACCTTTCTGCCGCACGGTAAGGAGCGGACCGAGTGTCTGAGCCCCCCGGGCGGTTCGGTGGCGAAGGGCGGCGTGCCCCGCGCCCGCCCCACAGCCCGGCCTGAGGCGGGGCCGCCATGCCGGGGCGGGGCCTCGCCCATTTCCAACATGGCGGCCCCGCCCCGCTCCGGAGGCCATTTCGGACTGCGCGGGGCGGGGCCTGTGCCCGATCCCAAAATGGCGGAGGCGGCGTCAGCGCCTCACAGCGGCGGGGCGGGGCCAGCGGGTCACCGGCCGCGCCGCTGCCATGGCAACGGGCGGGGAGCGGGGGCGGGATGGAACCGGCGGCGATGGAGCCGGCCGGGCTGGGGACGGGGACAGAGGGGATAGAACCGGCAGGGACAGGGACGGGGACAGAGGGGATAGAACCGGCGGGGACAGGGACGGGGACAGAGGGGATAGAACCGGCGGGGATGGGGACAGAGGCAATGGAGCCCGCCGGGCTGGAACCGGCCGGGCTGGGGACAGGAACAGAGGGAATAGAACCGGCGGGGACAGAACTGGCGGGAACAGAGGAGATAGAACCGGCGGGGACAGAACTGACGGGGACAGAGGGGATAGAACCGGCGGGGATGAGGACGGAGGCANCGGAGCAGGGCCCGGCGGGCCCCGGGCCGCCGCAACGGGGGCGAGTGCGCCCGGTGGCCCGGGGTCACGGTGGACAGCTCCAAGGCCAAGACCTCTCTGGAGGCCCTGAAAATCAGCCTGCGGCAGCTCCGCTGGAAGGAGGTGAGTGCTCGTCAGCGGGACCCTGCGGGGGCGTCCCCATCCCTGCCCCTGCTCCGGCCTAGCGCCGCTCCTGCCCAGACTCCTCTCCCTTGCCTCGGGTCTGCCCCCGGCAAAGCCTTCCTCCGTTCTCCTCCTCCTCCCGTGCCTCTCTGAGGGTCGCTGCAGCCAGGGGTCTCCCGGCTGTGCCCCCCCGACCCTGGGGCTGTTTCTAACCAGATGCCGGGTCCGGAGCCGATTTGATTCATGATCACGACTGCCACGCCAGTTATGCAAGCCAGAACAGGGGTAATCGGGTGTTGCGCTTCAGGTTAAACTGATCGGGGAAAGGGCAAGAAAGAAACCCGTTCCTATGGGGAAGCGTTTGACGTGTTATGTAGGTTTGCATTTCTTCCTTCCCACTCTTCGCTGAGGGCCTGGGTCCGTGGGCCTGGCTCGGGACAGCGCAGGAAGGTCCGGCCCGGCAGAGCCGCTGCCGCCCCAAGGCGTGTCAGAGAGCACGCTGCATCAGTGCAGTAGTATTAAGCCAGCTGATAACGCACACATAACGGGCTTTAGCCTGCTAATTTACTTTATGTAGAGCAGCTATAGCTATTTTTTTCTCCTGCTGTTCGAGTCATGTGTTTTCTCATTGCTTTGTGAGGATTTCAGTGACTGCCAGTATGTGCTGAACTGGAACCATGATAGTAGAGGAGCTGGCACAGAACGGATGCTTTGCAACTCCTTATTTAATTCCTGGAGAGATTTCTTAGATACAGCTTACTATAGATGGTAAATTGTTCTCTAGCTGTAAAGATTTTCTTTAACTAACAGCTTTATAAATGGTTTTAAAGAAATTGAGATGGCTTCTAGGAGCTTTGTGAGGAATTTGTGTAAGAAAAAGGGTACTTGTAATCTATTTGTAAAAAGGAAGTTGGTGGGAAAAGGAGGAATAAAACCTGAAGATGAACTGTTTCTCACGTGCAGAGCTAGGATGGAGTTGTGTGATCTCGGACCTGCAGCTACTCCACTTTACAAAGCTGCCTTTGGGATTCCCACTTACAAGATGATATTTTTGTGCACCTGATGCCTTTTAAACAAAATCTGTACAGATTTGGGGTAGACAGTATATTCTGTGCTGTTCCTAACCTCAGAGTTAAATACTGCAAATTTATTTTCTGGAGGACTGAGTGGCAGTAAATTTTGCTCGTGTTTATTCATAATGCCCTGCATACCTAATCCCACAAGGCTATGTATGCTCTGTGTCAGGAAGAGTAGTGTTTTCTCCTTCTCTGACTATATAAAGTTTTATTTCAGTATTTTTGTTATTTAAATCCAGTGGCAGGATTTCAAAACCTCTTTGCACCAGGGCGCCAGTTCTCAACTCCTGCTTGTACAGCAAAATAGTAACAACATACCAGAGCCTTGAAATTCAAACCTGCTACACTTACCTCTCTTAGCCCTCAGTGCACCTGTGGGGTGTCTGTCAGCAGCCTTGCTCCATGTTTTATGCAATGACATGCAGAACAGGGCCACTTCACACTTAATTTCTTTGTTTTCACAGTTAAGTTTTATGTTCTGAGGGTGGGGACCCATTCCAGAGAGGGTTTCTGGATCACTAATATCAGTTAGCCTTGCAGATTGTGCTGGGAATGAACCACACTTAGTGGTAATTTTGTCTTTATAGTTTCCTGAGACTTCACTGTTTTGCATTTGTCTTGCACTTGATAGTCTTTCCTACTAATTGACTTGTTTCACAAGCTCTTGTTCCTCTCATGAATCTCTGTGCTGCATTAATCAGCTTTTTCCTTCCTGCTTTGCATCCCCCAACAGCAATTGCTGCTGCCTTTACTTCATCTCTCTTTGTTCTCTGTCTCCCTCAATATCCTCTCTCCTCCATCCCTTTCTTGGGTCAATATTTTTCATTTAGTTTGCTGCTTCCTCCTCTGGCCACTTTGTTTCTTAACAAAGAAGAGGCCTGTATGGAATTTTGTGATGCTTCACTGCACCATCTGGGTAGCTGATAACTCATTCCCTGTAAACAAGTCACTGTCATGTATTGCTGTATATCTTCAGCTTATAAGTAGGTTAATAAGATCTGGTCAAGATTTGAAGAGAAAAATGAACAAACTTGAGAGGATAAATCCAATGAAAACTCTTTATTCAAGCCACATGTAATTCTGAAAGCTGTCCCTTTCAGACGTTTAGAGAAATAGCAGTAAAATACTTTTTCAGACCACTCTCAGGGATGGCCAGAACCTTGGAGCTGGTTGCACTGTTACAGCAGGACCAGCAGAGGGAACACGGGTGTTGCTTCCAGGATCCATGAAAATAATGCAAAAAAAATTCCTGGAAGTAGTAATGAAATGCATGTATTTTAAATACTCATGTGTCAGGGACTACTATTCTACTGTTATCCCTTGTATAATACTTTTGAACCATTTTTCCTCTCTACTTCTTTTACGTTTCCCTATTCTTGCTTTTGTTTCATTTCTGCTGTTTGCTGCTGGATGTGTTGGCTGGAATATTTTGTTGGGAGGAGACAGTATAATGTGCTTTTTCAAGTAGGCACCTTTTGATCCATAACTTTTTTATCTAATGTATAGCATTCTTACAGTGACACATACCCATTTTTAAATTATTTTATTATTCATTAGTGAACTGACATATGGTAAATGTCATTATAAGACACACAATAAGGGAAGAATACTCTTAAACACTGGCAATATTGGTGAAATATTCTGTGGCACTGATGTGTGGGGAAGAGGTGAAGGAGTGCAAGACAGCAAACTGACCACTGAGATTCTGGTATCAGAAGCAAAAGACAGACAAAAACCCCAACTTTTGTTTTCAGCTGTGGGAATTTTGAGTAAATTAAATGATCAGGTTTGATAGGGCTGTGTGTGTGGACCTTTTAGGAAGCATTGCAGAGTTCCCATGCGTGTGCCAACTCCTGCGCTAGGCTGGGCCATCTGATCCAGCGTGTCACACTCTTTAAATGAACATGATACGCCAAATGAAATAATGGGCACAAATTGAGCTTGCATCCCGAGTTTATTCATCTCTTAATAAATTATTTCTTCAGCAAGCTTTCAATTACCAGGAAAATGGAAGAAGCAGATGTCCCAGGCATCAAATATCCCGGTGTCGAGCGTTTCATTTGTCTCGCTGTTCCGGAGCTGCACGGAGGCGTAGGGAGAGTTTCAGGTTTTATGCTGGGAAAAGCTGAGTGGAAGACGAGTAATTTAACTTGTCATTAAACATGATGGAACAGACTGATGTGACCTGTGAGACAATTTAAATTATTGGCTTCTAATCTAAAGGTAGAAATGACCTGTCAGACAGATTTGACTGTGATGGATTATTAATCGTGTTAAAGCTGTGGAAACAACTCTGTTCTCTTTATGGCTCCTTGTTGATTTTTTCCTTGACAGATGTTGCCCAAATCTGACTAAAAAAGATTTAAAAGATTTTAAAAAAGGATGGCTCCAGCCACCTTTCTTTTTTAGCCACTGCCCCACACCAGGAGCTGGGAATGTGGTGCAAAGGCCTCTCCCAGCACTATGAGATGAATTTTTATCTGCCTGGCACTGCCAGAGGCACCAGATAATCGAACTTGTTGGCTCCTCTCCAAACACCACTCTTATGTAAAGTGTAGTGCAAAGGTTACAGAATCCAGCCCAGCTCATTCAGGAGGTGAGTTTGATCCCATTGTTGGCTAAGTCCAGATAATCTTGATTTCTCAGGAGCAGGGCCCTTGCTGTGCTGTCCCAAATTTCCAACAAGGGGGTGCAGTGCTTCCATCTTCCTGTCCAGAGCTGCTCACTCCTCATCTGTTGTGAAGTGATTTCTGTGCCGTGTTTGTAGAGAGTTTTGATATCCTCTGTAGATGAAAGGTGTTATATAAATGCAAATTTTGTTCCTTTCATTTCAATTTCTTTTAATAAATAAATAAATTGTTCAGGTTTTAGTGGGAAGGGCACTCTGAGACTGAATGCTCTATCTGTATTCTGGATATACCTGTGGAGAGAGGTTAAGGCCACTGATTGTCTTTCAGAGCCCAACAGAATTAATTTTCACTTGTACAAAAACAGATTTTGCAGGCTGAATAATAATGAAATAAGTGCAGAATCCGCTGGCTCTTGTTAAATTGGGTTTCTCATCCCTGCAAGTAAGGAAACAGAAAGGATGCATTGCTCAATTAGCATTTTAAATTAATTTTTCAAGGCTATTTACTGAGGAAACTGAAGTTTTAATTAAAGTAGCAAATAAAGTAATGCACTCAAAAGGTTTATGCAATTCTTTTTTCTGTCATCTTAGAGAAAAATGATCCACTGCATAAAGAAATGTTTTAAAATAAGAAAAATTACATTTCAAGTAAAGAACGAGAAGTTTCTGCAAAATACTGTGGTTCTTTCAATAAGTAAATGGCACTGGGTGATGAGGGTGGTATATATTTAATGCAAATGTGTCCTAAAATGCTAAATATAGCGGATTTGTTTGAAAAAGATGTAGCCTAGTAATAGAAGCTGTTCCTGTGACTGTATTCCATATGGTAGTTAAATGGCATCTTCATGGAGCTGCAGATAAAATGGGGTTTTTTTTGGATTGATAAATGGGACCGTATCAAAGAGAATAAGTGTGGAAAAGAAGAGCACCTTCTTTACACAAAACTAATTGGGTTTTTTATAAACCACTTTACTGCTATTAGAAACTTGCTCTCAGTAATTAGCAGTGCTGCTTCTGAGCTCTTCAGACTGCTTAAAAAAGGTGATCTTTTTGATAATAGAAAACAAGCTACAGTTTTCCAATTTACGGTGAAATCTTGTGTGAATGGGAAGAGAACCTAGAATACTTAATATTGTTGAAATAATCGCCTTAGTTCTTGATAGTGGGAATATATATGCTCAACAAATGATTAATTGAATTGCAAGCTTTTATTTTCATTACAGGCTATTAGTACCAGAAAGGAATTAATACTGTAGAAATGAATACTTATAACTGGATATATATGAATGAAAAATACACTTATTGCACTTAAATATCCTGCTTTGAGTGTCCACTTTACATTTATAATGTGACTATGGCTGATCAGAAGCTCAGGGGTTCTCAGTACAGCCCATGCCTCAGTCATTTGGGTTTGGTTTTTAAAAGCTGCTCTTGGTTTGTTCACTTTAAAGTCTAAATATTCTCAGTTTTGCAACCAATATACACAGCTTGTTTTCTTTTGACAGTCAGAAGACTGTTTTTGAGTGGTTTATGCTGAAGATGAGTGTTTAAAAAAGGCAGGAGGATGAGGAGGTATTCCCAGATTGCTCAGAACTTGTCTGCTCTCTTTTGCAGTTTCCGTTTGGCCGCCGCTTGCCGTGTGACATCTATTGGCACGGGGTGTCATTTCATGATAACAACATCTTCTCAGGGCAAGTCAACAAGTTTCCAGGTACTTCACTTCTCTTGCTAGTTTAAACAAATGCTTTAAAACCAGGGTTATTTAACCTAGTTCTGTGTTTTACTGGTTTTTAATGTGAATTATCTGCCTAATCGGCTGATAGTGTATTTGGCATATTACTGAGTTTGGTGAGGGAGTGAGGATATCAGAGTGGGTGTCTTGAACAATTTCTGAACTAAATTTGTTTTGGAGAGAAAATGGTTTTGTTGAGAAGAATACTTCATACACATGAAGTTAGGGAAAAGAAGAGTGTTAGGCTATTATTTAAGTGAAGTATGCAATTACTGACTGTTATCTGGCACTGATAACAGTGCTGTGTCTTTGGATTTAGTTTTGATTCAAAGTGGAAAGAATCTGTTTTGTTTTGTACTCTGGCTTATCTCAGGGAGAAGCTCGAAGCAGAATTCCTTAAATGGATTTTTTAATATTGAAGAGTTCATGTCAGTCCTCATCTTATGATGACTCTTCTATTTTTTAAGCTCCTTTTTTTTCTCATTTAATCCCTGTTGAGATCTCTCTAAATAAGAGCTAAGAGCTTAGGTATTGACTTATCTAAGCCCTTTACTTCAGATTTATGGCTGCTGTTAGTGTGCTGTGAGCATAAGAACCTCAGCTATCGAACTCCAGGCTTTATTTACCCTGACTTTCTCCTGCCTGAGGGAAGTTCCCACTCAGGAGTAGGATGGTGTTGTTTTCTGATGGTTTCAATCAGTGTTAGATGAATGTTACCTGTCTGTATTTTGCCTTCTACCTGGTGAACAAATGGCTGCACAGGAATCAAACCAGAGCCCTTCAGAACTGGTCCTGATTTCCAGGAATGTTGTGCTAATTTGATGCAGGGTTTTACCAGAAACTTTTCCATAAAAGGCTACATTTACTCTTAGGATGAGGCTTCAGTGTGGGGTTTTTGTAACTTTGTTCTCTTCCCAGGCATGATGGAGACGGTTCGGAAAATCACCCTGAGTCGGGCCATGAGAACAATGCAAGATCTGTTTCCTCTGGAATACAACTTCTACCCTCGATCCTGGATTCTGCCAGAAGAACTGCCTCTCTTCGTGGCTGAGGTACATGACTTTGGCTCTCAGAATACTGTAACTTGTTGGATATTGATATTGTATCCATGCCATTCTTTAGTCTTCTATACCTATCAGATTATTTGAAATCACACCTGGAGGCTGTGGATGACATCCAGTTTTCATGGGGTCAGTCATAGTCTGGATGTCTGGATATTAGTTTTGTTTGTTATGTTCTGGAATAAACTTCCAAGTCTATTTCTCTGCTGTGCCAGGAGAGCTATCTGAAAATCGAACCTGGTAGAAGCATCAGCCCTTTCCCTGCAGGTTCTGCTGGCCTGAGGAGCTTCCAGTACAGTGTGGGGAGTGTGGTGCTTCACTAGGTTCATTGTCACTGAAATTCTCTTAGTCCACTTGGCCTGTTGTACCCAAACTCTTTGAAGAGCATTTTATTTTGTTCCTTGTTATATACATTCACATCATCTCGTGTCAAACACTGCATCATTTAAATACTCAGAATGTAAGAAAATGCCATTATTTTTCAGGTTTTTTTTTTTTTTCTGTGAATAAGAGTGATGCTGTGTGTTGGTGTTTGGTTCTGTTATTTCAAATATTTTAAAATATTGTATGTGTTAGTTTAACCCTGTCTGACTCGTCCAGGATGTTCTTGCATCCTACAGTATGCTCTTCTTGGAAATATGAGAGAAGAAAGGGCTGGCTTTAATAGACTCTTGTACTGAGTGCAACTTTTTAGCTAATTACTATATCCATAATCCAACTGAATTCATTAACATATTATAAAAGCTACTCTTCAAGTTGGCTGGGTCACTGCTGTGGGACCAGTCTGTTAAAGGAGTGTAAACAACCTGAGTTTAGCAAGGACAGGTAGATGAGTGCACGACTTGGAGGCAGAGTGTGAGGAGGATGCAGTGGGTGCTGGGATGAGCCAGTGTGAGGAGGATGCAGTGAGTGCTGGGATGAGCGGTGTGAGGAGGATGCAGCGGTGTGAGGAGGATGCAGTGGGTGATAGGATGAGCGGTGTGAGGAGGATGCAGTGGGTGATAGGATGAGCGGTGTGAGGAGGATGCAGTGGGTGATAGGATGAGTGGTGTGAGGAGGATGCAGTGGGTGCTGGGATGAGCGGTGTGAGGAGGATGCAGTGGGTGATAGGATGAGCGGTGTGAGGAGGATGCAGTGGGTGCTGGGATGAGCCCTTTGGGAGCACGGGCAGTGCTGGGCCGGGCTGAGCTGCAGCAGGTGGCACGCACAGCCCCGTGAGCTGGCACCAGGTGGCACTGCGAGTTAACGCTGCTCTGCTCCCGCTCCCTGCGCTGCAAACGCTCGTGTTCCAAGAGGAACAGATGTCCACTAACACACTCCTAGGAGTTTCCTTTGCATATGTTCTTCCATCTGTGTTGGAGAAAAGCATAGTTCTTGTTATCAAACATTATATTTAATGTTGTAAGAGTTTATGTTCTACTTAACACAAGTTTGGAGTGTAACCCCTCCAGAACAAGCAAAAATACAACCCAAAACATTCCAAACGCCCTGTGAACCATAAAAGGTTCAGAGCACTTTTCACTTGCAGTTTGGTGAGCTCTCAGCAGGAGTTCTCCAGTCTTTTCTGTTGTTTATTTGTTCATATGTGGTTTTGTTTGCTTTGCAGCCCTAATGCTGCCAAAACCGTCAGCTCTCCTAGTCTGCATTTCAGCTTGTTCACAGCAGACAAGTGGGGAGGGCTTTGGTGGTGCCTGCATGTCAGACACGTCCCTGGAGGAGCTGGAACACTCTGCAATATGTTAATTATCCAAAGTCAAATTGTGTCAGTGCGAGTGTAGGTTAGACACAAGAAGATGGTTTGGTGCTGTTTGTAGTGTAGGATTTTGTTGCAAAGGGCTGGATGAGAAATGAACACCTGTGAGATTTTGCCCGTAACAGAAATGATTATTGGAAGAAGAAACTCCATGAGAATTTAAATCTTGCTGCCTCTCCTGACGCACTACAACATTTCAAAACAATTTATCTCTCAAATATCCTTATTAGCCTCACTTCTGTAGTCATGATAGTGAACTTTTTCATACATGTCTACCAATAATGAAATCAAATGCTGTCAGCTTTCCCCTATACCTAGCTTCAGGTAGAAAACACTACAGGTAATCTAATATTAATCTGCTGTGCTTTGAAAGCCAGTAATTGAGAAAAACTACACTGGAGTTGTGGTGGATGAGCTTCATACTGGAAATACCAACAGAAAGGTAGTTCCCTTAGTGTCATTTAAATTGAAATGAGATGGTGATAGGTGTTTTCATCAAGGGCTTAAAAGTTCATTTTACTAAGTAAATACCTCTTTAGCTATTTTCAATATTCACCAATTTCTTATTTTCTAAAACGTTTTGTACTAACATGTCAGTGTAACAAAAGATGAATTACAGATAAGCAAATCTCTCAGGTGCCTGCAGTCATTGCTCCTTCACTAGCAGGGAAGAATCTGTTGGAATGTGTGTGCTAAGGACTTATTTCTAACATGAAATTCCAATTTCTGAAGAGTAACTAGCTTGGGACTCAAACCAGGACCGTGATTGTTCTCATACTTCCTTCTTTGTGTTGTCTGTGAGGATGATGAATAGGCCAGTATGATTAATTTTTAATAAGAATCTAATTTGGATGGTCTAATTTCCAGCACAGCATATTTTTGGAGGTTTAATCAGGTTTTCAGCTTTTGGATACCTCTTAGGCATAGGCATGAATATTCCAGTCTTTGTGCTGTCAGATCTTATAAACCATTATATGCATTTTTTTCCAGAATACTATATTCATTCAGCCTGTGTTTCTTCATGAAAGCCAAACCTGCAGATTTTCATCAAACTCTTCTCTTGCTGTTAACTGTAAATAGTTTAACATGTTTTTTAAAGATAATTTCCTTCTGTCAAGCAAAGGACACAGAAATAGCTCATTTCATATAGACTCATTTTCCTACATGACTGAATTTTCTAAGTCTGGACAAGCCCCCTCATAATGAGAATTTGAAAGAATATAGTTGAGGGGATTGTGGAGAATTTGAAGACAACTGTTGGGAATTTCCTTGAAGATCAAGAAACCATCTGTTTTCTTCAAGACAGTAAATCTGCTGAAAACAGACTGAGACTGACTCTGGATTACTATTCCCCCTTTCCCTACCAGCCTATCTTCATCTGCCATGTGTAGGTTTTGATGGACTAGAAAGCCTGAATAATATCCAGGCCTTTTAGTCCATTTAAGAAATGGAATAAAAAATTATGGAGAAAATAATTTCCTTTCTATTTTAAGAGAAGAGATCTCAGAGACCAGTGATTGTTAGAATGCAATATTTTGAAAGGCAGGTTCTTCTTCATCTTCAGCAGTAGTCCCTGGAAAGCATCATCTCTTTTGGAAAGCATCATCTCTTTTGGAAGCATTATCTCTTTTGGAGAGGTGCTGCTGGAGCAGAGCAGACGTAGCCTGAGGGGTGAACAGCAGATGTGGGACTGGGGGGCAGATTCTTCCTCCTGGTGTCACAGAGGTTCTTCACTATTTTCTGCCCTAGAGAGCACGATTGTCACTTTGTGTGTTCAACAGGAGTCCCAGCAGGGTGTGTTTGGTCATGGAGGGTTCAGATTAACCAGGTGTCTCTCTGTGGTGCTGACTTTAACAGCAGTGAACCAGAGAACTCCTCTGCTCTGCAGGGTAATGTCACATCAGGGGAAGATTATTCTATAGTGATAAAAAGACCAGGACATAAATCCTGCTTTCCTTCTTTGCTCATCTAGGCCTGCTGATCTACTTGGACCTATTTATCCACACGCCATTTTATGTAAGCCTGACCTCCACTGAGGCATTTTATCCCTCAGAGTGACCTATTTTGAAGAAGGATCTTTCACTGAGTCAGTGTGACACCTGTCCGTGAGAAAAATCCAAGTCTGGATAATGGATCTTGAATTTCTGCTGCAGCTGGTAGGAAGGCTTTTAGCAGTGTGACTCTGAGTGAAATAAATAACTGGGTAGGGTGGAGCCAGAAGTCCTTGAGGCCTTGAGAATGTCACTGCTCACAGAGCTGGGCCTCTCCTCGGGGTCAGCAGCCTGGTATTACAGCAAAGGTTGCTGCTCTCACAACGATCTGACCACGCTCAGCCTTTTCCTGTGGGCTGATTTTTTCCTCTTTCATTCTCCAGGGCTGATGGTGGCAACTGATTTGTTCTTTCTTTGTTAGCTTTTGTCCTCAGGCTTCTAAAAGTCAATCTCCAGTTGTTGCTGGTGAGCCACAGGGTAAAACCAGATGTCCAATTTGGCTCAGCACGTGCCTGGCTGCAGGGAGAGGGAGAGCAGCTGCAGGGCTGGGGCCCTAAAATGTGGGAGTGCAAGGAAGGAGTGGTCAGTGCTGGGACATCCCTCTGTTTTGGAAGGAAGAGGTTTTGAGTGCTTTATTGTCCTGAATCCCGTGAGTAGCTGATAAACCTGCTAGCCTGCATCCTGCATTTCTTGAGCTGTTTTCTTTGTTAGGGCTCCCTTTTCTCTCTCAATTTAATTTCTGATTGAGGCATCCCCATGTCTGCAGTTCTGACTTTTGCTGTACAAGTAATAAATAAACTAGAATTTATTTAAGTAGGGAGAAATATGCATGAAACATGAAAGCTCTGAAATTCAGCAGATATGTCAGTGACATACCTGTACATGGTTCATTCTCCAGTTTTATTAACACTGGGTGTCTGATGGTGAAATATTTTCAGTGGTGGAAAAAGATATTGTTAGTGACAAATTTTTACTTCAATTTTCCTTCTTCTGTTAGTATTTGCATTCATACCTCAATAAATAAGGCACCTTTCTTTAAGTTAATGATTATCTTTGCCAGTAGCTGTTCAAAATTCAGCATGAAAGTTTAACTTTGCAGTTTCATATACATTAGTGACTACTAAAATGGTTCTCATGAGATATACCCCATCTCCTTCTGTAAGTTGAACAGAACATTAAAAAGAAGCTCCTGAAATAATTTATACAGTGACTTGTTAAATACAATGACCTTTTATCTGTACTAGTAATTTCCTACTTGTGCTTTTTTGTTTCTCCTTGTGCTTGTCAGCACTGTTCATCATCTGCCTTTTTTGCATGGTGCTTACTACTCTGGTGATGTATTCATGCTATTTTTATTTATTTTTGTTTACTGGCTTTCATGGTACCAGCCCTTCTTCCCTTCCCCAGTTAGTGCTTCTCACTGGAGTGCTTTTCCTTCTAGGTTCGTATGATGAAAGACAGCAATCCATCCTGGAAGCCCACTTTTATTGTAAAGCCTGATGGGGGCTGCCAGGGGGATGGAATCTACCTCATCAAGGACCCAAGTGACATCAGGCTGACAGGGAGCATCCAGAGCCGGCCAGCTGTGGTCCAGGAGTACATCTGCAAACCGCTGCTCGTGGACAAACTGAAATTTGATATTCGTCTCTATGTCCTGCTGAAATCCTTAGAACCCTTAGAGATTTATATAGCCAAAGATGGACTTTCTAGATTTTGTACAGAGCCCTATCAAGAACCTACTCTCAAAAATTTGCACCAGGTTTTTATGCACTTAACCAACTATTCACTAAATATCCATAGTGGGAATTTCATCCATTCTGACAGTGTAAACACTGGCAGCAAGAGGACTTTTTCAAGCATTCTGTGCAGACTGTCTTCCAGAGGAGCTGATGTCAAAAAGCTCTGGTCAGATATAATTTCACTGGTGATTAAAACAATTATTGCACTGACACCAGAACTGAAAGTTTACTATCAGTCTGACATACCAGCAGGAAAGCCTGGGCCAACTTGCTTCCAGGTAAGTTGGAATTTCTGCCAGGAATGCAGTTACTTCTATGCAAAGATTAATTTTCTGGGTGTTTAATGCCTTTTCTAAAAGGTTTCTCTAGTTATGGTGCTGCTCACTGGTGGGAGCTCAGAGCTCCTCACCCAAGTCAGACCTCAGTCTCCTGACCTGTGTTACTGCCAGCCCTAAGCAAACACAGAGAATTTTCAATGGATGTAGTTTTTTAGTGACAGTTTTCACTCCAGATTCCATCTTCTATATGTTAGAAGTGAAACTTTGCAGGTTCTGAACACAGTTCTGATCCTGGCAATTTTAAGACCCCCTCGTTACAACCATGTTGGCAGGGTTTAGGGATGGGGGTGGTGTGAAAGGAGCCATTAGTATGGGAGACAAGTGGCTGCTGGAGTTGTTCAGCACTGTGCAGAGTTTCTCAGTTACTTCTTTTCTGCCCCTCAAATGTTTATTCCTCCTCAGCGTTGCCATATGGACAAACACTGCATTCTGTAGAACACCCTGAGTAGAACTGAAGTAACATATTGCTTGTTATGCACAGATTTTAGGGTTTGACATTCTCCTGATGAAAGACTTGAAGCCCATGTTGCTGGAAGTAAATGCAAACCCCAGCATGAGAATAGAACATGAGCAAGAGGTAAGAGTTCTCAATGTGATATTGGAATGAAATTGCTTAGGTTGGGTTTTCTGGGCTTTTTTCCTTGTTTGAAAGATGAAAGCTGTCTGCTAATATGAAACCTCCAAGGTTCTCTGTAATTTTCTGCTTTGAAATCATTGCTAATCTTATACATAGGAAATATGACTTATTGGAATTGTGAAAGCTCTTCATCATCTCTGTCATAAATGTGTTTATTCATCATCTCCTGCAGTTGTTAATTGTGTTTAGGGGATGGTTAATAATCTCTTTCATGTTTGTAAACATAATATAAATTACAACATCGGCAACAATCTTTTTTTTAATATTTCAGTTTACTAGAGAAATTTGTTGTAACATTATAGTGAAAACGCAAAGGTATTTGTGCATCCTTGAAGAAGTATTTTGTAATCCATCATCGTGTATTTAAAATATAGATGAAGCACATGGAGTTTGAGCAAATGTGGAATAAATCACCCTTAGTTGTGTAGTGAATAATTGTAACCCTCTGTGATGTAAAGCTTTCTCCTGGAGTATTTGAAAATGTCCCAAGCCCTGTTGATGAAAAAGTGAAAGTTGCTGTCATCAGAGACACTCTGCGGCTGATGGACCCTCAGAAAAAGAAGAGGAAAGATACTCAGTAAGTGTGTTGATTTTCCTTGGTTTTGCATCAGTGCCTCGCAATAAATAGAAAAATGAAATATTTTTCCCCTGAGAAGGTCCACAAGCTCAGAGTAAATCAGGATATACCAGTTTCCCTGGAATATCTTACTCTTAACTGGTGCAAACAGTTTAGCAACTCAGATTTATTTATTTGTGCTTATACTTGAGGCCTCTTTTTTAATTCAAAACAGTAATGAGACATAAATTTGTGTATTAATTTGCTTGAAAGTCACAAATTACTCTGAATGAATTGCCCCATTGGAGCTGAAAAGTATGAATATTGTATTTAAAAGTGCTTCCTTAATCTGTGATAATAAACAGAGTTAAATCTGTGATCTAGAAATGAGAAGAACTGCCTGCAGCAGCTTGCACAGGAATGCCTGTGGTGGGATCAGGCTGAGAGAAATAATATTTTTTTTTTGATGAAACACTTCATTTTAAGCAGTTCTTGAAGACATGAAAGGATGGGGTTTTTTTTCTATTTTTCCCTAGAAGTTCTTGCTTATAGGCTGCCTCCATGCTAAAGTATCCATTTTGCTCTTCTCTTGGCACTTAGTGGTAACCTGAAATGTTATTCACATTCTATAATGATTTCAAGTGCAAATTTGCTGTCCTTTTGTAGACAGAGGCCCGTGAACAAGACATGACTGATAATACTAACAAGTTCTGTATTACTGCAATATTATCATGAGATCAAACTCTTCCTTCAAAGGCAGTGCCACACAAAGAAGTTGCTGTGGTCAGTGTACAGAACGTTTTGCAAAGCAATTTATACTCTGTGTTGCCTGTACTTAACCTCTACCCTTAAAGATTACTTCAGTGCATGGAGCTGAAAAAGATCATTTTTTAACCTGTAATTATGTAACTAGTCATGGCAGTTTTTTCTCTGAAGTTATGTCAGGCATTCATTACCTTCATATTAGATAGGGAAAAAAGGCAAATGATAATTACAAATAAATTGCTAGAGGACGCCAGAGTGAGGGGAAGGCTCATTCAGCTGAGGATTCTTCTCTGATACATTTAGAGTGCTAAATAATTTCTAACAGGATTAGTTGGTGATGAGATAAACCACTGGCTCTTCACAGCAGGAATTCATCAGTGGTGCAGCTTTTCTTCCAGGGTAATCTGGTTAACAGAGCATCTTGAAGATGAATATTTGTGTCTGCACCATAAGTCAGCCTGCACAGGGCAGTGCCCAGGGACCTGCTGGGGGATGTGCAGGAACTCGTGTGACAGCTGCCCATCCTTCCTGACATCTCCCCCTTCTGCCTCTGAGTGCTTTTTATTGAGCTGGGGACAGCGTGTGGGACTTCTTGAGCAAAACTTGGCCTATTGATGGAAAAAATCTGAAAGAATTGCTGTTCTGACAGCTAACCAACAGCAAGCCTCATAGACTCAAATTTTGATGCTAATGAAGTAATGGGCATTAATCTCAGTAAGGTTTTAGCAATATATATTACACAGAGTTTGAACACGCAGGGGACATACTGAGAAGTCTGAGCTGCATCTCAGGTAAATATTCTGCTGTGAAGAATTTGATTTCCTTCTAATTAGCTCCCAGATTAAAATAAATGAGGCATCTAAATGAAAGTGAGTTTTAGAAGTCATCCTGAAGTACTTCATTATCAGGAAGGATTAATAGCTCAGAAATTTTTTTTAGTTTAATTTTCCCACATCTTCATGGTGTTTTGATATTTTTTCCTCCTTCCTATCAGGTGATGTATAATACTGAAAAAAAAGTTAAGCCGAATAAGATCACTTTATCATTCCATACATATCTCGTAATTTTTCCAACACAACTTCAGTCTTTACATGCAGGGATTGCTAGTAATTATCTTGGCACTGCCAGCAATTAGTGATTGAAAATCTGCGTTGATACATGTTGAAATCAATGTAATTAAATGTACATGGTGGCTTCTCTTCCACAGCAGAACTGATCTTCTCCTAGTTTTAAGTCACTTAATGTGGAACTCAAGTTTCGCTCGTCATTAAGAAATTAAAACATTTAATAAAATATCATGGAAGGTACTGATCTTTGCTCTGTCTGTGTGGCAGTGCTGTTCTCATGGATTTTAAGGCTTGAGTGGATGATGGCAAACATCCAGGCCATTGACATGCTGGAGCTAACCCAGTGATTTGTGTGACTGAAACTTGTCTGAAGCTTGTGTAGTAATTATTAAACTTGCTCTGGATTCATTCCTTACAACAGAGGTGCTGCTCACAGCCTGCTGAAGGTGGGAGAAGGTGTCAGCTAAAGGAAATTTGCTAAATGAATGGTCTAATGACACCGAACAACATGTAAAGTAAATCAACGTTACTTATGTAAACAGCAGTTTAATTAAGATAATCACTGATGCAAATCATTGTGTATGTTGTGCCTCCAACAGAAAATCCATTTCAAAAGACTTTGCAAACTTCTATTTTTCTGGGCCTAATTTGGAATCTTGGTAGTAATAAAAAGGTTTTAGTTTCACTGTTTGTTTAATTATTAGCAATTTATTCTTCCTCAAATAGCATTAGATTGGAGGACCAAAAAGGAGTCTCAGTCTCATGTAAATGCTGTGTATTCTCCACTGGATGTCAGATGTTTGGAGGTATAAAGGCAAGCTGGCAGGATCATTTGGAGCAGGAGTGCTCAGCATGTTATGGGAAGAACATTTATATCATCCCAGAAATGCTAATGACCCTCTTTCCTGTCCTGTCAAAAATATTTATGCCCTAGTTTATTAATGCTAATTAATCCAGCAATAAGGATTCCTTTGTATTTTGGTTGCTGTTGTTTACCCTGTGTCCTAGTGTGATCTCTTGCATTTTCATGCCTAGTTTCTTACATATTTCAAGACAGAAAAGAACCATTTTATTCTTTTGATGAAGAAATCATAGCGTTATGGCATGCGTGTCATTAGAAATATGAGTTACTCATGGAATAAAATCTGCTTTTTCCTCCTAGAGATGATGAAGGTGCAGCCCCCTAAGTAATATAATGACTTTTATTCTGCTCCGAAATAGCCATTGACAGAAGAAAGAATTGAAACACTTTGGAAATGAAATGTAATTTAATCTATGGCTGTTACAAAAACAATCAATTCCTTGTGCCCTCCAAACGAAATGCTTTTGGTTTATTACCTATCACACCCTTGCTGTTTCATTGCTAGTTTATCTTTTCTTGGGTGCTATTCTCTGTACATGCCACTGCAGTGCTTTTTTCCATTTGAAACCAGCCTTGAAATTTATTTGTGATGTTCTGATTGTTTTTTTCCCCCTTCTTTTTAAAATATGTCAGGTACAATTCTCTACTCTGGGTCTTGTGGCTCTAGCAAATGTCAAATATGATTAACTAATTTCCTGAGCAGGAAGAACCCCAATGTGGTCGCTCTCAAATTTTTGCAAGATCAGCATGCAAACATTGGCTAATGTCACTCTGTTTTGTGAGCACCCTGTAAATATTAATATCTGTCAGACTGACTTTTTTATTTTATTCTTTTGGTGTTGGGAAGAAATTCAGTCAAAACAAGGTTTTGTTAAAATTGCTACACAAAACATCTTCCTCTTTTCTTGCACAAAACAAGGTGGTTCATTTTTTCCACTGTGTTGATTACACAACTTTCACTCTTGAAATGATTCCTTTCCATGATAGAGGAAAAAGTGAATAGTTTCTAGGAGGAGAATGAGATCTGTATTTAATGAAAACATTAAGTAATTTCTGGTCATTCTTTTGTATGTTCCAAAGACATTTTCCAAATCCTAATGCTGTTTTTAATTTCTTGATGTTGAGGAGCAATTTTTTACTTTCTTAAAGAAAGTCAGGAAATCACCTGTTCAGATGTGTTCCATTTATTTTCCAGATATTTTTCTTCAGTTTCATAAGCTCCCCTGATGTTAGAGTCATGTTTAATGGAAAAATGAAAATACACTGTGCAGAGATGTCTCGAGAGTATGATTAGCCTGGATTTCGTTGGTGATAAAGTCATTCTTGCCATTTATTACTGTGTTTATCTCACTATCTGCATTGTAAGGTTATGATTGTGTGACAGGGGTGGTTGAAGAGGGTCAGAAACTCAGTGAACAGACGTGGAGAGGCTGGATGGGGGGATGCTGGTGCTGCAGCTATCACTGATCAGAAAATAATGCCTGTTTTTCAGGCTGGCTGTAATGCATCTCAGTTTCCGCTGCTCTGAGCAACTGTATCATGTTCCTCAGGGATTCATTACTCAGGGTTGTCAGTGCCTTTTGCTTTATATGGAGTGAGTTTAGTGCCTATCAAAATAAGCATGTAATAAACCCAGCTATGGAAATACCAGTGTTTGGGTTTCCATTTGCTAATTGACTTTATGGGCTGACTGCTGGAGCTTTCAGTTGATTCCTGCATCCCTTTTACCTGCAAGTCTGCTCAGGTTTGCAGCTATTCAAATGCCTCTCAAGCACCACCTCTTCACTCCAAGCCTTATTTCTGCCTGAGACTGTATGAACTCATATATGTGGCTTTCTTGAGATTGATCTTTCTCCTCTGGTTCATTTTGGAGGCTGACACAATTCTTTTCTCCATCAGTCAAAATGACCCAGCGTTCATATTCAGGCTCCTTCTGCCAAAGCCCTTTGGAAGCACATTGAATTAGCCCCTTTCTCTTTCCTAGAGGGCTTTCTGGTTTAGTCCTTCATCAGGCAATCTGCCAGCTCCACTATCAATTCGTGTCTGTTACATTAGCCCGGGCAGCTTTTGATGAGTTAGACATGTGAGGGAGACTTTCAAATGTGCTGTTTGTCAATGTTCCTTCAGTTCAGATTACTGAAATGTTAACTTGGTTTTTCTGTAGTTGAGAGTATTTATTTCTACTGCTATTTCTCATCCTGCTCAAGAGGAACTTGCCTCAATGACTCTCTTCAGTTTTGTGAAGCAGATGTTGTGGTATCTTGATCCTTGCTCTCTGTTTTACTTTTCCAATTATTTATCTGCTACATCCTTAAGAGCATTTAACCTTTCTCCTGTTGATTAGGACAGGCCCTATTGGAAATTCTATGAACTACAGTGTGAGATGTCCCTCCATAAAGGGAAGGATCTGGTAGTGCTTGACTGACAGAATAGTTCTACATTGGCTTTAAGAGCCACTTATGTTGTATTACAAAAACAAAAAATACGATACTGAGTGCAGAACATTGGCAAATAATTAGAATGTGCTGTGGCAGAAGTCCCAACACAGAAAAGATAATTAAATCTGATGATAGATCTTTTAATTTCTAAGTGGCTATAATCCAAAATATAATCTGAAATGCTTTAATTGACTAAAAATGGGTAACAATATTTCTTTAAAAATAGCTAAAACCACCTGCCTTGCATAGATACGGATTAATTAGTGATTATTCCTATATTAGCCTTCACCACTGCAAAAAGTGCTCTTATTCACAGTCCAGTTTTGCAAGCAGGTCTGTGTTTGCTCACACATTGTATTCCAAGCACTCACATCTTGACTGGACAGGCTGTACTTCAACTTGCACATGAAGGATGAATTCAGCCTTCCCCTGAATCTCTTGCAATGACCCCATATTGAGGGACAGCTGGAAGTGCTTACAATGTTCTCAGAAGTGAGTGGATGACAGGCCCAGCTCATTTGGAAATTTTAATGGACAAGAACTGATATGGCTTGCAGGATTTGAAAAGGTTTCATTTTCAGCACTGTGGAATTAATTGGCCCAAACCCATGGTGTGCTTTAGCAGTAATTGGTGTGTGCAGTGCCCCTGGCTCTGGGGTGAGCCCAGCTCTGGGTCTGTGCTATCAAATTGGGAATGGAGACTACTTTGGCCAATTAGACTTGAATCACTGTGTTTTGAGATGCAGCTAATCTAATTAGGTTTTTATTAACATCTCTTTTCTTTTTTCTCTCTCGTGAGCAGTAGAGAAAGGAATGGAGATAAACTGAGGAATGTGACCTATCACAAGTGTCTCCCTAAAATCTGAACTTTCTCAACATTTGAATGTATCAAAACATGCTCTAGCAATTACATCTCTTAGAAGTTGACACTATATTACATTTTAAGTTGATCATTAAGAAGGGTTGGGTTTTTTTTGCCTTTTCCTGTCTTAAAATGATTCTTACATAAAAAGAAAACCTTTGTGATAAAATACAGAGAAAAGGAAAACTATGTCACTTTCCTCGAGTTTTTATAGTGCAGCCACAAGAGTTGCTGAAATCTCCAAGGTTTGCCCAAAAAGAAGGGAGGTCAGGAGTAAAAGGATGGCTGCTTCATCTCTTTCCACATGGCATCAAAATTAACATGGAGGCAGCAGGTCTAAATACATCTTTGGATTCAGTGATTTGTTTAGAGATTGTCAGTGAGTCTTGATGGTAGGAGAGCCTGGTTTCAGGCAGGTTTAGGTGCAGTTTGTGTCCCCCAGCACTGTCCCAGCAGCTCTGGCTGAGATGCAGCCTGGTTTCAGGCAGGTTTAGGTGCAGTTTGTGTCCCCCAGCAGTGTCCCAGCAGCTCTGACTGGGGCCAGAGGAGCAGCAGCTGATGGCTCAGCTCTGCTGTCCTTCCCAAACTGCCACGTGCATCTTGGGGCTCCTCTGCTGTCTGCTCCTGCTTTGACTGAATTCTAACAAAGTAAGCTGCTTTGTGTTGCTTTGCCTTGTTTTTTAAACCATAAAATCAGCAGGACTTCAAAGCATCCCTGGGAGCTGTGTTGCATGCAGATGTTTGCTGTATCTGGGCGTTGCTGACGGGAAGCTTCAGCTGAAACCAGTGAAATTCAGGTTAAATACGGTCAGAAATGTGCTCGAGTTACATTGGATAGGATACAAAACAACAGCAATTCTGACCTTAATTCATCAAGTACTGAAGTGTTTACTTAAGTGTTTGATGGAGTCAGCCTTCTGCTGGAAGAAACCTTAAAGATCATCTCATTCCACCCCCTATAATTTCCTCTTCAGTTTTCAATACAAGAAAGCTGTTGAAGTTTGAAGTTAAAAGCACTTTTCCCTTTAACTTAAAGTTAAAGGCAACATCTGTGTGTGCCTTCCCTGTCCAGGGGGGGTTCACTGAATTTCTGTGTTCATACAGGGAAGGGCATTAATAGTTAGGTTTGAGTGCAAAGTGTTTTTTCCTGACACTTCAATATGTTAATCATTTGAGCTGAGTTTCTGCTATCAGCAAAAACATCTTCACCCCTAGGTAGCCTGTAGCTTGCTAACATAATCTAGTTTTCGGGTGGTATCTTACTGCAGGAGCAGTGATTCAGCTGCACTCTCAAGTGTAGAATTTTTTCCTGGCTTTTGTGTGTGCACAATTTCCATTACTAATCTTCAGTTAAATGCTTCTTGAATGAAATTTGATTTTCAGAATGTTAGCTTAATTGCCGTGTCTAAAACGAAAGATATATGTATATTTAATTTGACATTTTTCCCCTTTCACCTTTTTCAGTGTTTGTGCTGCACAGAAGCAACTCCACCTTTAAATCAATTTTCCCAGTTGCTCTGTAATGTAAACTCCAATAACTTCTAATTTTCTGTAATCTCTCTTATACTGAATTGCTTCCCACCAGACATAAGTGTACAGGTATATACTACAAACAGAAATGGTAGTTACATAGTGTGTATTTATGTCTGTATGTACAGCAGGGCTGTGTGTATAAAATGTCTTATTTCTTACCTGTCTCCTTGACATCTTTACAATTTCTGTGTTATGTGTAACTAAAACTACACCCAACGTGAGAGTTTTGCATAAATTGCTGCAGGGGCAGCCTTGAATGCTTTGTCCTGGTCTCCAGTTCCTCCTGTGGCTTCTGAGTCGTGGCGTGTACGTTGTGTTCTCTCAGGAATGGCACAACCCATGAACAAATTGATTTCAAAAATCAGATTTCACGCAGCCTAGGAGATGTTAGAACCAATCGATCAGCCAAGGGCAGGCTGAGGTGCATCACCTCAGCCAGGAAAGAAACAAATCACTCCTTGGAGTGGGGCTCCTGGGCCACAGCACACACTTATAGTAGATAACAGTGAAATGGAATAATGAATGTGCACATACACATTATATCCCTGAACATCAGTGCAAAGTTCTTACGTGCAGGTGCCTTGTAAGAATTAAAATTTAAAATATAATGGATATAAATGACAGCTGGAAATACTTACCTTTTTTTTCTTTGACAGTACTGTGATTTCTTGGGATAAAGTTGAAAATTTTATCTTTTTCTGGCAAGATATTTACATTTCAAGACTTTTTTTTCTGTTATAATTATGTGATAAATGCAAGCATTTATTTTTACTAACATTTGGTTTTAAATAGACATGGAATGAGAAGTGAAGGAAAAATGGGGACTGTTTCACAGTTTTTTTTGTAGGAGGTTTATTATTCTCATTAGCTTCAGGCCATCAGAAAGTTACATGTCTCAGGCACTGCACATAATGAGTGAATATTGGATCATAAACATATTTGAGAACTGTTTGCTTATTGCCCTGTTTGTACTCAAATAATGGTGAGGGAGTGCAAAGCAGGTTTTTAAGGGACAGCAATATTAAGTGCTTGGATTTTGGTTTGACTTAAGCAGAGACATTGAGCAGAAAAATAACATTTTCCCTCTTACAGATATCCTTCAGGTGTCAGTTCTGCAGGATCCTGGTTTTATTATATCAATCACAAGCAGCTTAAGGCTTCCAAAAACATAGTCCCAGACAGATGTTGAGCCTGTCTGGGGATTAGAAATATCCTCTTCCATTAAGTATAAATTAACTTAATCACCAGGTATGAAAGATAAGCAGCATAAACATCATTCCCTGAAGCTTTCATTAAAATTAAAATTCTATTTAAAACTAGGCTCGTACTTTCTATGACTTGATCCCCCTTCAAAGAGATTATATCTGCTGTAAATTTTTACAGTGACAGAGTGACAGAAATTAATGTATTGGGGGCAGTGATGTTCTCTATCATTTAACTTCTGCTGCAAGTCATCTTCCAGCAAGAGAGATGATTGGCTTATTTTTAAGCAATAATTGGTCTCCAGTCTCTGAAACACTGAGAAAGCAATAAAACTGCCTAGCACCCAGTAGCCACAAAATGAAAGCATGAAGTCACATGACTTAATAGCAGTGTAATCATCAGGAGTGTTATTTTGTGTATGAGAATCCACCTGCTTTAATAGGAGGATTAAGGCTGATAAAATGCAATTGCACTACTGCTTTCTGCTCCCTTGGATGCCAGGGTAAAGCTCCTTTTCTGTCCCAGCATAAGCACAACTGCTTTCTAAGAATAATTTCCACATGGGAAGAAATATGCTGGGTTTTTTTTGGTTTGTTTTGTTTTTTGGGTTTTTTTTTCTGTTCTACTGTAAGACACTTGGTGATCGAATTTCAGTGTATTCTCAGGCTTTACAGCTGGTTTGCCTTGGCACTATCCTGCATTTTTATTTTTCAGACACACTTTTCTAAAGAAACAAAAGAAACTCTGGAGAAATAATGAGGCACATTAAATACCTCGAAAGCAAATAGTGAACACAAATAAATCTGCTAGGAATAATAACAGCTACCTCCACAGAAGATAAAGTGTTGGGGACTATATTTAATGATCTTTGTTCTGTAATAATTTTTGCTACAGTGGAAAAAAGTCTTTGGATGCAGGATTTGCATTGCTTATCCATTATTTCATTACAGTAATGCCATATTTTCTGCTGCACTCATAGCTGACAGGTAATAACATAAGCATTCACTGCTTGTGTTACATTAAGAGTAATAAATCTGTAGTGAACACAGAATGATACCACCATTATTCTTAAGAGGAGAAAGTTGGGAGTAAAGAATCTCAATAATTAGGAAATAGCTGGGTTTTTTCAGCACCTGAGACTCCTCAGATGCATTTCTCCTTTAATTATTTAAACTATGAATTAGGGAGGGCTATAGAGATAAACCACAGCTCTAGACTTCTCTGCATATGAAATGAAAACGTCAGTAATGTTCTCATCCATGGCTTTGTGTCCCTGGTGTGGAGCAGAGCAGGATCCGTGCCAAGTTTCTACATCTTGGAAACACTCATTAACACTGTGTGAAGGCAGCAAACTTTCCAGTCTTCTGTTTTCTGCCAAAAGCTATTTAATCTTTAATGAGAAGTGTTTATTTTTATAATAAATCCATCAATCTGAAGAGGCAGTGAACCATCCTTCTCAGAAAGGGGGCTGATGGCTGTGGCAAACAAACAGCTCTCCAGGGACGGGAACGGAGAGCCCGGAACGCGGGTGCTGTGCCTGAGAGCTGCTCTGATGGCTCTGGCAGGCTGCAGGGGCTCGGGCTGCACTTTTCCTACAGTCTCATAAATTATTTTGGTTTTCTTAAGCAAATGGCAAAGCTATGGAGTACATTTCACCCATGGATTCACCTGAAATGTGTTTGCCAGCTCTCCGAAACAAGCAGCATGCTCTGTGCCTCTCACCCTTCTCCAGGGACACCACTGTCAGGCCTGGAAGCTGCAGGTGAAGTTTAAAATCTAACTGAGGTGATTTACCCAATTTATTACTTTAACTGAGATACAGATTTTTTTTTTTTTCCTCTCAGAGAGAGATGGAAATTCTGCTTTCAGCATTTTCTACTTCCCAGAGACAGGACAGCTGCTGTCTTTTCAAAATGTATTTGGTGTGATCAGAAGTTTGTTGTCTGCCAACACCGTGGTGATTATCAGTCCTTATGTTGGATTGATTCTGCTCTTTGAAATATGGACTCTTTACTGGGGTTGCTTTGCCTGCCTCAAAGCATTCTCCAAAGTATTGAATAAATGCTATGTAAGAGCCATAATTTTTCCAACATAATGTCAAAAATCTCTTACTCTGTGGGTTTAACATTCTTTTAATATTTCTGTCTTTGTGAAACTATATTATTATTTTGAAAGGTGGAAATTCTTGTGCTATTGCAGTTTTTTTACTTTGCCACAGGGTGAAGAGGGGATGAATATTCATTTTCTTCAAATGACACTCACAAGTGGCCAGAACAAAACAAAAGCTGATAGCTCACATAACATGCAGGCAAACCATGAAACTGCTTGCTATGACATCCTGGGAGTGCTGGAAGTCTCTGTTAATAAAAGTAATGGGATTAGTTCATAAAAGCAAATTCATGAATGGTTGATAATGCAGAGACACTGCTCTGGCTTGGCCTTAGTTCCCTAAATGATTTATTTCTGTGAATGAGCATACGAATATATTTCCTTCCTGCATGCTCCAGGTACAAACACTTACCTGTTCTTTGGGAGGTCCATATTCTGTGGTGATAAATGGGTGGATAGATAGATTTGTCATGCAAAATATTCTCTGCTTTTAACTATGTTAACATAGTCCTTGCTGGAGAATAGAGGCTCAGCTGAGGGAATAATTATAGCTTCAGAATCCAGAACATAATATTTTCTTTTATTAGGTAAGCAGTTGTAAGCTGATACTGAAATTGCTTAATTTATACTTCTAGCAATGCCCTAAATGTAAAATACATCAAGTAAGCATTCTTAGAAATATTAATATTGTGATTCTTACCCCATTTTACTCTGAATTTGACAGCTAAATTTTATATACAAGTGTACAAAATGCTGCAAATTTTGAAGCCTTTAATTAGTAGTTGCAAATTTGTTTGTCCCTTAGCAACTTGTATTTGCATAAAGATTAAGGCTGGTCAGAAAGAAAGGAATAAAACATAGATGGAGGAAACATTAATAAATTAGTAATCATGTATAAAAGATAAGTAGTCTTAGATGTCATTTCCATAGGCTTTATTAAAATTTAAATTTTTTTAAAGCTGCACCACAGTTGATCATTCTAAAGAGTGATCTTTCATAAGCTGCAGAATTAGAGAAACTAATGTATTGAGGTCAGACATTAGTATGTAAATGAAGCTTTGCTTTTTTCTGTGTGGCAACAGAAGCATTACCTTATATTTGACCTTTTATTCATTTGCCTGACTCAGCTGTGTCAGTCAAAACAATTAATTCTAACGAGCAGCTTTAAAGAATGGGGCTCAGCTTTCTTCTCCTCCCCTGGCCTGTTGGAAATCCCAGAGGAGAGGAGCTAAGGGAGGGAAGCTGGGCAGGGCTCTCTGGAGATGGGCAGCTCCTGTGCAGCCCCACAGCCCCAGTGCAGCACCTCGGGGAGTCCAGGAGGTTTTCAGGACCAAGGCCTGGCTCAGGGTGCCCAGAGCAGCTGTGGCTGCCCCTTCCCTGGGAGTGTTCCAGGCCAGGCTGGACAGGGCTGGGAGCAGCCTGGGATAGGGGAAGGTGTCCCTGCCCATGGATGGACCTGGATGGACTTTAAGTTCCTTCCAACTCAAACTATTCCATGATTCTGTGGGATTGAGGTGAGATTACAAAAATGAGTACTTCTGTGTTTTCAGTTGACTGCTGGGCAGTCACGGAGAGCAGACACGGAGATGAAAATCCCCCTCACATTTTCACTGGTGCTGGACTTGGAGCTGTATTTCTGCTCTTTGCAGCTCCTTCCTCCTGCACGCCTGATATCATCTCTCTGCTTGGTTTTTTTGCCTCCTTTTTCTTTCCTTCTGCTGTGCTCTGAGGAAGCTGCTGATGCTGTTTGTGGCTGGGTGACCCTGGGGAGCTCAGCCCCTCGCGGTGTGGCGCTGGCAGATGGCAGCCAAGCCCCAGAGAGCACAGGCTGGGGCATTGCAAGGAGTGCAGTTTGTCTGAGTGCTGAGGCAAAAACTGCTGTGCACCCCTTCCTTGGAAAACATGCAGTCACAGTAAAATCCTGTATTTATAGGCACTGCACTTGGCTGTACAGACCTACCCAGGCCGTTTGTCTTAATTAGTCATGTTGAGACCACACCGAGGTGGGGGCACACAGGTCTGTGAATAATACAGAAAATAAACTTTTATTGAGGCAGTGGCTGTGGTAGCAGTGGAGAATTGTACCCTGAATATAGTCAGTGTAAATCAGGGAAGGTAAGTGTGCAGAATAGGCAGGTTTGTGGATCAATTCATAGTGCAGACACAGGCAAGCCCTTGTGCAGGTTTGCTTTGGAAAGTCTGAGTTTTATTAGAAGTGCAAAATATATCTTTCACTGTAATTCAAATTGTATGATCATATTAATTGGGCTCTAGTGTTTTAAAAAAGGAAAAGTAAGGAAATCTTGTGGGAGAAGCTAAAGAATGAAAACAAATCATTAAACTTTATAAAAGTCCTAACCTGCAAAAGCAAACTAAGAAGTATATTCCCTTTTTTTTTCTTTTTTACCAAATGGCAGTACAACATTTGGCAATAAAGAGTAGATTAAGTTTTCTTGTTCTGATTTTAATATTTTACAGACTTTCCCAGTGTATAAGTGGAAAGGAATGAGACACGCAGTAGCATACAAAAACCCGCTGGTTTTAATTTTAAAATACTTTTCTAATAAGAAATATGGATTTAAGAGCTCTCTCCAAATTTCAATGCAAGTTTGAAATGGGATGCTGGTTCTGAGTTTTATGCATGACCTCAAAGACAGCTGTGGGCTTTTCTCTGCAGAAAGGAGGGGAAGCGGGAAATTCTAGGTGGTAGTTTAGAGCCTCTGCCTTATTGCATTCAAGAATATTTTTTCTTTGGCCAAAACACAATTTTTTTTTATGCTCTAAACCAAACCAAAGATATTTTAGTAATTTGACTGTGTCCATTCCCCCTCAGCCAGGGAGACAGAGTCTTCTGTGGCTCCCAGCAGTGATGATGTGTCCAGAGCACTGGTTCTGGTTTGGGTGTTCTCTCCGTGACATTTCTCATTGCTGTGGAGAATGGACGTTGAAAAATGAAGGGCTGAAAAAACTCTCTTTTAAAGTACTTAATAAGAAATTCCAGGGACTGCTGCTCAGCAGGGAAGAAGTGTGGTTTGTGGAGGAGCTGCAGGTTTGCAGAGGGGGAGATGTTGTTCCCAAGCCCCGTTTCAGGGAGTTGGGTGGATGGCTCCGAGAGTGCTGGGCCAGAATTCAGGGCTCTGAAGCTGATCCCTTTAATAGGCTCTTTGGTATTTGCTATAAAAAATGAAATATCCTCAACTCTGCTTCCGCCTTTTAAAGTAAAGCTTTATATTTTTTTAACTAAAAACATTAATGATGAATGAATAATGTACAATCCAAAACACTGTTGAATTTAGAATGAGAAAGGGTTTGGGGCTTCCAGGCATCATTAAAATAAGAGTTGTGTTACAAACAGCACAACCTCCTTTCTGCTGAATACAAGGTTTCACATTTGGTCAAGGCCTGGTTCAACTGGCTGAAGATTTGAATTTTTAAATTCATGAATAGACCTTTTAAGATTAAAAATAGAAGCCTGTGTGCTTGTTTTTTCTTGGCTGTACATACTCTTGTTCTTTTGGCAGGTGACACCACCATCCCATCTTACACTAGAAAGAACAAAACTAATAACTAAGCTTTACTTAACTAATGACAAAAATAACATTATTTTTCTACTTCGATATCTGCAGCAAAGAGGAACATTATCAAAGCACTACCTAAGGTTGTTATTTATTTTTAAAGACTTTTTAGGCTTTTATAAAAACAGTGATCACATTTATAGACATTCAACCTCAGTGAATGTAAGTGTGGATACAAAAGAATATAATTAACATTTTGCAGCAATAGCCTTAGAAGGCCAGGTGCTTTGTGAACTGCAGCGTGACAATGCCACCTGAACAGCAGTGGCTTGGTGTGCAGGAGCACCCTGGTCTGTGGGAGGTGTCCCCACGGCAGGGGCTGGGCAGGATGAGCTCTCAGGTCCTTCCCAAGGATGGGATGAGCTCTCAGGTCCTTCCCAAGGATGGGATGAGCTCTGAGGTCCTTCCCAAGGATGGGATGAGCTCTCAGGTCCTTCCCAAGCCAACCCCTCTGCGATTCCATGCAGGTGCCAGAGATTGGAGCAGGCGCCGGCAGCGAGCGAGGAGGCACCGGACGCTGCCCCGAGCCCCGAGCCCGCTCTGCCCTCGCTGTGCCTCAAGCAGGTGTTCCCCAAGTACGCCAAGCACTTCAGCTACCTGCGCCTCGTGGACAGGGTGGCCGCCCTGTTCATCCGCTTCCTCGGGGTCAAAGGGACAACCAAGCTGGGGCCAACGGGATTCCGCACCTTCATAAGGTCAGTGGGGCAAAAGCTGGCCCTGTTAGTGGTACGCCCTCAGCTTGCAGCTTTGTGATGCCTTCCAACGTGGAGCCGGTGCCTGTTCTGTTCTAAAATACATTTTCATCAATCCAAGCTCCTGAAATACCTGACCTATGAGTCTGTGTCTGGGAGGAAGTTGGGTCTTTATTTGACAGCAGATCAGTGATACTTCAGCAGATACAATTTGCCGTCTTCGTCAACATGTCACGTTCGCAGTAAATGGTAGAAATATCGTTGTGAGGAAGTGACAGCTGAAATTGGGTCACTTGATGTGATTCTGTCGGCTGAGGGGGCACCGCCGGCCGCCCCAGGCCGCAGGAAGGATTCCCGAATGCCAGTTCCTGATGCACCGTGCAGGAGGATTTGCATTGTGAAATTGCACCCTGCAATGTCAAGGAACTCAATTTATTTTTTCACATACTTTTTATTTAGGAGGGTTTTTTCATTGTTTTTTATGGCTATATCTGTTCTAGTCATGGTACAAATACCTCATTTTCTGTCTTTCATTGACTATGACAAAAGAAATGAGCAGCAGCAGCAGATGTACTCTTAAAACACAGATCCTGTTTCTATGCAGATGCATTTAGCATTCAAGAATAAATATAAAACAACTTGGTTTATACAAATTACGATATATAGAAAATGTCTGAAGGCATCTGCTCTATCCACAGACCAGCACAGGATTGCATCCAGTTCTGTATTTTTTGTAGTTTCATCCAGCCTTATTTTGGCACTTGTGAGAGGAACACAGAATAAATGGCAACATTTTCATTTAAGAATATTCAGATAAACTGCCATATCTCAGTGAAATAGCATTTGCAGTTTCTTAATGCATGTTAAATTAAACTTTTTAATATTGGCAGATATTTTTGTTTGTTTTCTCCCAGAGCTTCTATACCAGCTATAAGGCCCTTTTTTGAAGAGCTGTCATTGCTGTTCATTTCAGAAGGAAGATCAAGTTTCTGTGTGTTGTATCACTTTTCAGGAATAAAATGGTACATGAGTGGGATTTCGTGTATGGGCAAGTGCTTGCAAAGACTGTCCACCCAAATTCTGGCTCATCAAAATCTGTTCTCCTTTAATATTTTCTTCATTCTAAAAAAGTAGCTAAAAGGGAAACATTGACTGTCTCTAGTTCTTGCTTGGATGTTGCCTGGGAGTTTTTGGGCTATCTAGGCAAGGCCTTACTCTATTTTAAGGAAGCTCTGTTGAGGTTACTAAAGAGTGAGATTTCCTTAAATTATCTGAGTTTGGGATGGGTTTGTTTTTTGTTTTTGTTTTTGTTTTTTCCCCCTTCTTTTCTGGCAAGAAGTCTTGGCCAGCTCTTTGGCACGTGCAGTGGTGGCAGGCAGACATCTGGACATGCTGGACACGAGGCTGTTCCCATCCAGTGATGAACACCACGCTGCGGCCTCGGACCACACAGCTGCACACCCTGCAGCCCAGGCTGCACCCAGAGCTGCTTTCCCTGCAGGGTTCCACTCCACCAGGGTAAATCCTGTCGCTGCTCAGGCACGGAGAAGCAAGGCTGTGCCTGAAAGCTTCCTCCAGCCCTTTCCAAACGGGATCAGTCAGACAAATAAAAGGGTATTTCTCTGTGCAAACTCTGCCTCGTGCAGATAGTCAGTGCAGATTTGTGGTGGGTTTTGCAGTGTACCAATTAATTCCATCTCTTACAGCCTCAGAGTACTGGCAATACCCTGGGAGAAAGCTCTGTGTAACAGTCAGGTCATATTTTTAATTGAAATATTCTGGGTTTGGGCCTGTTCCATTCAGATAGGAGCACTTAATGGATGCTGGTTTGTTTGCTCTCTGCTGTGTGTGTTTTATTAGACTGAGCACGTTACAGTGGGTCTGTACACATGACATGGGTAAACTTTTCTCCTTGTTGCCCTTGCAGAATTTTTCCTAACTTGGGAGTTTGCATGTAATGAGAATCTCATCTTTATTTTGTTTCTTTTTAACAGAAACTGCAGACTGAGTAACAGCAATTTTTCAATGGCTGCTGTAGATATCCTATATATTGATATCACAAGGAGGTGGAACAGCATGGGCATTGACCACAAGGAGTCAGGTAACCCAGGTTTGTATTCAAAAACCATGAAATCTGACTTCTGGGGTTATTTTTTTCAATTTTAGTTGCTCAGCTACACCTCAAACATTTGATAGAAATGGGAAGAAGCCATGTACACCTGAGGCATTCACATACTCAACCAGTTCTCCTGGTTAGTGCTATCCTTCAGGGTAGTATTACTTAAGGTACGTGAGGGTCACCTCAGTTTCACAGCTATATAAAATTTGAGTATTTGCCTTTAGCATTTCAGGGTGGGTATAAATCACTTACGTGGTTGGCTGGTAGAATTTCACCAGGAAAAATAACAGGTATGCAACTGAATCTTCAGGCTTTCAAAAACTAAGATTTGTGTATAGTGTTAATGAACCAGATGCTTTTTAGGTGTTAAAACACAAACTATGTACGTGTTTTTGTTGGCTTTGTGTTTAGCCCACTCCCAGCTGAAACCAAGACAGGCATGATTCTGTTGTTCTCAAACAGCTTCTAACTTTTTCCATAATATGCTTCACATGAGTATCACTTCTGGAGAGAAAGTGTGTGTGTGTGCTACCAGAGGTGCTTTCCCTGCCTGCAGCTCACCGTGACTGATAAAATAATTTACTGAGCTGGCAGCTGCTGCTTTCAGATAACTCAACAATTCCTTTGCAAGCTGTTTTACAGCCAAGATCGTAAACGACCCCAGCTGCAGCCTTGGTTGAGAGAAATTATACTTCAGACTGTAATTGTCATATTTTGAAAAGGTGCCTTTCCTACAGCATCAATAAGCCAACACAGTTAAAAACCCCAACCCTTTCAATATCTCGTCCTAAAATAATCTTCTTAAGTGTATGTTCAAACTGGGAGAGCTTGTGGCATTCTGCACAACCAAGTGGGGTCTGGCTTCTTAATTAAGAATTTGAGTAGGTATTACATCAAGGTTTTAAATACAATAATTAGTGTTAATGCTCAGCTCCTCTTCCCCCTGGCTCTGGTAATGGGCTGTTAGTGAGATGTGATCGAACAGCAGCTGAAGAGTCTCCCCTGCAGCACAGGGCTTCTGCAGGGGACTTTTGTGTGGGAAGGGCCAGAGCAGTTGCATTACAGCAGAGACATTTTTGGCACTGCACTCTTCAGCTGTTTGTTTTTCATTCGGTTGAAACAACTATGGTGGAGTTGCTGGGTATGACTGAAAAAATGGCCTCTCCACCTTCAAAGGGGTTTGTACCTGGTACAGGCTGTGTAGGAGGGAAGTAGTACCTCAAATAAACTCATACCTTGCTAAGGTGATACTTGGTAATGGGGTTACCTTCGTAGTGCTACAGACTGAAATAACACACTGGTGTGAACTTTTGGGTCAGATCCAGCTCTAAAAATACAGGATTGAAAAGACTCCATTCCACTGCCGACATGAACTTGGTTTTCTCTCCAGCTGGATTGTTTTCCTTGATGCTCAGTATGTTACTGTGTGTCACATTTGGTTTTAACTTAATAATTTTGGCAGCAGAAATCAAGGCTAATACTACATCAGTTTTATAATGATATCCTAAAATGGGTTCTTGCTGTACCATTTTGCCTCTGGATTCCAGGCTGAGGTCTGCAAAGCCAGGAGCTGCCTCAGTGGCAGAGAATGTCACCCATCTGTAACCCAGCCTGGGCTTACCCTGCCTGACACACCCAGTGAGCGTGACACAAATAAAACCTTGGCTTTTGGTCTTTGAAGGACAGACAATTTCTTTGCTTTCTGAGCATTCCAGATAGCTGCCATTTAAATGAAAATACGTGAACTAGCACGATTGTTTGTGTTCACACCCATCACACACACATTTGGCCTTGCTGCCACAAGAAACAAGAGGTAGTATTATCCCTAAGGAATGCAGGCTGCTAGAAATGCCGCACTCCCAGTCTCCTGTGAGCACCTTTCCCTTGCAGGAATGTGTCTGCAAGCCTTTGTGGAAGCTTTCTTCTGCCTGGCCCAGAAGAAATACAAGGCGCTGCCGCTGCACGAGCAGGTGGCGTCGCTGATCGAGCTCTGCGAGTGCCGCCTGGCTGCCCTGCACGGGAAGCGCCTGGTGTGGGGCTGCGGGCTGGCCGAGCCCCGCGGGGCCGTGCCAGCCTCGGGCACCGCGCCCGGCCCCGGCTGCCCCGGCGCTCCCCAGCCCCACGGCCGCCGAGTGCTCCGGTTACAGAAATCATCGCAGCTAAGGGCGCTCATGTGCCGGGACAGAACCGGGAGTTAATCCCCAGCCAGGCACGTGTACTGCTGAGGAGAGACTGGCGCTGGAATCCTTTCCTTTCAGAGTGACAGCTATTTATTTCAACTATAGTATTTTTTATTTATGCTTTTCAAAAAGTCTACTGCAACCTCCCATTTTCAAATAATGACTCTGGCAATGGCTATTTCTTCACCTCTCTGTGGGATTAATGGTGCACACTCCGTGACAAACCCTGCATTCATCCTGAGTGTGTGGAAAAGAAGGACCAAAGCACAGGGCATGATAACCAGCATCATGGGACTGGCTGCCCTGACTGAGGCACACTCGTGTCAAAGGAATTACATTGCTTTGTGTGCACAGGACATGTCACAGAAACCAAGGAAGGAACTGCAGTCACATATATCAGACTGGAAAACTGAAATCTGGAATTACGCTTGTGGTCAGACTTCAGGCCTTGACTCTCTTCTTTCCATGGCTTGGACTGTAGGTATTGGAACCAATACAGATTTGGTCAATGTCTATGTACTTAACTTTGTAAAGTCAGTCTTAAAGCACTGAAATAATATTTTGGCTTCTACTTCTTTGCCATGACAAGTACTGTTAGTTTTTTAAAGAAGAACTAAAACTGTTTATCCTTTTGCTTCCACACTACCAATAAGCTCACCCTTATTCACAGAAAAAGATTTACTTTCTTAAGTCAAATTTGGTGAATCAAGTGGTGGTTTTGTCTTCAGGGATTCAGCACTGCTTCTGCAGAAAGCTATACAGTGTAAAGGCCTAAGAGGTCATTTAAATTCCAGTGGAACCAGCCCTGTCATTGACTTTAGCCTAAACTAACCATATTCTAGGTTTGCTTATTTTTGTCTTTTGCATGTTTGTTACCCTTCTGGGACCTGCAGTTACATCTAAAGCAGATCTTTTTTGTGTCTTTGCTCATATTCTTCATTTTTCCCTTAAATAACAGCGTAACTGTACGAGTTAGATCTAAGGACGTTGTGTCAAAACTGCTGGGCTGCACTGCTGGAGTTGTACAGAGGGGTCTTATTTTTCAGGAAATGAACCATGACTTCCATGATCACACACTTCTTGTGGGGGCTGAGCAGAACATGAGACTGGCTGGAATGACAGGAATAACTTGGAACTTCAGGGCTGTTGAGTGAAATTCTTTGTGGTCTCCAATTTATTACAGTAATGAATGGCTACATCTGAGCTTGATTTTCCTCCTTTGTTCTACTCTTCAGTGTTAATGACTTGGCTTATGTTTTAGTGTCCTCCGTGCTATCAGAAATGGCAAAGCTGTAAGATGGGCACTGAGCTTTGGGTTGGAGAACATTCCCTGAGCTCCATGTCAAAATGTTTCAGTGGCTGGTGCCTCCAAAACGTGCTGTGTCACTGAGGGGGAGTCCACCTGTTTCAAGTCAGGGACTAAATGCACACATGGTATTGACTGAGTTTTCACTTCAGGGAATGTTTGTAGAGTTTTTTTCCTGATTGCAGTTTTAAGCAGCATGTGTTTTTCCCAAGTGGCAATAGCAGCATGGCAATGCAATGCAGGAGTCAGGCTGAGCCCACACAAAACTAGTCCCCAGCATGTGTTAATCTCAGATGTGGGCATCCCTTCTCCTCATCTTTTTCTGTAACACAAATAAAATAGTAGTAGATGATCTTTTTTAGTTCAACAGCCAGACTTTGAAATTTTATGTATTGTACATAAGAGGACAATTGTAGACTAACTAATGCCACTGCCCTCAGCCTTGTTCAAATGTCATAAAGATTATTGCAGTATGAAGATAAAATGCAGAACTCCAAAGTCTGGCACCTGTCAGAACAAATGAAGCTGAAAGGGTCCTTTTTTTCACACTTTCATTGTAATATATTTGAAGACATTCACAGGTTGAAAAATGGTTACTTCTCCTTTTGTGACATCTGACATTTGTCTTGCGATTGGCAGTGTGTTACTGGAAAATAGCTTACAGTTCCTCTCATCTCATGATGGATGTCCTGTAAAGACAGAGTTACAGGGGAGTCGGATTTGAAATGCTATGACTGCGAATGCCTTTCCCTGCACCTTTGAAGTAGTACGATGTGTGGCCTAAAATATCCCAGTTTTGCATTGTATAAAGTACCCTGATATCAGTGGAATAAATTAACTATTGTATATTGAACACTGATAAGATCTCTCTCTCTATGGGAGACCTTTATACTCTCTGGATCTAATAGAGGTTTTTATAGCTCGTGCATCCACAGGCTGATGCTGCACACCCTATTCATCTCCCACTTCAAATATGAAGGGTCCCTTGTAGAATAGTCAAAATATTCAATTATCTGCCTCTAGTAATCCAGTGTTCATGTATTTATATAATTGGAAAATTGAATGCTATATTATTCTCAGGGGGGAGGGGGTGAGGGAATAAACCAGGAATGTACTTTAGAGATTTAATGGCAGTCACATTTCTCTTCCCTCCTGTCTAATTCAATTTCCTCTGAATATTATTTAGCATCCAATTTCGTAGAGCCTTTAAGTTACCAGTCTGTGCCCATGCAAATGACCAGAGACACTTTATCCAGGATATGAATGCTAATGCACTGATAATCTGTTAATCCTGAGGTACCTCTCTAGCTAAAGAAACAATACAGGAAAGGCGTTGGATTTTTAACAGTACTTTTGTATATATTCTCTTCAGAGAATACCACAGCATTGCACTCGTGATTCTATTTATGACATATATGATATGAATATTGTATACCAGTGAAATCTTTCTTGTTATCAGACACAGCGGGTCTGGTATTCCTTTCTGAGTTAGAAATCAGAATAAAACAACATCTAACGAAAATTTGAGGCAAGTGAGTCCAGAATTTCAACGCTCTTCCCTGCAGGCTTGTGTGCAGCCTGACTGTGCCTAGAATTGCTCAGTGATTCCTTGTTGCATTGTGTTCTTTCTCTGCATCAGGCTGTTGCAGGTAAGTCACCAAAAATCTGCCCTGGGCTCTGGACACTCCTTGTCCTCTGTCCCATGTGCCCCGTCCCTGCCGAACGTTCTGGAACACTGGACAGAGCCCCCACCGATCCCGCCGCTTGCCGCACACCTGTGGCTACTTCCTTAAAAGGAAAGGCGAGGCAGGTGCTCGCTAAGTACAGAGTTAAAGAGCAGCTGGGAGAGCCAGCGCAGCCGGAGCCAGCTGGTGTCCTCAGCGCGGGCCCCGGTCGGGCAGGGTCTCCTGGTTACGGGCTGGGCCCTCAGGAGGGCACGGCGGCCGCGCCGGGGACGGCGATGGAGTCTGGAGCCCTGGCGATGAGGGATCTCGTCCCGCTCCAGCCCGAGCCTGGCGGCGTAGGGTAGGTGCACTTTTCCTTGTGCTGGCTGCTCGGTCAGGCGGGGATTTGGGGGCTGACCGAGGCGTGGCTCCTGCACTACTTTATGTGGGAGTCCCCGAAGGCTGTGCCGGGGTCGTAGGAAGATAAAGGCTGGCCAGCCCCACTCTGGTCAGCCCTTCTACAGGGACGGGATAGGGTCCGGTGCCTGGGATGCCCTTCGGTTTCACGGAACAGAACCGTGGGGTGACTCCTCGGTCAAATTCCCCTGGTGGAGCCCCATGGGCTTGCCGGAGAGCCCCGCGCAGGAAAATGTCCCCGGCAGGGTCCCGGGCACGGGCAGAGCCCGCTGTTTCCAGAACCTTCCTGGCGGCGGGGCTGTGAGGGAGGGAAGGGGCGGCCCGGGCCGCGGGGCCCCTGCGGCTTGTCGGCGCACACCTGAGGTGAAGCGGGGCGTTTCCAGAAGGACGTTTCCATAGCAATGTCCAGGCTTTCCTCTCATTGCGCCGGACTGAGCCCTGTCAGTGGCCCGTGATGAGGGTGAATGAGCTGGTACATGCTGCGCTTTCTTCCATCTCCCGTCTCTGTCATTGCGGAGGTTGGTTGGAACTTTCTGGAGCAGGGAGCGGTGCATGGTATAGCTCCGTGTGGGGGAATCTCATCACACGCCATGTCGTGGCAAGGACACCTTCCTCTATCCCAGGTTGCTCCAAGCCCTGTCCAGCCTGGCCTTGGACACTTCTAGGGATTCAGGGGCAGCCACAGCTTCTCTGGGCTCACAGGGAGGGATTTCCTCTGCTTTCTCAGAGGTCCTGCTCCCTCTGCAGACACCTGGCTGTGCCTCGCAGGGGTCCTGCAGCTCCTTGTTGCCCAGCTGAGCAAGAACAAACTGCTCCAAGCAGAAGCTGAGCATTTGATTTTCTTAGGTACTGACTCTGCTCATGGAGCTGTCCCTCCTTTGGCCACGCTGACGGGCACTGCTGCCACACCTGAGCCTGAGAGAGCGCACTGGGTCTGTCCCTTTGCCCGCTGCAGATGTTATGGGTGGATGAGAGGTGGTGTTTTGGGCTCCAAATTCCTGCTGAAATAGCAGTGAGGTGTCTACATCTGCCCAGCTACGCTTGACTTGTCTCGCTCTGCCCTCTGGTTGTTCCTCCATAAGGGAAAATTGATAAAGTATTTATTTTTCTCTGGCTGTTTCCATCTGTACTGCCTTGAGAGCATCCTCCGGCTCGCTTGGTTTGTTCCAGCAGGATGAGGTCCCGAGCTCCCACTATTCCTTCCCCAACCGCACGCAGCCCAGCTCATGCTTTTCTCTCAGATTATTTCTGCCTTACTTACCTTCAATTCACCTTAAGCACACACACAAAAAATCATCAGCAGTACCCAGATAAATCCATCTGGTCTCTGTCTCAGCCTCATTTAACCTCCCATTGAAGAGATTGTATCACATGGTATTCAGCTGGAACCTATTACCTTGCATGCCCAAGCATATCACATTGAATTACCCTGGCCCACAGGCCTGCGGTGTTTGCTAATAGCTAATGGCTGCTTTTAACTTAGAGGTGATTTATTCGAGCGCGTTTCTCTTCGCAGTGCAGCGAGGGGGGTGTGGCAGTGTGTTAAGCAGAGCTCAGCGCCGGCGGGCTCCGCGGGATGGCTGCAGGCAGCCCTGGCTTCGCACCTCCGCCAGCTGCCGTTTCCCGCTATTCCCGTTCCTCACCGCTGTCCCAGACGCAGCAAGTGTTAGGGACCGGGAGTGAGTGCTCCTGGCTGCGCGCAGCAATAGAGGCGGGAGGGGACAGTGCCTCTGCCTGCCTGTTGTCACCAACCTGAGTGCCAGGGGGCATGTGGCACATCCGTGCGCTCAGGAATGGCCCGGGAAGGGGGCAGTGTCCCCACAACCTGTCCCCTGCCCTCTGCGTCAACTGCCTCCGTGGGAGACAGATGTTTTTTGCAGTTCTGATGGCAGAATTAAGTTCACTTGTGTTATTGCTGAATTTACTGCAGGTGTAGTGTGAAAGTGGTATGAAATTACAGTAAAAGACAAAATTGAAAGCCTGTTGTGGTGATGTGATGCAATTTTCCCTCTTCCTTTGCCTCATCAGTGGAAATACAAAAGCCCTTCTACAGGTCAGGTTCAGATCCACTGGTGAATAAGCAGGAGAAAGGGAGAATGTGAGTTTTGGAGGCTCAGCTCCCTGATTTGTGGTTTGCTGAGTCTTGAGCCTCATGTTTGTCCTCCCATCAGCCTAGGGCCCCCAGCACACAGGAGAGACTGTGGCTTTCAGGAGGAAGAGTAGTTAGTGACTGTAATAAATCAAAGTCAATCAGCCTGGGAGCTCTGTTATGCAGGCTTCACTCCTTGATGATGTGGCACAAAAATCAAAGGGTTGAGGTTATTCAGTTATGGCTCATACAACCAATGGGGAAATCTGATCATGTATGGGGCCTGCATCATTATTATTTATGTGTTATGGGGCTGTGCTGGCTGTCACGCGGGAAGTGGCAGAAATCCTACACATGTCCAAATCCTTCTCTCTCTTCCTCTCACCTTACTTAATAACCAAGTAACACAATCCGCTGTCTGTCTAGGATCAATAACAGCACAGGGCGCCTTGTAACAAGCTGGCAAACGTTTCTCCTGAGTGTCTCAGGACACTGCAGGTGCTGAGGTGATGCTGGGGAGGGAGATGCTGCCTGGCACAGGACACAAACCATCTCCATCCTGGCCTGGCTGTGGGCAGCACCACCGGCCCTTTCTGCAGGATGGAGACAAGTGTGGGCAGTCAATAGACATGGATAAAATAAAGTTGTGAACAGCAGCAGGAGCTAAAATAGCAACATCAATAGCAGTTTCCAGATAATGATCTAATTAGCACAAACAACAAGTTTCCACTAATGACTCTTGTTCTTCCAGCTTCTTCCTTTCTGCTTGCCTGTCGTTATTGACTCCCTGGCAGGGAGCAGCTGCGCTCCTGTCTCTGGGGCCAAGGCTTTGGAGGTTTGTTTACTGCCTGGCTTTGAATTACTTCTCCAGAAGATGTTTGCTCAGGAGCCTGGGCGTGCGTGGGATGGCTGTATGCAGAAGGTGGTGGGGCGGAGGGAAAATCAGCTGTTTGGCTTTTGTAGTTTTTGGGAGGCCTTGGGAAAGTTGTGCTCCTACTGCACGTCCGTGTTGCAAAAATAAGGATGCTGACATTCACCCACTGCAGTGGAGTGGGAGCTGACTGCTTGTGAAGGGCTTGGGAAACTGAGAGAAAGATGCTTGTCAGGAGCAGATTAAAGACTGTTACTAGAGGAGCCGACACAAGCTGTTCCTGTCCCTTCCCTCCCTAGGTATGAGCCTCATCTCTGCACCTCCCTGCCTTCCTCCCACTGAAAAAACAAACAGCCTCTTTTGTGCTGTTAAGGCCCCAGCTTGGCAAGTATTGGCTTAATGCTGTCACTTCCTCAGTTGCCAGTGACCACTGTTCTGGCTGCTGCTTTGTCCTCAGTTGTGGTGGGCAGGATTCTTGCATTTGCCTATTTTGAAGATGCCCAGTTCTGACATCTCCGAGCTGCCAGTTGCTGCCGGGCTTTGCTGGGACAATGGAGTGGGACCACGGCTGCACCACATCAGCCTTGCCTGAGGTGCTTACTGGGCTGTGCTAGAGAAGGTGCTGCCTGGCATCAGGAGCAGCTCACGGGCCAGTGACTCTCACTTACTGAACTCAGAACAAGCCCTGTACTTGTAAGGGTGCAATTACTGGAACATCATTATTGCTGATGAGTCTTGTGCTAAAATGAGTCTCCAGATTAAAAACCTCAAGCAAACACATCTGCGCTCCCCAGCCTCCCAGCCCCGTATTCCCCTGGCTGTTCTGGCTGCTGATCTGCAATTCCGAGTCTCATTTCTCCCAGCCCTGCCCGTCTGCCAGGGCCCCCTGGGAGCGGCTGCAGCCGGGCTGCGGAGCCGCAGATGCTGAGAGCTGTCAAGTGCACAGAGACGGTCCGGCTGTTTTCGGCTGAGAATTCAGCTCTGCTCTAATGAAGCCGAACAGCCGCTAAGGAGGTTTTAGTCAAGTCAAGGTGGTTTTGACTAATCCCTCCTTGCAGCGTTTTCGGAGATGCTCTGTGTTTCCAGGGCTGCATTTTTCTTTCTCTCAGCCTTCAAAATCAACAGTGTAGAGGGGGATGGCAGAGCCCTGAGAGAGGATTTTGGACTGGGTGGGTTTTGCCTTCCCTCCCTGGGCAGGTACCGTCCCTGACAGGAATAGGAGGAGCGTTGTCCCGGCTGGGCGGAGCCCAGTGCCCATCCCGGCTCCAACACTGCTGAGCACAGGAATAGCCACAGGTGCTCTCCACATCCCGACTCATTTCGATGCAGCCAGCCTGTCTTCCACCTCTCCCGGAGGAGCTAATTATGATTATGTTAATGAAGCAGAGGTGCTGATGCTGCCCAGGGTTTTAATGACCTTCCTCCAAGTTTTCTGCTACTTTTATTGGAGACAGAAGAGTGGTTTGTAAGGACAGGGGCGGGGGGCAGGAGCAGGCCTGGCTGTTAGACCCCCCGAGCATGTGAAGGGAAAGTGGTGGAGCCAGGTCAGGGCTAAAATTCTACTGGGAGCAAATTTCAATGATCTCTTTGGGGAGGCAGATAAGACAGGTTTGTGTGAATGTGGCATGTGCTGGGATGCTCTAAAAGCTGGAAATGATAGAGTAGAGGTGCTGAAGCACTTATGTAAAATATCTAAATAAATCTTTAATATTTCTAATTGCAAATGTACATAAATTGCACAGCCACATCATTTCTTTGAACACCAACAACTTTCTCTGTACATTATTACATAGTTTAAAAGGAGCTGAAGGAGATTCAGCAAACACTTCCACTTTGCATTTTTGTTTTTTAAACATACTTACAAAAAAAGATTTGTTTTTGTTTATAAGAGGATATAAAACATAGCGACTGCCTATCAGGAACAAGTATCAGCCTAAGCAGATATACAGAGAGAGGTATATCTTAAGACACAGTGATGTATGATAAAGGAATATGTGAACATGGAGGCTGCACTCTGGGGTACTGGTAGCTGATGCAGAGCCACATGGCATTTACAGCAGTGTCACAGCTCAGGTGATCTGTGAAAGTCAATGCTTGAACGTGACACCCTTTTCAGAAGCATGATTGTTTCTGGATGTTGTGCAATGCCCTCAGGATTGGATTTGGTTTGGAAAGCCCATGGAGCTGCATGTTCTCATGCTGCTGTTGTCCTTCTGCTCCCCCACGGGTGATTTTCCCCAAGGGAGAAGGAAAAGGCAGCAGTTCATCTGTGCGGGGTCAGAGCAGGGCAGGTGCCACTGGCTGAGCAGTCTCCTCTGGAACGGCCCTGAGGCTCAGAGACCGGCTGGGGATGGGCAGGGAGTGTCCCTTCCTGCGGCCACTGAAGGGAGCTCCGGGTGGCTGTGAGGCCGTGGCTCTGCCCCACACCAGGTCCCAGTCCTGGCCAGCCTGGATTGCTCTGAACGCAAACCTCTGGGAGGAGGTGACCCCAGCAGTCACTGCAGGCGGGAAGGACGGAGTGTCCACCTAGGGACAGTGTCACAGGTGTTCCCTTTGGACTTTTGCTTTGCACTGTCCAGGCAAAGCTGTGGGAAGGACAGGGCAGGGACCGTGGTGGAGCTGCTGGACCCTCTGGTCACAGGCTGCTGTCAGAAAGGCCTCGCCCCAGGGCTGTTCCCTCTGCCCCGGGATTGCTGGGGGAAATGAGCCCCTTTCAGATCAGATCCCTGGGCCACAGCCTGCGGCTGTCCTGGCTGAACACATCAATGCATCTGCCATCTGTGATGGAAAATCCTCTCCTTGTCCATTACAGAACAGACCTCTGCAGCACATTTTCTATTGCAGCTGGGTGTGGGCATTAGGAACAGGCAAAAGCCTATGAGCTATCTAAACTTTGGGAATGATTGATTCCTTGCTGATTGCTTTCCTAGGAGAGCCTGTGACACCTCACTGAGGTCCAGCAAGTCCCTTTGCCCTTAAGGAATATTTGTAGTAGCAGAATCTGTGTCCTGCAACCTTGCAGCAACCTCTGGGACTGGCTCCCAGTCCAGAGAGTTCCACGTGTTCTCACAGTGCAATCAGTGCTTTACAGCTGCAAAAGCAGAAAACAAAACCAACCAGACTCAAGTGACAATGCAAAGTGACACCGGACTCTTTGGATGGCAGCAGGATTTGCTTAAACTGGTGCAAAAGGGGCTGGTGACTACACTGTGGTATTAGTTGGCATGGGGAAGGACTGGGGTCCCTCCCGTCTTTTGGCACTGAAGCCATAATCCCTGTCCAAAATGATGATACTTACAGTCTGCAGAGACCTTGGGATACTGGTCAGTGTGTTTCATCCCCCTTCACACAAAACTGCTCATTTTTTCAGGAGCATTCACTACAGTTTAACAAAACCCCAAATCAAAACTCTAAAAACAGAATCTTTGAGATGGGCCCACCACAAATCTGGATCCATGGCTTTGCTTCCTTCCCTCAGATCCCCAAGGGAGGAGGCTGGAATCAGAACATGGGTTTGGATCCAGATTTAGCAGCCCGAGCCCACCTCTCCAACACAGCAGTGAGATACAGCCAAATCCCGACCGAATAAGCAGCACCAGAAGTAAGTTACTATATACAACTGTTAGTGAGATAGATACGGTACAGTAAACACTGAGAACATTTACAAAAAAATATTAAGACTTGTATTAAGATAAAAATTGGAGTGTTTTTGCTTTGTTTACACTTTGATGAGTTTGCACTAGAACAGCCTCTTACTGTAGAAAGCGCAAGAACCAGGAAGGAAATGGAGCTGATCACAAAAGCTTGGGGACAGTGGTGGTTTGCTCTGGTGCTGCAGCACCTCTCGGGATCCAGGTATTGCTATGCCAGGTACCAGCTCCGGGGCCATGGCAGGGAACGTGTGGGGCTCCTGCACTCACGCGCACACACACACGCACACACACAGAGAAATGTACAGCTTATAAATAACAAAAACACGAACTGAAGGAACAGAACTGAGCCTGGACCTGAACACCTGCCCCCGAGCCTTTTTAGGGGAGGGTCACGGTTAAGTCCAGTTGTTGACAGTTGCAGGGAAAGGCAACAGGGAAAACCAGGGGGGAATCTCTACTGTAATGAGACTTCATCCTGATTTAAATTTCTTTTTGTACTGGCTTGTGAAACTAAGTATCAACTCCAGAAGGTGTTGGCACTGGAACTTTTAAGATTTTAATAACTGGCTGTGGAAGGATTTAAGCATTCCTGCTATTTCAACAGAACAATGTGTTCAGTAATTTGCAAGTTTAAGAGTAACCAGGAGTTTGTGACAGATCGGAGTGGGGAGGGAGCAGTGCCTTGGCTTGTGTTTGAGGAGGAGATTAAGATGTACTGTGCTTAGCTTCAGCACTAAACAATTGGTTTGTGGGTGTTTCTTTTTCCAGCTCTTACGGAGAGCACTGACTGCATCCCAAAATTACTTCCATGTATGAATGGAAACGTCGCTGGTAGGGCGCCTGCCCCACGCCCTGTTAGCGTTTCCATTCCTCTCTGTCACTTCTGTCTTGAAAAACTCCAGTCTCTCACAACACAAATACTTAGAATTCAAAACAATCAGCTCTAAACAGGCATCTTAGGGCAAAAGCGTTTAAAATAGTCTTTTTTGCAGGGTTCTTATATGTATTTGACTCTGAGACAGTGGCAGGCGTAAATCTACGTACCCAACAGTTCACAGTACCCTGTATACTCCTAACCTGTCTGGGTCTTTCTCCAGTTGTAACCTTGTCAGATTTGTGAGGTTCTTCAAAGCCATCTGTGCTAGTCTCCAAAATTCAAAGGTGACTGTACTTGCCATAAGTACTGAGTTACGACATTGCTCTGAGGAGCTCCGTTTGGGGTCTGCTGTGTGCTGCACCCCTCGGCAGGAGTTGGTGGGGTGTGGAGACCTCAGTGCAACACATTCGCTCCTCCTGGGCTTGGCCCAGGGCTTCCAGGGACCAGAAAAAACGTGTAGGAAAAAAAGCAGCTTTAATTTTGCAAACAATTGCATGAGGAAGAATGCTGTTAAGGAGCCTTACGGCTGTGGGGCAGCACGGCAATGCAGAGATTACTGGCAAAGTGTCCTGCTCAGGCAGCCTGGGAAGTGTGAGGCTGGAGACGGTACCTAAGCAGAGCAGAGCTCAGGGAACAGTCCCTTGGGCTGTACATTTACACATGGCAGGAGGAGCTAGGACAGGCGTTGAGCAGTGTGTTTACCTTTAGAGGGAGCATAGGCAGATGTCCTGTACACTGTACACTGTCATCCGTATCTCAGAGAAACCTCTGGCTCTCGGTACGAGGGACCTGCTCTGAGAGTGGGACTTGTGAAGGGCTAACTGCAAGAACCACAAACCCACGAGCACACCGTGGCGGCAGGTCAGCGGCACGACCCCCGTGAAGGGGTGCCCCCTCCGCTGAGCACAACGTGGCTGTGCCGAAGCTGCGCGTTTCGGCGCTGGGAAAGTCTAATCCTGGCTTATGCCTGCACAGTGCTCCTGACAAGGGGCCTTTCGGTGGTGGCTGCTGTTCTTGGTGGTTACTCCCTTATGACCATGTTTTACATTCTTCAAGCCGGTTAATTTCCATGCAGTGCTCATTCTCAATTTAAAGAGGACAGTATTCCAGAAAATGGGATCTTTTTTTTTCTAATGCATACTGTGAAAGAAAAGAAATACAATTACCGATCTTCATGGTTCTTCAGGGCTTTTTCTTGTTTCTTTGTATGTTTTTCTCCCCAGAAATAGTAAAATTCTCAGCATAGAGCATTCCATCCCCACAATGAACCCTTGATCAAGCAGGAAGCTGCCACTTCATGTAGCCCCCTCGCTCCCCCTCTACCACAACAGGCACCAGCAAATCCAGCCCCTGTCCCTCAATCACAGTTCAGGGACCAAGCTCAGGCAACATTCACTTTATTCTGTGGCAGGAAGTGTGCATGGGACAGTGCCTAGGGCTATTGCTTACAAAACTCTTCCCCTTTATTTGTGAGAGAGCAGAAGCTGTCCAGAGGAATCAAGTTGCCATTCACCAGGTAACAGCTCCTCCCTCCACTCCTGTGCCAGAGCCTTGGCCTTGCTCTGTGCCCCTGGGCTACCCAGGGACTCCCAGCAGCACCAGTCCTGCCCCCCTGCCACTGGGGCTCCCCACACAGCACCCCTTTGGCCACCACACCGCCCTGACCTTCCATCTGCACTGTGCTCCCTGCATGGGCAGAGTTAATTAAACTCTAATTAGCTGCATAAATGCCCTGTGGATGCTGTAAAAGTCAGCGGCCTCACAAAAGCCCCCAGGAAGGATGCTGGGCTCGCTGGGGTTCACTTTGGGAGGGCTGTGCTCCAGGGGGAGTCACTGGAGGAGCGGGCCAGGCTTTGCTGCCATCCCTCGGACGCTGCATCCAGCAGCACACTTGAACTGGATTTACTGGGCCCCTGCCTGCTGCAGGCTCTGCCCAGCTCCCTTTATTTTGCTTACTGCAATGACAAGGATGTTACTCCTTGCTGGGAGGGGTGAGGCATATCCTTTGGGCAGTTTAGAAGGAAAAGGTTGCTTTTGTTTAAACATTAAACACTGACTCAAATCCAACAGTGACAGCGATTCTCAAATGTATGTTATTTCCTTATGCCACTCATCTCACACTCGACATTCCCGTCCCTCAATGTGCTGGCAGGACATCTCCCAGCAGGGTCAGTCGGCGCCGTCCGCAGTAAGGAGCTGGTGCTCGGGGAGCAGCCGTTCTCTGAAGCCGCGGCTCACGCCTGCTGCGCACGGTCCCTCCGGCCAGGCCTCTCCTGCGGCAGCGCCCTCCGCGCGTTAACAATTACTGCTGTTTCTGAATTCTCCATTCTCTGTAATCTGCAATTTAGTTGGGTTTGTGGGGGAGATCCCATTACGTGTCTGCATGCTGTACCTCTCTTTCAGCTGAGTAAGGGCACTCATTAGCCGTGCGTTGGCAGCATCCAGGGAAGCAATGCGTTTCTCCTGCAAGCAAACGAGCAGAGGCACGGTCAGTGGAAAGGCATGAGCCCTGTCCCTCTGGGATGTCAGCCCAAGACAGTGACCCAGAGGCCTTTTGGACCAGGACCTTTCTCTTTGGCATTCTTATGTGGGGGGGTTTTTAGGTGCTACACAGCACTTTTTGAAATCCACAGGACTACAAATATCCTGTGCAATGTGAGCTACATTTATTTTAGGATCCTGAAGAAAATGGAGGTAACACAGTTGCTCTAATTATTCAGTCATACACTGTACTGTTTGTTCTAACTCAGCTGTTAAAAAAGATGGTAGGATTCCATTTCTAAACCCAAACTCTCCCAAGATAGTTATTCCTGTCAGTATTTAATTAGTGTAAATTAATAGTTTAAATGACTTGTAGCCTCCCAGGCTGTCTTTGATGGCAGCTCTCACCAATTAGAGCATTGTAAAGATGGGAGCAAAAGCTTCCATGTTGCAGCCTGATTCTACCACTCCTGTTCTTTGTGACACTGAACAAGTGTCATCTTCCTGTGACTGCCACGAGCAGAGGAAGAGAACCAGCTCGGGGACACAGCAGTTGCTTGTGTGTAACTCTGAAAGTCCATGTATGAACACGTCCAACACATGTACAGCCTGAGGTGACCAAAAGGGAACAGCAGAGAGCACACAGGGGCATGGTTAGAACCTCACATGTATCCCCAAGGTGCAGGGAACAGGAGAAGGTCCCAGAGCTGCTGGCAGGCTGCAGGTCCCACCACTGACACCTTAGGGACACCCTGGGTCTGCTTGGCTCTGCTAGAGTGTGGAACAGAACAGGATGGATGATTTAGCAGCTTTGAACAAATTGCTCCTCAGAAAAGCTGGGGTTTTTTTACCAAGTTACTACTGTCTCCTTTTTAATTAGCTATACAGTGCATTAGTCCTGAGTAGTGACTCACAAATGATCAACAGGGTTGTTAAGTGTAGGGCCAGAATATACTATCACTTCTAAGCCACAAGCTGTAGGGAGGCCTGGTTGCTGAGAATATGGTGGTCTCTGTTAGACAAACTAAAAGATTATGGGCTGCATTTTCATATTCTCTTTTCCACACACAGTGTTTTGCATCCATCATGTGATGCTCCTCTTCTGCTGTAATTGATTGCAGTAACTAAGCTTCCCAAACCTGCAAATCACAACCCAAAGGCTGAAAAAACATGTTGGCTTGGCTGTGGGCAGGCTGTGCATTCCTTGTGTCCAGGTCCTGTTCTGATGATCCAGGCATTACTGGGACATGAAGCACCAAGCAATGCTCCAGGGGATGTGATCTTCTCACTGACTGAGTTGTGGGTACGATCCCTCCCCAAACTGTCACCCCACGCCCTCTGTGCCACGCTCCGAGACTGCACACAGCTGTGACAGTCACTGTGTCCTGCTGCAGCTGCCCTGTCCCTGCAGCTTGCTGCTGACCCACCCACACGGTCTCACCATGGACTGGCACTGCTGCAGGGAGGCACTGTGTGTGGGCAAACCCACCCTGAGAACTGCAGCAGCCTTTGGCATGGGGCACTCACCTGTGCATCAATAATCTTCTGCTTGGAATCCACAGCAGCCTGCATTTCAGCGTGGTCCTTCTTTAACTCCTCCTCAACCGACATCAGTCTGGGAGCCAAGCACACAAGAAAAGCATTACATTGGCTGGGCTCTGCTAAAGCCAGGCATTACCCTCACACTCTGCCTCCTCTTACCTACAAATCAAGCTTTTTTTCTTGGCTCTTACTCTTCCCTGGAGCTCTTTCTAGCAGAGTGCCCCAAAGCTGAAGTGACAGCACAGTGAAGGCTGACCCAGTGGTGAGGGCTGACTAAAAGCACTAAGTGGGCTTGGCTCAGGTAAAGGTGAAACCAGCTGCACTGAGACAGCCTGGACAAATGTAAACCTCTTCCCACTGGGTGGGAGAAAGGGATTTAGAGTTACAGGTAATGGATGATGATGAGATCCATAGCTATATCAACAGAACAAGCCTGCCAGAGCCTCCAAGCTCTCCCCTCCTGAAGTTCTGCCCTTCTGCATCAGAAAAATATTGGGGTTTTCCTTGTCCCAGGTAACACTGAGGGGAAACCTGCCTGCACCTCCAAAGAATCCTGATTCTCCTGAGAAGGGGTGAGCTCTAGTGCCAGCCAAGCTGCCCTGCCTTACTGCCATCCCCAGCACTCCCATCTCCCTGTACCTGCTGATGATGCCTTTCATCTGGATCTCCTTATCCTCCTGCTGCCTCCGGAGCCGCTCTTCGCTCTCCTCCAGCCTGGCCTGGTACTCCAGCACCAGCTTCTGCGTGGTCTCCTCCTGGCATTTGAAGCGAGTCTCATATTCCTCCAGCTTCTTGTTGGAGATGCGGAGCTTGTCCTGCAGCACCACCAGGTCCTGCTGGTACTGAGCGTGCAGGGACAGACACAGGAGGAGAAAACACATGTGCCCGTTACCTTGTAGGGTTTGCCCTTGCCAGGGTTTCCCCCAAACCCGGTCACGCCCCTCTCCTTGTATCAGACTATAGCTGCAAACCCGTATCAGAAAACCCCGCTCGCCGACACCTCCTCTTCCGTCCTCTCTGCGGCGCCAGGAGCGATGCTGGGTCCGCGGGGCGGGCAGGTCGCTGGCAGGTGCAGAGAGTGGGCTGTTAGCAGAGTCTGGCATTTCACAGAGGAAATGCAGGTTAGAGCGGGCCCATGGCAAAGGCGGCGGGCAGCTTCTCACACTGACAGCGCGCGGCTCACACAGGCAGGAGAGGCTGCAGCCGTGGGACTTGGGGTTCACGCAGGAGCTCTTCATCTGCAGCAGTAAATGGGGGGGCTTTGGGCAGGCTGGGCACCAAGCACCAGGGGCAGTGACAAATGCAGGACACTGCTGTCTCATCACCCTTCATCGACCGAGGGCACCGTGCTGGTTGAGCAGGGCACAGAGCACTCCTGCCTTTTGGGGCCCAGCATTTAACTCAGATCTCAAACCAAGGTTCAGTCCAAGAAGAGCTGCTGCATGAAGCCAAGACCCCACAGTTGTACTGTTCACTTGGGTGAAGCTATAAATCAGCGGCAGAATCACATAAAGCAATTAAAAAAATTAAGAGCTTTTGAACTTGGTAAAACTGGGTCCAGCTATTGCGGCAGCACAGCATTCAGTAAATTTGCTTTGCTGAAGGAAAATCGAGGGAGTGTGCACAAGAAAACTGCTTTAATTTCAAAAAATTATATTTGGACATAGTCCAAATGCTTTTTTAAAAAAGCATCTCAACTGGAATAACTTTAGAATAATTAACATGCAGCTGATAATGTGGCAAGCTGCTTTTAAATAATCAGATACAGGAAAAAGGCTTCCATCTGAGTCATGAAGGCTGTTAAAGCTACAAGTGTTATTAATGAACTGAGAGAAGTGCACTCTGTTGTGTCTTGACTTGGCCTTTCCCCTTTGGCCATAATACCTGGGTAGGCACTGCAATTATGGGATGGGTCATGTCCCTGGTCTGAGAGTCCTGCTGGACTGTGTGACCCCAGAGCAGCTCTAGGGAGAGGAGAGGGCAGTCAGTCTGCTGCTGGGGACTGGCCAGCACTCCACACACAGCAAAAATAATTGCAGCTCCCATGGATTGAAAACTTAAGAAGCTGATGGTTTCCTGAAGTGCTAAAGTACTGGAGTGAGGCGGTTTTCCTTTAGCAAAGCTCTTACTGCAGCACAGGAACGACACATTTTGCACATGGAACCTGAAGCAATGAGGGAACAAAGCGCCCGTACAGCTGCACAGTAGCACTAAAGTCAGACAGCAGGGAGTTGCTTGAACAGGAAAGATTAAATACCTACCCTAGCCTTAAAATAGGAGCAGCATAAGTGAGCTCAGAGGAGAGCAGGAGAGGCCTCAGAGCCCGAAGGAGTCGCTCCTGTCTCTAGAACACTTCTCTGATTCTCAGTTACCATTCAGGTCTTACAGTAATGGGGAGAGAGGTTATGCTAATGGTGATCTTGAATGTCAGTGACTGATGGGACAGCAGAGTAAGGAAAGATGCTGCATGGCAATGAGACAGCCTGGGCTGGGGCTCCTGCTGGGTTTGGGGCAGGCACTGGGATGTTGCAGTGCCATCAGTTTGTAATCCCACCATTGCCTGCACCCAGTGAGGATGGGCTGAACCCACAAAACTGCCCTGATCTTCCTGGGGCAGCTGGGAGCTGCTGCCCTGTACCTCCCAGCTTCTACAACACCTGCCCTCAGCATTTTCCTTGGGTTTAAGAGGAGACAGTCCCCAAATGACACAGCACAGCAGAATGAGCACAGGAAGGCTACTGGAACAAAACCAGAAACATGTCTGTGCTGAGAAATAGCATGGGGGCTTAGGGAAGGGTGATATCTGCAGTGCTGGTGTGACAGAAGAGGAGCACATTGAGGAAACATCCCAAATGCTATTGATGCTCAAGTGCCACAATCCTGGCAGAGCCAGGCTGCTGAGAAATAACCTTGCAGAAGCAGCAATCAGCTTCTAACTGCTGGATCCTCATTTTTATCCTTCTTTTTCATCCTAGCCAGGCCTACTTTGTCTCTTCCCAGCTTCTCCCAGCCTAGACTAGCCCAGGAAGGAGGGGAAGGGAGCAGCACCCCTCTGCTTCAGAGGCATAGGGCCTCTGTGGGCCTAGGGGCTGAGACAGACCTATGGCTTCCTGACAGACCTCTGACTGGCCAGGCTCTGATGTGTGTGACACTGCCATAAGCTTGTGGAAGTGCCACAAAGTCACCCCCAGGCACCAGTGCTGTCTCTGAGACCAAAATTTTCATTTAATTTTTAGGTCTGTGAACAGCTTTTTGACATGGAAGCTGCTTCCTGCTCCACGTCCCTGTTGTGAGGCATGAGGCTGCCTGTGCCTTACTCCACCTCTGTTACAGGTGTGCTTCATCCCCTTTTTAAGCTTTCTTCCCAATAGCTGGGTGAGTTGGAATGGGGAGAGTAAGAGGCACTGGCTGGCTGCAGAGTTTATTTCAGGGCAGCATCAGCACTTGATTCCTGGCTCCTGTCTTTCTTACTTGCTTTCATCAGAAGGCAATTCCAGTCACTGAGTGTGTGAAAACTTCCCAAACGTGCCCCACAAATTCCCTGTGAGGCCAAGTAGGACAGGGAGCAACCTGGCCCCTCTCTCTGGGGCAGGGACCTGCACACAGCCCACCTTCTCCCCAGGGTGCCCAGGGAATGACATTCAAGGAAATCCTCTCTCTATTCAGAAACTTGTTTCAATCCAATCAGGTTTTACCTTTTCTGCTTGGCTGAGCTCGTCCTTATTCCTGAGCTTATCCCTGTGCTTGGAATCTGGGTCAATGCTTTCATCTTCTAAAAACTGCATGTTCATATTCAAAAGCCAAGCAGCAGTGCGGTCCAGGGCATTGGGGTTCACAGGAGAAGGGGCCTACAATGAAACAATGATACAACCATGACAAAAGAAAAACCTGTAACACAAATGGTCATGAAGCTGGAGAGAGAGAGTTTCCTTCCAAGCAGACCCTCTCCCAAGCTGCTCAGACAGCAAGGAGCCAGGCTGAGCTACCAGAGCAGCTGGGGCTGGAGCAGGAACAACTCCTGTTCTGCAGCTGGACGTTATTTTGGTCAAGCAGTGGAGCCTGCTCGAAGTCATGGCCCCGGTGTCTGAGCATATTCTGTCACCTCGCAAAGACACGACCTTTGAAGGTGCTGAGCTGCAGGTGTGCAGAGTGGCTGGATGTGGTTTTTTTCACTCCATGAGCAGAGTTCTCTCAAGTCTTCATCTTGTTATGAGCCATCTTTGCTTCTGTGGATTCCATAAAACAAAATCTGAAAATTGAAACGCTCCTTATGACCTTGCAGGTGACTTCTTGGAGAAGAAAAGTTTCTTTTCAGCCGAGGCTACACTAAGGATGCTGAAGAGGTTTAAATGCTCAGTATCACTTACTAGCAGTGATGTTCCATGGTCAGTGAGCTACAGTCACGTCTGCTGGCTTTCAGTCCTGGCCTGGGCAGGGACTGCCAGTGGCACTGCCTAAATATTTTCCAACCACATTACAAGGAAGTCACTATTCAGCTATATCCCCTCCATCCTGCCTTGTTATAAGCTGCAGTAAACAGTGAGATGAACACATGGGATCTGCATGACTTGGTCATTCAAGTTAATGACTTGGGAATTCAAATTAACAAATCAGAAATGTCAGAGACTTTCTACTTCATTCCAACCTCTGGACAGAGAAACCCAGTCACTGTCAGGCAGCAGAACAGGAGGTTCTGTGTCAGAAGGAGTGGGGATTGGTTTAATTTCCTTACTGTGGTCAGGGGCTTTCCCATGCCATCTTCCAGTCCGGTCTTCTAGCTCCAGAATTATGAATCCAAAGCATCAGACTTGGCTCGTGACTGGCACTTGCTACAAATCCTCATGCTGCCAACATGCAAATAAAACGTGCAGAGTGAGGGTGGGAGAGGCATTCTGAGAGTTCAGGTCTGAAGACAAACTTCAAGAAGACCACAGGGGTGTGTGGAGGAATCTTCTGTGAAGAGAACCTGGCCAGGCCTTTCTGATAACCACCTGGAGAATCCTTGTCTTTCTGGAAGAAACCCTGTTACAACCAGGCCTCTACTCCATGCACAGCCCTCTGTCCCTAAGGAGCACTGATTGTGTTACACAAAGGCTGCTGCACGGCACTGCTAATGCCAGTGCTTATGGATCGATACCGGACTCACGGAGCAGCCCCGGATGGGAGCGTGGGCAGCCTTCTGTGGGCAGCACTGACCAGGCTCCACAGCTGCCCTGTGCAGGAGAGGCAGACACAGCAACACTGAGGGCTGGAGAAGAGCCTGAGCTAACTCAGGGTCTGGGTGCAGTGGGCTCTTGCTGCTTGTCCAGTCTCTCTTTGCTTTTCTTTTACAGCTCTTCCTTTAGGCACAGAGGTCTTACTGTGATAATGTTCTGTAGGGCTGGTTTTGAAATGTAGAGTGAATAAATGAGCACTATAAAAACCATTTGTCCATGCCAGGACAACCAGAGGGCCCTAGGCCGGTGACCTACTGCCTTCCATTTTACCTCCACGGACAGTGGAATGGAATTCTGTGCAGCCCAGCACGTGGTCTGGGACTGGGATCAGCACAGAGCACAGAGCTCTGCACAGCGGCAACGTCGCTCTGGGCTCCTTCCTCCCCGCTCCTACGGGAGGTCTCACAGAGCACACAGGAATGTCCAGGAGCACCATGGCCCCGCTGGGACAGGAGCAGCAGCAGGGAGGCTCTCAGTTACAGGAGATCAGGGTCTGTTCCAAGCCTGGGAGATGGCGCAGGGTTGGCTATGGCATGGGATGAGAGCCTGGGCATGGAGAGGCAAAGCAGTGAGAAGATGGTAGCGTAGGACAGCGGCATGGCTGCCATTGCCCTGGAGCCTCTGCCACCTACCGCCGTCACACTCCAGTGTGCCACGTGACAGAGTGGACACTGCTCTGTGTTCCTGTCCCTGGAGGGCCTCTGTCTCAGGCCAGAGGTGCCAGAGCCGAGGTACATCCCCACATGCTGTGCCACTGTGGGGTTGGCACTGATGTGACAGCTCAGAACCACATCCCCCTCCCCCTGCAGCAATCTCCGCGGGCTAACCCCACCGGGCCCCTTCAGTGCCAGGGCCTGGACAGCCCAAACTCACCTGTTTGTGCATCGTGCGCTGCTTCATCTCGGGGCTGTCACCCTTGGAGGAGGAGGACTGCTGCCGAAGCCGCGCCCCGCTGCCGGGCCAGTCGGGCGATGAGGACATCATGCTGCCGCTGGAGGGTCGCTGGTACTGCACCGTGTTCAGCAGGGAGGGCGGCGTGCGGCCGCGGGTGACGGGCGGGGGCGGCGGGGGCGGCTGGTCGATGCGCCGCTGCGGCCCCGCGCTGTTCTGCCGCGGCATCGTGGGCTGGCCGCCCTTCTCGGTCAGCGACAGCTGCCGCCGGGCCAGCTCCCCCGGCCGGCGCGAGAAGTCCTCGCCGGCGGCGGGGCCGGCGAAGCCGTGCTTGTTGGCCGTCAGCTCCTCGCTGTTGCTGTGGGAGCTGAGCGAGCTGTGGCACTCGGAGCCGGAGTCGCCCAGGCCGCGCGGGGACAGCGGCAGCCCGGCGGCCATCTGGTACACGGGGTTCTGGAAGGACAGCGGCGCCAGCAGCTGCGGCCGGCCGGGAGCGCTCTCGCCGCTCGGCGTGGTGGGGGTCTGGCCCACCCGGCGCACGGTGGCCATGCCCGTGACGCTGTTCTGCTGAGTCCGTGTGGTCCATACGCCCTGCAACTGCCCCAGGGACGACTGACTGTCATTGAGGGAGTCGGCTGTGCTGGGCGCGTTGGCCCCGCTGTCCAAGAGCCGATTGTCCTGCAAGTCCACCATGGACAAACTCTTGCTGCCATTAGACATCTGCACGTCGGGCTCATTGGCCTCTGAGTAACTGGAGCTTCGGGCAGGCGAGGGCTGGGCCCCAGCAGACCTTGTGACAAAAAACAAGTCCTTGTTTTCAGGGGTTGGAGATGGTAACCGTGTGAAATCTATCAGACTGCGGGGAAGTCAGTGCGTAAGAAGAGGAGAGGAAAACAAAACAAAAAAGAAGAGTTGTGAATGCTGCACCAGAGCAGGAAAACGAAATCACTCAGAAATCAGGGTGGCGCAGCTGTGTGGGACAGGGATGGAGACAGCCCCGGCAGGACCAGGGACAGGGCTGGCCCAGCTGGGGACAGTGTGAGGAGTGGGGAGGGTGCTGTGGAGCCCCGGGCTGGCCAGGGAATGGGCAGGTGAGGGCAGGTGAGTGAGGGCAGTGTGTGCACGCAGAGCACTGCACTGTCACAAGGCTCAGGGACACACTCGTGGGGGCTGCTCTGCTCTGGGTCAGTGTGTATCACCCTTCCTGCTCCCAAAGGCTGTATCCATGCCAGTCCCATGTCCCTGCTCTGTACGTGGGCAGCAAGCTCCTGCGGGCACACTGGCCAGGATTTGGACAGCACAGAACACCCTGGGGGCCAGGTCCACACCAGGCCTCCCAGGTCAGTGAGCACTCACACAGCAGAGCTAAAGCCTGGCAGCTGAAGGTTATCCCCCCCACTCCTGCTGCAATGCACATTCATGCAATATTGATTTCTTGGGGATAGGAAGAAAGAGCTTTGCAGTAGCTGCATGTGAATATTCTGCTGATCAAAGATGGTGCATTGTAAGCAAGTATTGGGGGGGAAGCATATTGTCAGAGATCCTCCATAGCATTGGATTTAAATAATTGCACCTCATGCTGGGAGGCACTAGAGATGAAAGCTCTGATTAGAGCAAGTCCAGTGCCATTGCTGCCTTTCATTCCTAATTAAACTGCTAAATATTATGCAGTTTCCACTTGCAAACTATTTTACTAGCACAGTCTTTCCATTTGTGTGGGCTCTATTTCGTTTTCCACAAACAGAAATATTAGAGGTCTGCAAAAGCCTCATCCTCTCCATGAATGGAGCTCCTTACTTAATCAGGCCAGAAAGTATGTAGGTGAGTGTGTCTGTGAATCACTGCTCAGCAGTTAAAACTCCCAGTTTTATAAAAACTGGACAGAGTAGACTGAAATTCCTTGTGAGGCCTCTACAGCTTGGATAATTCCAGAACTATTCAGGTTTGGATCAGTGAATTCAGCACACATCCTACTTTGTACAAAGATGGGTGAGGCCAATCCTGTACCTCTCTCATAGCCCTTAACACCACCACCCATCAACTCGAGATCGGCACTAACAGACTCTCAAGTCCTCAAAGGATGAACACTTTGCTCCTGCAGCCACATCTCAACACCTGAGACCAGAACCACCAGGTTCCTGACTTCTCAAACCACATCCCCAGTTTTGGCTCTCAAGGGGCCCAAAATAGAGCCAGGGACTGGCACTATCACCCACTGCCCTCTCTAGAGTCAGAGCTGAACTACATCCAGCACCAGTTCTGCAATGGGAGAGCCTGGTCAGTGGATCAGGCAACTCCCCACTGCAGCCTGTCCTGCCTGTCTCTGCATGACTATCCGTGTGTGCCTGGTGTGTGGGCAGGCCCCGTTGGTCTCTTACCCAGATAAGTCATTCTCTATGACCATTTTCTGCAGCCCTGCGGAGATGCTGTTGCCAGCACTGGGCGTGGAGGCGGCGTGGTCGGCCGTGACCGACACCTGCACACAGGCTGGGTTACTGAGAGCGGCGTTGACGTCCCGCAGGATCCGGGGCAGGGGCCCCAGTTTGGTGGCAGTGCCCTGGGCAGAAAGGAGAGAAGAGTTACCACCACCATTTTCTGCTTTTTGCTAGAGAACTGTGGACTTTCCCAATTGCTGGACAGCCTCTTCAGGGAATCACATGAACAACATTTTCTCCATCATTTCCCTCCCCCAAAGCTGTCCCTGCCATCCCCTAGATACCTGCTCCAGCTGGGAAATTACTTCCCAGAGTAGTGAGTGCAATGTAGACAGTTCCCGGCCCAGGTCAATGTAGCCCTCAAATCCAGCTGTGTTTGAGATGGTTTCGGGATTGGAAATCTCCAGAAGAAATCTCTGCATGTTAGTCCATTCATGTTCCAGAAACTGATTCATAAAGGACATGTATTCCTCTTTGCTGCCGAACCTATTGAGAGAGCAACAGATTTTAGCTAAATCCAGGGGAAAAAGCTGCAGTCCACGGAAAGGGCAGATACAACACAGCTAAGAACCTTCCTCAACCCATCCAAGCCTTTGGGATCCCTGGGCTATGAGCAGGCACCTGGGACACCTCACTGACTTTGGAACCAAAATTTACCCCAGCCTGATCCAAGTAAGCCCTCATGAGTGTGGGGTCTGCACATCACGAACAAAGAGAGAAACAAAGGAGTTCTTGGTAACCCAGTGTCGCACTGCTGGGTCAGGGGACAGCCTCCAGAAACAGGACCTGTCACTGTGAAAATGAAGATGCTGTCACAGCAATCACCCTCAGCTGACTGGAGCCCAGTGACAGATGGGGACAGGAATCCCGCACTCTCCAGCAATGCCAGCACAACTGCTCCAAGATCACCCTGGAGAGCCACCCCTGCCCCTGCAGCTGGGCCAGACCCATTGCCCCTCAGGCTTCCTGCCGCCTCCTTCTGCCCTCCAAGTTCTTCACCCTCAGTATTTTGTCTGATTTAGAGCATAACAGGGAGGTCCTTGTGGTTGGACTGTCCTGGCAGCAGCTGGTGCTGTGTCAGCACAGCGGTTCCATGGGACAGGCTCGGCCCAGTGCCATGCACAGGACAGCTTGGCTTGATCACTTCAGCTTGACTAATGTCAGCTTAGTTAAAGAGCCTTTCCTGCAAAGTGCTGGAAATATGAAAACCCTTTAGTTAGGGATTGGTCAGGAATACAGAGAATTTCTGTCATCTAGTGTAACACACTTGTGCATCTCCTGCCGGTGTCCGCAGGCACGTCTGTGCGTTGCTGACTGTGAGTGTGAGCACTAAGCCAGTTTCCAGATCTAAGGAGCTTTAGATAGAAACTGTCCATGTTTCAGAAAGCTCATCATTTTGTTATCAGAGCTCAGGATAAGTAGCTCAGAGCTACAGCCAGTGGAAAGATTTTCAGAAATCTCTCGCTTTGTTTCCATCAAACCAATGGGCTTAGTTAGAAATTGATGGTGTCTCTGTTCTCAGGCCTTCCCAGTTCAGTCAGCTGCATTTTAATAGAAGGGAAGGTCCCAGAGCTCAAAGGAGGGATGGAACAGTTCCAGAGCGGAGCACATCACTGCTGCTGATCGGGTTCTGGTCCTACATCCGCAGGACATCACAGGACAAAGTCCCCACTGCTACCCCGCTGCTCATCCGTGTGGTCAAAACAGCCTGTTTTCCTATTCATAAAACATGTCCTGTTTTGGAAACTTGAATGATCTCCCTGACCTGACCGTGAGGGAACCAGTCCCAGAGAGATGTGGGGAAAAAGCCAACAGGAAGCAAACAGGCCCTTTCCAGCGAGGAAAGGAGTGGCCAGCGTGGGCCGTGTGGCGCCGTGGCTCTGCCCACGCACCCGGAGGTTCTGTCCCCTCCCCAGCCCTGCCCTGCCCATAGCCTGGCTTACTTGGCAAAGTTGGCGAGGTTCTGGGTGACCTTGGCAATGAGGGTCAAAGTGCGTGCGGTGCGGTCATCGGGGTACTCCTGGAGCAGGCTGAACAGGGACGGGGACATGATGGCCGGGCACAGGAACCGCAGGAACAGGGAGGCACTGATCAGGCGCTCGCTGATGTCGGGGCGGCCTCGGTTGCTGCATTCTTGTCTCCACGAGGCAAAAACTTCTTTGAGCTCTCTTGGGAAGACACTGAAATGACACATGGACAGGCAGTGTCTGTCAGGGTTGGAGTATCAGGACTCTAAAACCACATAGGGGAAAAAGCAAAGCTGCTCTGTAAAGTTATGAGAGAAGCAGCTTCTGTTGGACCTTATGCTGGATGCCAAGACCCCAGCAAACTGGGAAGACTGGTATATGAAACCAACTGTGCACAGAAGCTCTTCAGGACTAAGTGGCTGTGCCATGGGGTGCTCTGAGCTGGAGGGAGCTGGGAGTTTAGCCAGCAAGGAGAGCACCACCTGAAGAATCACCAGCAGCACTGGAATCTCTGGCACAGCTGGAGCTTGCAGAAAGGCTGTACAGACTGTAATACTCCTGTTCAAGCACCTGGATCAAATCCCACTGTGCCTAGTACAAACACAGGGCCCCACCAGAGTTACTCCAGCCTTGTAGCTGCACAGACCTCAGCCTGCCTTTCCCGGATGCCAGAATTCCCTGGGGGCCAGCAGACGCTCACTGCAGCAGCCTTTATCGCTGGAAAACTGCTGCCTGTTCCTGCTTGGCCCTCCCTAGCTCCCTGCTCCCACCTTATCCTGTTCCCAGCATGTGTTATTTATTCAGCTGGAGACTCGCATCTGGAAGCAGGCTGGCACTGGGCTGCCACTGGTCCCAGTGTCCCTGGCACACAGATCCCATTGCCCTGGCCAGAAACCACTGTCCTTGTGTCACACTCAGAGCTGTTCCCTGACAGCGGGGTACAACAGCAAGTGAGGGGGTCGGGCTCCATTTCAGGCCACCTGACCTTCTGACACAGCGATGACAGTCCATGGAAGTGCCTGGAAAATGCTGCCATCCTGTTCAGCTTCTGCTCTGTGCTGCCTTCACACTTTCACCCCCAGGAGCTTTATACTCTGAGCTCTACGAATAACATTAGCCAATGTCTTTGGCTGGATAAATTCTCCTCTGTCTTTGGCTTGATCCACACAATTGGACAAAACCTTTTCACTTCATGGTATTTGCCCAGAAACAGGAGAATCCTTTAAGCAATTTGAGGCTTGAATGATCAGGACAGGCTGTGCAGTGACTGGAGAGCAAACCCCTGAAATGCAGCACCCGCACGTTCCCGTCACAGGCTGGAGCCTGTGGAAGTTTAATTGTGTCACAGCGGATGGAATTCGGCTCGTTGGCTTTATGTGACAAACGGGCCCGTAATTCATTACCCAACTTCCCGGTAACGAGCTTCCACATGCTGAAATTCTGCTTACACTGAAACTTTCCAGATGTCCAAATTATGTCATAATTATAACAATTTTCGGTTATTGTGAACCTCTTTCCTCTCCCTGACTCTCTGCACAGATGAGCGCACACACTCCAGTGCTCTATTTAAAGCAGGATCATTGGCTGTTGGGATACCTTGGCCAATCCCAACATTCATCAGCCCAATTAATCCCCAAGAACCGCTGAGCTCAAAGGACTAAGGGGGAACCACTCAGAGCAGCAGCTCAGCTGCTCCAGCCTTCCTTGGGAAGGCAGGATGAGAGGAACAAACTTCTTGTGCCTTCTTGACTTTCCCTGGGTCACTTTTCAAGGCTATTTTTAGAGTGACCTTTGAGTGCTGCTTTGGGTATTTTTAGGAAGACATTAATTCAAACCATTATGATCCACTGCTGGTGGGAAGTGGTGAATCCCTCCTGGGAGAGCATGTAAACGCTATTCCTGAGTCAGAGTTATTAATTGGCCAAGGATAAGGAAAGGGATACCTGTAAAGAACCTGCCCTTTGTGTACCTGTGGTAGATAATGGCAGCCTGAGCAAGCCTCTTGCTCTGTGCTCTCTCCCTGAGCAAGATCAGTTCCCATCCTGGCTTCCAGGAGGGCACACTCAGTATCTTGGAAGATTATTTCTAGTAAGTTTTCTGACCTCAACAGCTGAGGCGAGAAAACGAGAAATCCTCGTTATCAAAGACCTTCCTCCAATATTATCCCTCGTTGATGCTTTGCAACAACAGTGTTGCTACTAAATACGTTAATAAAAGCTAAGCCCAGATGTTAAGCAGAAAGGCTGGAAATCCAGCAGTGAGACAAAAATGCTCATTCTCTCATGATCAGGACCAAAGATTCTGGGTATGTTAGCAAAAAGCAGAAAGAAAATATTTTTATTTCTCCAAGTGAAGAGAGTCCCAAGTCCATCTTTTTCCCCTTTGAGACCACCTCTGCAGGCAGCAGCTGTCACAGACCCAGGGACTCTTGGCTCCCAGCACAGCTGTGCCCAACAACCACCTCCTCAGCAGGATCTAGTGCCTCATGCCAGCCCATTTGGGATATTCGGGCCTGTCCCAACCAGCTGCAGGAACATTTACCCTGACAACAAACAACTCGGAAATGCCTCCAGCTGCATACCAGGCCTTGGGCCAAGGAGGCAAAGGGCTCCCATCACCCAGCAACCACCCAGGGCTGGGAGAGAGAGGGGTTAATCCAGAGGAATGTGGGATGCTGAGCCAAGCAGGGAGAACAGCATCCTCCTCCCAGCTCCAGCATTCTGCAACCAGAGAACATCTGCCCAAACAAAAGCTGCCTGTGCTGGGGCAGCTCCTCGCAGGTGCCACAGCCCCTGCCTGCTGCAGGATTTCTGAGCTTTGCCGGATGTTCCTGGAGGTGTAGATCCATCACTCCCATCCAGACTGACTTCTTCCATGGGTGGAAGATCCAGGACATGCATCTCTGCCCTTTATTCCAGAATTTCATACACATTTGGCACCAAGTACCTCTCTGAATCAGCCACACTTGGTGTTCCTTGCCTCCACTGCCCTGTCCCTGTGCCCCAGTGACCCTTCAGCACCTCTGAAAACAAGGGTGCCAGAGAATCTGGGAGGGTGCCACATCCCCAGAGCAGATACTCCAAACTCTGGCAGCTCCCCCTCCACAGCTCTGCCAGAGCCATGGACAGGTCCCAGCTGCTACAGACACAGCACTCCAGCAGGAGGGAGTGCCACTCCCGGGATACCCACCAGTAGGAGTTGATGATCTTGCAGAAGGCCAGCTCACAGCACATCTTCAGGTTGCCCTGATGTTCGGGGAGGTCCGAAGATGAACATTTGCTGGGATCCACCTCACAATTTTCATCTGATTCATACAGTGCCTTGATGAACTCCCCTGTAAAACAGAGTTGGTGATGGGTTTGGAGACATGAGAAGTGCAGCCTTCAAGCAGCTCTATTCCTAAGCCCCAGTGCCCGAGCAGCTCCCTGGCACCCCGTCTCACTGAGGGAAGATGAGAGGGATACAAGAGCAGGTGCTGGCTCCTGGGGCAGCTCTCCATGTCTCCAAGAGGACCCAGGAGAGCCCAGCAGTTCCTTGGGAGCTCATGGCCAGCCCAGCACACCCAGCACCCAGCACATTCCATCCCTGTTCCCCAGCTGGCAGTGCTGTCCCTGTGGCTCTGGGATATTGCATCAGGACTGTGCTGCCCAGCACCCGCCTGGCCCCCTTGCACCAGCTCCAGAGATGCTCCCTCAGGCTAATCCAGGAGGAAGGATGCTGGCAGGCCCTGTAATTATTGGCAGCATGGCCTGCTACTGCAGCCTATGCCCTGGTGCTGACAAACCACTGTGATTCACAGGACAAATAGGTAATTAAAGGAAAGAAACAATTTACGTGGTTTATTTTGAGCTGAACATCACATAAAATGAAATTAAAATATTTCCTTGAGTTTTCCTGTGGTCCTCTTTGCTGCCTGGCTGCTCCTCACACTGAGCTGCTCCACCAGCTTCTGCTCTTGTGCCACCTTTCACCCCAGGGTAGCTGGGCACAGCCCCTGCACTCAGGGTTGGGGGATCAGTCCTTCATCCCAGCAGTGACTGGGGAGATTGGGGACAGGGTAACAGGGATGAGGAGGCAGCATTTAGCTTGGGTGATGTTCTGGGAGAAACATTTGCTTTGGTTTTTTTCTAATTCCAGTTGGTTTGCTCCTAATTCCTGACTGTCTTGGATTCTTCCATCCTGTTTTTCCCCACTCCAATCTGCATTCCTTCCTTATTGCCAAAACAAATTTTAATTACATACTGGAGAGCCTCTCCAGTGTATTTTCAGCTCTGCCAGGGAGCTCTGGAGCTGCTCTGCTCACCTGCAGGTGATGCCTGCTGTTCCTACCTGGCCCCATCACCTGCTCCATGGTTCCAAGGACAGTGCCATGCTGCCCTGGGGCACCTTGTGACACACAGGTGATTCATCTCCCTGGGAAAATGTCACTCAGAACCAGCACCCCACAGTGAGCAGGAACCCAGGCTCTTCCTGCATGAGATGGAACTGGCCTGGCAGCATTGAGCCCCCAAGAGGGAATATTTCAAATTTCTCTGATATCATTAATCTCCTGGTTTTTGAGAATTTTTATAATCTACTTATAGACTTGCCTTCAACCAGAAAGCATTACAAGGCAGAAATAAATAATATTCCTTTTGCTATTCTTGCAGGCTCTCTGCCTGAATTTGCTCAATTATTTCCCTTTCCTCAAGGTTTTCATTATTATTATTATTATTCTCTTAATAAAGTATTTATGCTTCTTTGCTCCTTGCTAGAATTATACAAATCCACTGGCAGGAACTCAACATACCTAAAAATTAACACCTCAATAGAAACTCTGCTCGTCCTGCTCTGGGATGTGGATCCAATGGAAACTCACAGAGCTTCCAAGGCAGCTTCTCCCCATCCTTGTGCTGTGTTCCCTGCATGCAGCAATTCCTTCCTGACCTGCCCAGAAGCAGAAGCTTCTAATTATTTTCATTTGCATCAAGAGAAGTATTTTTGGAGCCATAAACAGAGCCAGCACTTGGGAAAAGAAGCACCAGGAGGGTTCCCAGCGCTGGATGCTCCGGGAGGCAGCGCATCACTGCGGCTGGGGAGATCTCATCTGACTCGGGAGCGCTGCAGGAGCCGGGCAGCGGCGCTGGTGGGGGTGCAAGGGGGAGATTCAATCAGCCCGTGACAGCCAGCGCTGAGGCAGGAGCCCTGGCAGGCAGCAGAATGCCTTCCAACACCCACTCGTTATCTCTTCTGAAAGCAGATGAAGGTGCCAGCTCTGCGGTCACCTTCACCTGGCAGCAGGGAGCCGCCCGCTGCGGCCACGGCCGTGTCCAGCTCGGACCTGCTGCCAGGGAACCCTTCCAGCAGGAAAATGCTGGGGGCTCTGATGGCCATCAGGGCTCAGGTGATGTCCCCACCTTGCAGCTTGGAGATCTTCTCTGGGCCAGGCCTGCCAACGCTCTGTACGTACCTAAGGCATCTTGTAAGTATTTCTGCCCCACCAGCTTCAGGTATTCTTCGATTGCTTTGGTGGCCAGTGTGTTCTCCCTGAAAATGAGATGCTCATTCTCACCACAGCGATCAACTTCAGACATCATCAGGTCAGTCAAGAAATCCTGGAAAGCAAAGCCCATGGTGGGTCACCACGCACTGACACCGGTTCCGCAGAGCTGCAGCCCCCCAGCCCCGAGAGGCGCCACCTTCGTGAGACACCCAGGGGACTGGAGGTGCTGCAGGTGATCCTGTGTGAACACACTGCCTCACCACCTGCCCAAATTTCCTCAGAGATGAGGAGAAATAAACCTCTGGAGAGCCTCAACTCCTGCACCCCAACAATGATTCATGCCAGACCCGCATCTGCCCCTCCATCGCTGCTGCTTTTTGGCTGCTCTCGTGTCAGCCTCACATTCTGCAGGCAAAACCTTTTCTCCCCTGTTAAACATGGCTGTGTTTGGTGTCCAACTGCACTGGCTGCAAACCAGGGCCATGCTCCAATGCCATGAGCTGTGCCCGGTTAATGGCTGAGACACAAGCCTCTGATATGCACTGAGATACCCAAATTTCCCATTTCCTCTCTATTCATGGAGATAAACAGCACTGACAGTGCCCATTTTGGGCACATTCTTGGTCTGATGTGCACACAACCAAATCCATGGGATGTGATAATCCCCTGCGCTGCAGAGCAATGGAAGGGGTGAGCAGGAGCAGCCCCTGACAGCTGCCCCTGCATCAGTCTGGCCTCAACTGCAAATTCCAGAGGAAAAGCAGCATTTTAGAGTGAGCTCCAGGTCTGCTTCAGCCACAGCATTCACTGTGCTGGAGGTCAGGAGCTCCTGTGCACGCTGCTGATCCCAGTGTGCTGCAGCCAGGCCTGATCCAGGAGCAATGCCAGACTCCTGCTAATGCTGATACATGTTCTCTGCACTGCTAATGGACAGAGCAGCTCTGCCCAGCTCCTCCTCCTCACTGCACCAGGTGCTGAGGTGCCACCACTCACCTGAGTGACAATGGAAAGAGGCCACTGGCACTGTGCATATCACCCACGTTAACCCTCTGACTGCTTCCCATGTAGGAGACAGAGAAATGATGACACACGCATTCATTCACCTCCACAACCAAGGGCACCTTCTTAAACTCCTTTCCATTAAAACAACATCATCTGCTTAGTAAAAACGTTGCACTAAGAAATTCTTCATTTTCCCTGCTGGTCACAGCCCATTCCTGCCGGGGGCAGCAGGAGTAACCCAGGCTGCCACACAGTGCCCCAGGTCCTGTCCCTAATGTCCCCAAGCACAGCAGAGCTGCCATGGTCCAGGCCTGCTCCAACCCACACTGGGGAGAGGGGACATCAGGTCCTACTCCCTGCCAGTGGCTGGATGGGAGCTTTGCACCAGAGGCAACTTGCACTGTTTCATTCTTCATGTGGACGTCTCTGAATTGAAAGTTTAATCAAGGTTCAACAAACCATTTTCCCTGAACCCAGGAGACCCAAATAATTTAATCCACAGACGCTCCATCACTGTGCTCCTGTCTCAGGCAAAGGCAAACCCTGGGGCAGGCAGGTACATCCCTGTGTAAGAGCACAGGAGAGGGGAGGTGACATCCCTGCAGTACCCAACGATCCGCTGCTCCCGCCTTCCCACAACACTCTGACTGGAACCAACACACTGTCTTGACCTTCCCCCAACACCCTCCAAAAAAGCCAGAGGAGGAGCTTTGGGATAGAAAAAAAAAGTCACTTGCATTATTTCTTTAGCCAGAAGATGCCCTTCCTCAAATCCTGCTACATCTGCAATGCTCCGGCAGCTGCAGAGGCAAAAATCCCTCCTGGAAGCAAAGCACGTGCCTCCCTCTGCTATTTTCTCTCATTTTGCCCTTTTTATCAGCCAAGCTGGAACGAAACTTTAAACCCTGCTCAAATCCCGTTAGCTGCTATCTGAGTAACTCTATCACCTTTATCTTCCCGGGGCTCTCCCAGGGTACGTTTCAATTCCAAGCCACTGCTCAGGCTGACACAAGGTGCTGATTCTTAATTAGCAGCCACTGACCTTGGCTTTGCTTGATTCTCTTTCCTGTCACTTTCCCAACATACTAATTATCTCAGGAACACTGAGTTTTACAGCATCTCTTAGCCAAGTGTTTGCTTTTCCCCCTCTTGTCAGCTGAGCACTGGCTGCTGAGTCCTGGAAACCCAGGGCCAAGTGGGAGCCAGAGTTAATGTGAATTTGGGTGACTTGGGCTGATCTACAGAATTCACTAGAATTTAAAATGAGGCAAGATTCCACAGCAGGACTCAACAGAAAGCCAGAAAAGATCCCCTGGAAATCTCTGCTGCTGTTATTATTCCCTATGGAGCATTTGCAGCTCAGCAGCTGGGAAAAGGACCCCTTGCCTCCAAAATGGAAAGGAAAGCTGCTAAAGTCCCAGAGAACTCCATTATGGCACAGCACCCAAAGTTGAGGAGCAACACTGCAGGATCTGGCCTTGCAACTAGGCAGGGAATGAGAGGAGAGCCGGGACCCCCAGCAGCATCCCATGGGTCGAGATCCTCCCTGTCCCCGCAGGTCTGGGCTGCAGAGCCATCCAGCCGGGCTGTAGGACCCGGCCCTGGGCTGTGTCGGGGGTCAGAATTCCCCCAGGCAGCGTCCTTGGGCGAGTTCCTCTGCAGGGACTGCTCCGGGCAGCTCCACCAGCCCCGGGTCACGTCCCACCACATCCTGCCATCTCTGTCCCAGGGCCATGGGCCAGACCTTCACTTCTTCCCTTCCCTCCACGGAAATGCCACATGGGCTCTGGATCACACTCCTGCTATCTCTGCCTTAAGTACTCCAGCAGCCAGCACTCAGAAGACACAAATGGAATGCAAATACTTGTGGAATCCCTCCGGGGGCCTCACTCACCCACGTACAAGGTCCTGAATAAAATGCAATAACTAAAGCCAATAAAACTCCCTGTTTCTGAGCAGCAGAGATCAGCAGGGGGTTGTTTTCAGTTAGGGCCCCTGGCAATGGAAGAAAATAAGATGCTTTATTTCATTACATCAGAGTCGAGAGGGAAAGGAAGAGGTCTACAGTCAAAATTAAGGGCTGTGGCAGTGTTCTTCAGGCTCGTTCCCATGTTTATTTTAAGGCTTTTTGCTTCAGACTGGACGGATCTGAACCTGTGCGACCCCAGTCGCTGCACGTATGCTGATAAAGAAGAGCAATTCATAAATAAATAAATTCAGAGCATGACAGCACAAGGCTGCACTGGTCTCCACTCTGCACATAAACCAGCCTGTGCTATTCCAAGGCAGCTCCCCCCAATGCAGGCAGGAGCTGGCAGCCCAGTCCCAAGGGGTCTCTGTGCTAGGGGGGTGGCACTGGCAGCTCCTGAGCCCCAGGGGCAGAAGGATGAAGCCAGCTGGGTGCCTGGCAGGGCTGTGATGGGAGCAGGAGCACTTCCAAGGGAGCCCACAAGCAACACAAGTCTTGTAGGACGTGTCCTGTCCAAATCCAGGAAGGATTCTGCACTTTGCCATCCCAGGAAGGTCCTCCCAGCCCAGCCTCTCTGGGGTGTGTCCAGAGCTGGAGCACATGGAGCGCCAGGGAGCTGAGGACACCCACACTCCCCAGGGTGGTCACACAGCCTCTGGCTGGAGCTGTTCATTCCTGGTATTGTAACTGACTGATGGGCAGATTGACTCTGAAATAATAAGGTTCTCCAAATCACAAGCCTGATTAATAGGATTGACTTAACCTTAAGAGGATTGAATTGATAAAGGTAATAAGATTATTGCTTATTTCAAAGACTAGCTCAGAGTCCAGCTGGGCCCTTATGCAAAGGTGAAAAACACCAGTGGTCGGTAGGTTTCAGGTGGAGGAGCACTGGGACACACCCACAGGGGAGGGAACTGCGGAGCAGGGAAAGGAGGGCGGCAGAGGGGCAGCAGCTGGGTCCTGGACAGATGGTGTGAAACCAAGGACCCCAGCCCAAAGTTCTTGACTCTTCCATCACACAGTTCCTCTGAGAATCTGTACCAGACACTTCTCTGCCAGCAAACAGAGTTATGTTCCCTCCTTTGAGCCCTGGAACTCATCCCATGGCACTTTTGGCCTTTTCTAATTCTCCTTGGGAAAAGGTGGTGAATGGCAATGTGAGGGTTAACTCACAGCAATCTGTGTCCATCCCTTTGCTCAGGGAAATAAGCAAACCTGAGGGATACAACGCTAACACACTGAGTGACCTCTCATGTCCCTGTCCCTGCCTGAGCCCAGCAGTCGATTTTCAGCCCTGTGTGGTGTCTGCAGGTCCCAGAGCCCTGACCCAGCCCTGGCTCGCCACTGGAACCTGGGGTTCCAGCAGATCCACACGGGGGGAGCAGCTACATCTGCTCAGCTGAGGCACATCCTCCCAGCACAAACAAACAGGGACACATGTTTATTCCTCACTCCATTCCCAACACCATAAATATTTATTTCCAGTGAGCAGCTGGTTAGTTAGAGCTTTGTCTAATGCTGGGTTTGATCTACCAGCACTCTGGACAAGAGAAGATTTTTGTATATTTATGGTCATGAACTGAGCTCTGGGAGCTCTAAGACAGCCCTGAAACAAATCTAAGCACGGGAAATATTCCAGAAGCATCAGAAGTCCTTTGGGAAGGATGCAGCCACCTATCCACAACCACATCACAGGGGCCACACCAAGCCCTGTAGGGCAGGACTGAGCACTCCTGGTAACTCCAGCCCTGGCAGCAGAACTGCTTTGTGACTTTGTGTCTTTGGTCTGTGGGTTTCAAGGCATGTGAAAACATCGGGCATCTCCACATCCTTATAGGGAACAAACACTTCATCAGTGCTCTCACTAGGAAGGTGAAAACAGGTAACAAGTGAAGGACTGAGCTGAGAGGCCACATATGTTTCAACCACCAAATACCCCTCTTTCAGCCTTTCTTGCCATAAGAGACAGGGAACATCTGTGCGTGCCAAGAGCTGATGGATGTATGTCAGATTTTCCAGCAGGCTGGGGCAGCTCCCTCCCTCCCTGAGTGCCTGCACCCAGAACCTTATCAAAACCCTCTTCCCCTCCCCTCCACCCACTGCCTTGGCAGCTGCTCAGGGCTTTCCAGGCGTGCCCCATGCACAGCAGCCCAGCACTGCAGGGATGAAGTTCTTCCCTTTCCCACACAGAGATCAATGGAAGCACGGACTTTAACTCCGGAGGGGACGCTGCTTTCATGCTCCACCTTTTAACCTCTTGTAATACAGTTACACAGCCCAGAAAGAAGCAGAGATTCAGGGAGAAAATACAGCTACAGCCCTTGTCCCCCTTCCACCTGCAGCCCCGGTGTCCTGCCCCCCTGGCAGGAGGACCCTGGGTTTAACCACACCTGGCTGGCAGGGTGGTACGGGTGTCTGTGGGTAGGGATGGGCCTGCCTCCACAGGGACACTGGTGGTGAGACCTGGCAGTGTCTGGCACGTGGCACCATCACAGCTCTCCTGTGCACCTCTCCTGTCCCAGAGCTCCGGGCAGACACACATCCCGGCCTCATTAAGGGATTACCCCGTATTTACAGCAAATCACTGCAGGAAAACAGGGCGCGAAACGGCCCAACAGCAATTAGCTGCTAACGAGTCTTCCAAGATAATCTACTGGACACTTGTTTCACAGTCCAACCGACCGTAATTGCTGCTTTAGCTCAGCTGCAGCAGCCAGAGCCACAGAACCCCTTCATCAGAGAAATCCATCAGTGGCTGCCGATGGCCGCGGGGATTTTGCAGGGCTCACTGGGAAGGCTCCTGGTGATGCACAAGGATGAGGAACCCACCTCTAGCCCGGGCAAGCTTCCGAGAGTCCTGAGGGGACAGAGGTCTGGAGAAGGGGGTCCCTGCCCTGCTGTCCCTGCCCTCAGGGGTCAGGGTGCTGGGGCAGCCACGGGAGCTCTCCTGAGGGGTACTGGGGTGCACCCACATCCCCCAAGCAGGGCTGAGCGGGTGCTTTCTTCTCTCATTCATTATGTTTCTACCTTTCTGCTGCTTTTCCCTCTCCCTGCTTGTCCAGCCCAGGATGCAGCACCTGGTTCCCATGCTCCAATAACTCCTGTTGCTCTGACAGCTCCCCAAACCCTGTGCTAATGCTGATGGCAGATGACAGGCAGGGAAAGCAGAAGCTCCATTTTAGGGGAAAAGTCATCAAGTCTGTTTACTGTTTGCTGTGTCCCCTGTGTAGAGCCTCTGGGATCTCAAGCACTGATGCAGACACATGTCTGGAAACACACTTGCTCCCTCTGGAGCCTCTCCAGTATGGAGAGGCAGAGGAAAAAGGCTGGAGGAGTGACAACCACTCTCAGCCATGCCCACACATGATCCATGGTGATTAAGACTGGGATGACACTTGAAGCCTTTTGCACCAGAACTGCATAAACTGTGGACAGGGTCTTTCACGGCAACGTTATTCTCACAAAGCCCTGGCATCACAGCTGCAGGAGCCACAGCGAGGGGCAGCAGAGCCCCTGGTGCCAGCACAAGGCAGGGCTGTGCCCAGGAACCACAGGCTGACAGCTCTGGAGCCCAGGAACAAGGAGTGAGCAGACACCAAGCACAGCTCCTAGGGGAGCCACAGCATTATTCCCCACAGGCCCACAGTCCCTGCCCGTGTTCCCGGGATCAGGAGGTTTAACAGGGCTATTTTCTCTGCTGCTGCAGCAGCAGGCCCCCAGCTCCCAATCCTCTCAGCGAGCTTTGCCTGCCTTGAACTAGATCAGGAAGCCAAGCCACTTCTCTGTCTGACAGATGGAACTAAACCTAATCCACGAGCCCGGCCACGGGCCCCGGCAGCAGCGGCAGCTGCCAAGGAAGCAGAGCCTTGTGATTGCCCCTCAGGTGAGGAGCTCATGTCTCCTTAGCAATGCAAAAGCTTTGGACATCTTGCCCTTCCCCAGCTCTCCCCTGCAGAGTGCAGGGAGATGGTAACAGAAAAACAGTGATGCTTTAACTCCTGCAGCCCTGACACGGGCACTGCCCGCTGTGGCTGTGCCAGGCCACCAGGGATGGAGGATGCTCTGCAGTGAGGGTCCCTCCCTGCCCTGTGTGCTGGGGATCTCAGCAAGGAAGAGCATTCCAGCTCTGCCCACCCTGCCTGCTCCCTCACGGATCACAACCAGGAGTAACTCCCATCCTCTGCCTCCTCCTGGCCTGCTTCTTCCCCAGACCTGGCAGGGCACTCCCAACCAGGAAGGAGGCTCAGAGTGGTCCACAAAGGCTGAACTTCCACCAGGTGCATCAACGTTGTGGCATCAACCTCCAATGAGCAGTGCTGTGGGAACACCCTGGACCCCCTTCCAAAAGCAGTAGGGCAGACCCTGAAGACCAAGAGCTGATCCAGACACATTCATGCCTGCAGGCACTTTAGTCTGGAATTCTGGAGAGGCTGTTCTCTCCTGTTCAGCTCCACTGTGCAGGGTGCTCAGCACAGAGGGAGCAGAGCATGGAGCGGAGCCCAGGAATACCCAGCACACACAGGCTGCACAGCTCAGGCCAGCACTGCTTACATTCCACCCTGGAAAACTGCCTTCTTGCTTACTTTCACAACTGTGCCTGTTTATACAGAAAGAGCCTGGCCCCTGAGCCTCCTGGAGAAGAGAGAAGGAAAGTGCCTCAGTTGGTTTCATGAGGTTGGTCCCACCAACCTCTCTGCTAATTAAGTAACTCGTGCTGTGTGTGCTACCAACTTGTCTGCAAGAAGAACAGAGCATATTGATGATGGCCCAGAACCCAACCCCAGAGTCTGCTCCCAGCAGTGTCTGGGGGACACTGCAGATGGCAGAGGGTCCTACCTTGGCCTTGCCCGTGCTCTGCAGGATGTGCACCAGCGCCGACGCCATCTCTTCCTTGTTCTTCACGCTCAGCGAGGGCTCCAGCACCGAGCACAGCACCATGTAATTGTTGGTGATGTACTCAGCAAACTCCTTGTACATCTCCATGGGAAGGATGCTCATGCTCTGGTAGCGGGACTTGATGCGGATCATGGGCCCCGGGGACTTGCCCTTGCCGGGGTTGGGGCTCACCACTGGGTACCATTTCTCCACGAACTGCCGGCCCGTCACCGAGCTCACAGGGATGTTCACCTGCCCAATGAAGTTGGTCTTGTCCTTCTTCTTCTTCTTGTCAGTCTCTTTGTATAAGTGCACAGTAATGTTTTTGAGCGATGGGAGGTTATTAAATTCAAAGTGCTCCCCCCAAAAGACATTATCAGTTTTCAATTTACAGGTAGTTCGTGCATAAAGAACGTCATCCAGGCATAATTCACACAAGTACTTTTTCTTAGCTGGCAGGTCCTTGGCTTCAATAATCCATAACTTTAACATATTCTCTACCCTTCTGCTGTTGTCCTGAAAAGAAGATGCAAAGAAAAAAAGGTCAATAAAAAGCCCCACAAAGCCAAGCACAACAAAACTGGAGATATGAATTAATTATTTTGGATGTGCTAAATGAGCGGAGGCTTAATTACACTTTATTTTAAGGAAATACTGGCTCTCAAGAATTTGCATAATAACACTACTTATGTTAATTTTCCAAAATATCATCGTGCTCTCCATGTCTGTTGGTGCCAACTAATATAAGGAACAAGGGAGATAAAACCCCTCCAAATCATAAATGCAGCATTTCCCATTCCCTGCCAAGAGGGCCTCTGAAGAATCCGAAAGAGCCTCACTGGTCATGAATGGTTTTTGCAAAGCAGAAGCTGTTACAGGTATCTCACAGCCTCTTCTTTTTTCAGCAGAGCTGCTTTACAGCAGCACTGAGTTCAAGACATTTCCTGTAACACAGCAGCACAAAGAGACCTGAACGCACACCCAGGATCACCTCATCCACGTGGGAATGGCACCACCAATGGTAGGGAAAAAACTGTTTGTAAAACCTCACCATATTTTAGGGCAGAAGTCCAGAGCACCCAAGTTAAACACTGAGAGGAATCATGGGAGAGGGTGTCCCATGGGACAATCATGACAATTCAGAGACAGAAATCTGCCTTGGATATCTTTTAAACAATAACAGAGCCAAGAATACTGCGGATCTTTTCAGAGCTCCCTCGTGATGCTGACCTCATCCTGGAAGAACATCCAGGGGTATTTGCTGCAGGAGTGACTCCAAAGATAAAGCACTGGCAGCTGCAGCACTGCTGGGATTCTGCAAACCCTGTTTTGTTTGGAAACCCCTCACTGAAACAGCAGCCACGGCTTACTCTGCTCAGCCCAGGAGTCTGGGCAGGAATACTTCTGCTGAAGTCCACAATGGGGAACTGTAGGTTCAGGAAGTACACACAGGAACTGCACAAGAACACTGAATTCCTGACAGAAATATCAAGTCAGATACTGAGAGTTTATTGTCTATGAACTCAAACAAAGATGGAAAGTCAGCCATCAGTTACTGCAGGTTTTGAGATGAGGGAAACACTTCCAAATGGATTTCCACTCAACATTGCACCCTGAAGCCACAGTGACATGCCCAGCCCTAGCTCGCATTCCCAGGAGGTCTCTCATGCTAAATGTGACCACACAGAGCTTACACACCCCTCTCAGGTCAGGATCACCAGGAAGAGCCCTGGGAAAGCACTGGTACTACAGAACTTCACTAGAGGAACATGCTGCCAGAGGCAGAAGGGAACCTCTCCCCTCCACTGCTCACACTCTGATATTACAGAGAAATCTTTTATTCTGACATTTGGCACTGTGCTGGGAACAACAAACTCTGAGACTGAGGGCCCCTTTAGAACCCACCAGGCCTGGACTGAATTAGTGTGCACAACCAGGAGGAGTTCACAGGATCCCATCATTTGTGTCTTCTCTGACCAGCAGAAGACTTGGTTGAGCTCATCCTGCATTAATCCTGACCAATCTTTGCAGTCAACTCTAGCACAGTGAGGAAGAAGCAGCTGTACATTTTATTTTAGGATGTACTTAGTCTTAGTGGGCCATAAAAATGCATATTGGGTGTCCCTGTGTTCTAGTGAAGAGAAGGATTTGTCCCTGTAAATCCCAGGAGATGACTTTGCACCTCGACTGGCTGAGAAGGGAAAGCTACGTTCCACTGTCACCTCTGAAAATGGACATCTGAGCTCCTCCATCACTAAAGCAGACTCTGTGCCAGGAGCTGACACGTGAACTCCTCAGACTGTTCAGTCTTGTGACTTTGCTGGCAGCTACCTGACATCTGTGCCACGGCTTTTGGGAGGTGACAGTCCTATAGAAGTGGCAAGTACCATCAGTAACAGCAACACTGAAGATTCGTCAGGTCTGATCAATTCTTAGCAAGAGCTGGATCAGCATGTGCTGAGAAGAGAGGGGAAGGAATAATTGGCGCTTGTCTGTAAATATAATTGTGGAAGAAAGCAATATGGAAAAAGGCTGACCCAGAGTTCCACTTACTCACTCCAGTGACAGTACATCCCCTGCTGCTCTCATGCACTGGGCTATAAAATGTAATAACGAGGAGCTGAGCTAGAGCAGAGGCAATTCCTCACAGCCACTACCTTGTTGGGGTGCACGGCACGCCGCAGGTTCTCCATCCATTTATCTCGCTCTGCTGCCGAACGACACGAGAAGCACTTACTTCCTGATGAAGTCGTCACCTACAGGAAAAGGAACAGGATTATGTCTTGACCAGCACACTGCAGAGTGTGGCTAGGGAGAGAGGGGGGCTTAAGGAAGATGCTACTGGATTTTTTTTTTTCCCCAAGTAAACAGCTTTATCCCAGCATGAAGCAACAGCCCCTAAGGCTGGTGGAAAAACAGGACAACTCTGTATGTCACAGAAATAAGCATAGAAGCAAATTCCAATTACTTCTCCTCTTCCACACCAGAAAACACCAGATAATGGGCCCCATGCATGCGATGCTTTAAACCATCAAGTTCCACAACTGAGAGTGCAAATCCTTAGATGAACTAAAGATAAATTGGAACTCTGAGTGGTTACTTGGCATTCCTCCAGGCTCAGCCCAAAGCCTGTGACAGTAACAACCCATTCCTTGTTTCTAGCAGAACATCAGGCTGGAAAAGGCTGCTTTCTCACCTTGCCCCTCGGTGCCCTGCAGCTCCCGGAGCCCTTGCTGTGAAGATCATGGGGACAGGTCTGTACACCCCACTCCTGGCCGTGGTACAGCTCATGGCCCAGCTGGGGCACTCAGAGCTCACAGCACCCATCCCCAGCTGGGGAGAACCAGGGGGGCTTGCCAACCTGGACATGGCTGGAAGTGCTGCTGAGTCCTCCTCTCACCTCTCATGCTTCCAGGAGAAGGGATTTTCTGCAGTATTTTTGTGACTTTCTCTGGCCATTAGGAGTTCATAGCCAGGGTTTAAGAAACAAACTTGTAGCAGTGACATTTCCAGAGGTATAAGTACCCCTTATTCCTCATCCCATTCCTGCTGTCCCAAGGAAACTCAATCCTGCTGAGCCCATGGAAGCACCATTGTCTGGCAGCCCAGAATGACAGGCACCAAATTTCCTTCCTATGCCCTCACATCAAACTTCCTTGGCATCAAACCAACAGCCCCCTGCACCTGCTCCTCACACACAGATATTCTCCAAGCTGCCATCTCCTGCACACGTGCTGGTCCTGACCACCAGGAATGTGGCTCCAGCTCTCTGCCCTTTGCATTTGCTTTTGTCCAGCAATATTTGTACAGCTCTGCTGGGAGGCTGAATGGACCTGGCTGGTACTTTAAATAACTCCCCTGTGAGCTTCATTTCCGCCAGTCTCAACCTGCAGAGTTATTTGTGAGTGCTTTATCATCTCCCAGTGTTTGTGTTTACACACTGTGCACTGGGTTATCAGCTTCTGGGAGACACAATCTCCTTTAATTTCATGTATCTCCCAGAAGCCCAACCTGTTCTTACAGCAGAGCTGGCACTGGCTAAGATTTGTCATTAGCAAACCTCAGTGATAAGTTGAACACATCCCTTCCTTTGAACACAGACCAGGGCAGAATAAGAAGAGGCCTGTTCTGTCTTTACATAAAAATGCAAAGAATCTTCCAACTCTTGATATTCCAGAGGCTTTCTCCTTCAGACAGACATTCTCCCAGGCCTTGCACACTTTTATACTCTGCCTGTAAAATACATTCTGCTGAGCACAAGTTCTCCTGCAGTTCCAAGAACAGACTCCACACTAGCAGGCACAGCAGTGTGATCTTTCCAGCATCCTTTCACGCCCCAGAGTATTTCCACCTTCTTCAAAATCTCCCATGACAAACCCCTCTGCCTCATCTCCTCTCTGATGCTCCTGTTAACCTCCATTCCTGAGCCTTCCCACATGGAGTTCTGCTGGGACACACGATTGTCACTCTATTTTCTTGCCACACTTAGGTAAACACATGCATTATCATGGTTAAATTTGTTATTCAATTTTAAAGCAATTATAAATTAATCTTTCAAAACCTAAAAAACCTGTAACTGTCATACTGACGTGAGAGAAAGGGAAAATCATGTGTCAGATATGAAGTGTGTCTTGGTCTGATGGGAGCTGAAGATCTGTTCAGATGAAATCTTGTATTTTTAAGACAGTCCTAAGGCATAGGGTGGCTTCACCTGAAAGGCTGTGCATGGAGTAACAGGGGCTGATAACTGAGCACTGAATGTGCTGCACTCCATGTCCAGAGGGTTTTCCAAGGAGCAGTCAGGGCTCAGCTGCACCCCTGGCCCCGCAGCCGCTCCAGGCACCCCAAGGGCCATGCGAGCAATGGCCAACTTTGCACAGCTGGATCAAATTTAGTGCTGCTAAATTTAGCTCCACTAAATTCTCCCTTGCTGAGGCAAGGCCAGGATGAGGCAACAGGCTCAGTTGTATTGGAGCAACTGGAGTTTGTCTTTCCCTCAGCTGTGTCCTGGCACGGCTCAGGCAGGACTGTGCAAGGGGACAAGGCTTTGGTCTGCCAGGACCTAGAAGAGCCTCTCAGCCCTAATGGCCCTGCCTGGCCCAGGACCCCCAAAAACCTGGGCCAGAAACAGGCTCTGGGAGCCTGGGCTCTGAGCCTCTGAGATGCCCACTCTATATTTAGCACACGCAGCACGTGCAGTGGCACAGGATGATTTGCTGACTGAGGAGTCTTGCAAGGAGAAAAAAGATGATGCTGAGTAATTTAAAAAAAAAAAAAAAAATCAATGAAGGAAACAAGTAAATACCGACTGCCAAGTACTCAGCAAGTGAGAAAAAAGCAAGTTTCACAAAACTAAGTAAGCAGAAAAAGCCAAATGCAGCCTGTGGAAAAGCCCTGCCCTGGTGCTGACTGTGCTCCCTGGCAGAGCTGAGGGGAGCAGGGCCGAGCACGCCTTAATGCAGGGTGGTGGAGAGAGGGGAGGAACAATTCCCTGCACCTTCATCCACCAGCTGCCTCCCAACGAGCCACTTGGTTGTTTTCCACTGCAGATGGCTCTGGCACCTCTCGCTTTTGTCTCCGTCTGGCTGTGCTGCCAGTTCCTCTCCGAAGCCGCTCTCCTCCATCTGCAGCCATGTCAGATCTTCCTGGCCTGCTCCCCGAGGCTGCTCCGGGGGGAGGAGCTGTGCCAGGTGAGCACTGGTGGCCCCGGGCCAGCTGGGATGGGAACAGCTCCTGAGGCACTGTCCCTGCCCGGTCAGTGACCAGCAGAAGGTGAAGGATTGAGCAAGGCTGGCACTGCCCAGCGAGAGCTTCACTTCCCAGCTGGAGACACCAGCCCTGCCTGGTCCCAGCACATCCACCCAGGGAGCAGGTCCACAACAGCCTCAAGGGGCAGGGATGAGGCACCACCACCAACTGCAGCACCTTCCTCATCCACTGCACAGAAAACACCTCAGCTCTCCTCATCCCTGAGACTCTGGCAGGGCCTTCTCACCTGGCATTTCTTGGGCAGAGCTGCTTTTCCAGGACATCCCTGAGCTCCTTTGTGTCCATCAGTGGTACCCGAGTGCTGTGGGCTGTAGTCACTGCCTGGCCCCAGCTGGGATCCCAGGAGATCTGCAAACTCACTGCCAGCTTGGAGGAGGCTCTCAGGAGTCACCAGACCAGGCATTGACACAAAGTGCCATTTAGCTCTCACCTCGGTCCCTCCTGCTGGAGCTTGTTGGTGAGCAGCCACCAGTGACAAATCAATGTCCCTGTTGTTTCCTGGCATTCTTCCTCTCCTCTGCAGGGTTTGCAGAACAGCAATTAACACGTTCTTTTTTTACAGTGTGACTTCTCTTTATCCAACTCACTTAACCCCAAAATTTTCTTCCTCCTTCCAAGTGCATGGCTTGTGTAACTTCCCTCTCATTCAACTTTCTACAAGTTCTGTTCACATCCCTTCCTCTCCTCTTGTGGGCTGAAGAGAATTGGTAAACAACTCTTATATTATGGATGTCACATCTATTTTCCATCTAGCTTCATTTTATCTTTCTTGAGTGGAATGTAATAGAGGACACATAATTTACCAAACTATTCCCCTCCTGACCCATTGCACTTGCTCAATTCTATGAAGAATGAACTGCAATGCAAAATTTATACCTCAGCCAACTACAGAGTTTATGTTTGAGGCTATTTTTTGTAAGACTGTTTTCATGTTACCCACTGTATTTTAAGAAATAGTCTTTTAACTCACTTATTTCAAAATGTGCTGATTTCAGTAAAGAAAAATGTCTTTATCTTTCCAGTCTGATTCCTCTTAAACACTGACATGTTCTCATCCAGCACTGCCCATCCAAGGACAGCCTGCAGCCCCATCACCCCTACATCACAATCCAAACACAGCTACACCATTTATCTGCTTCTCTGTCCAAGCACAAACAGGTGTTACCTGCTCTTCACAGAGACACAAATATCCACTGCCTTATTACTGTAAGAAAGCCATTTCCCAGTTCTTACCCAGCCACTGCCATAAGCAATAATACTTTGCCATCCACAATTCAGGACAAATGATTCCCAAGATATCCTGTACTGAATTACCCAGCTACAGCCTGGGCTGTACGTGTCCTACTCCCTCCCGCTAGCACAGACCTTACCACACGCCACAACAGATGTCAAAGTAATCTGAAATACTCACAGATTTTTCTATTTACCCAAACAAGGGAAGCTTCAGCTTTCTAGACAAAGTCCTCCACACTCCCACTGACAGCAGCAGGCTGGCTCTGTGACCACACGTAATGTCTTTGGGAACAGTGAGTGGGGATTAGCACTTCCCGATGTCTGTATGAACACAAACTGTAGGAGCATAAACAAATTCATGCTCTGCTGATACACAGCCCTGAGCAGTGCAGCACCTGTGCCAGCAGCTCTGCTGCCACAGCGCTTACATGGAGCTCATCGCTCTGACTGTGTGGATATGATCCTCATTGGAAAGATGGGAGCAATTTTCTGCCTATGAAATGGTCTCTGTGTAGCAATTCTGAGCAGCAATGTTTGGTAACAGCCAGACCCCAGGTGCCAGCCCACACCTGGCTCTCCAGGCAGCCCCAGCACAGCTCCTTACCTCAAAGCAGTAGTCTTGTCCCAAGATGCTACTGTGGACTGGTTTGATGACCACCTCCTCCTCCATACTGAGATCCAGAGCCTCAACAGCACTACTGGGACTGAGCAAGGACTCGTGGGAGCGCGATTCTTTCAGCCTCGGCATTAGATGGGATCTGGAAGAAAAATGTAACAGTGTCAATGGATGCTCTCCTTTCAAAGAAATCTGTTAGCAACATCTGTTACCAACAACTGCACAATATTCCTGGGAATGTTTTGTCATGAAATAACCAAGGGCCCTGAAGAACAAGGCCTGCTACATTGTCCCATTTATAATTTCTACTCTAAAGGTTCCACGACAGTCAGTATGAGCAGTAAAACAATTTTCCGCAACTCTGATGCAGTCAGGAGTCAATTCTTTAGAGGTCTGCACACTGTGGGGTCTCTGAACAACTGAATCAAACTCTAAATGGCCACCACACCGGCTGAGGGAGACTTGCCAGATGCGGGGTGTTCCTAAACGAGCCTTGCCGGGTGTGGGGTGTTCCTAGAGGAGCCTTGCCGGGTGTGGGGTGTTCCTAAACGAGCCTTGCCAGGTGTGGGGTGTAGCAGTGTGGGTGCATTGGAGGCCAGCTGGCCCCAGCACCCACTGCTGTCTCAGCAGCAGCACCAGGTCTGGCTCTGGTGGTGCCAGAACCCCACCAAAACACCCACATCTGGATGTGCGCTCTGTCACCAACAACCCCGGGGCTCATGCACGCTCTCTGATTGTCACACACATCCCTGGGATGGGGACAGTGTGGAAAATAAGGCTGTGATAGCCCTATTGATTGATCTAAATGCTCTGGAGTCCCACTGGCAGCATTTAGCAGCAGGGAGCCCACAGACAGCGAGCAGAGCACCATTTTGGAGACAGCCAATACAATCAATGGTGCTGTAACTCTTAAAGCAAAACCAGAGAGCTCAAGGGAAAAAAAAAAAAAAAGAAAGAAAGAAAGATAGTTAAGTACTCCCAGGGAAAACACAGCAAACCCATGAAGTGGCAAGAGAAAAAATAACTTGAGTGCAAAGGGAGCAGCTACCTTCTCTATGGCCTGCACCATGTCAGATGTCCTTGTGCCAGAGCTCCGGTCCCGGTAACTCTGACCTTTAAAACCTCTGGCAAGCACTTTGGGGGCTCCCAAAGAGACCCAGTGTCCCTGTCCACAAAGAGAGCGTGACGCCTCCTCCAAAGGCACGGAAGGACAGCAATAAGGGCAGTTTGTGATATTCTCAGCATGGTCTTTCATGAGCCAAACAACAATGCTCCCAGTATACTCCCAGCTTGCTCTGATGTGCGTGTTGGGTTTTATTGTTCTCCAGAAAGAAGCTGACCAAAAGAGAGAAATGTCAACAGTGCATGCAAAATTCATCGCTTCCAGTGATCACACACCAGGCTGGATCCAGAAAACAGCCCAAGGAGATTCTCAGACAAATGGCAGCAGCAGATAAACAGGTGCTTCTCTAGATTTGCCATTAAGATTCAGGCCATGCATGAAGCCCCAGGTGATAACGGAACTGCCTGTGGCTGGTTCCCTGCCTGAGCTGCTCCATGCACCAAGGGAAAAAAAAAAGCCACCCCCTCCCCAGGGCCACCCAGCCTGGGGACATGCTGCCTGAGGGCTCCAGGACATTTCCCTGCACCTACCAGGGCCAGCTGTGGTGACACCAGTAAATCATCTGCACAACAGCCACCAACACAGGTTTTCTGAGGGGACAACCTGCAGCCCAAAGTGCTGAAAGCCCTGTTGGGGTTGGCACAGTCCCGTGCTGGATCAGAAGCCCCGGGCTCCCAGCAAAGCCTCTCCATGCCCTTAGCTATTCTCAGCTGCCCACTCACTCCACACGTCTATGGCAAGTAAACTGATCTTTAGGAACCCAGCAGTCATTTCCCAGTACTTTGTGGCAATTTTACACTATTTTCAGAGAAAAGGGTCCCTATCCTTTTCCTCTGAATGATACTGTAAATTAACGCTAATATAGGCAGACAGATCAAGTTACCCCTGGATGCTGAGTGCAGAACTAATATCCAGCAGCTCAAGAACTGACAGTACAGACTTCTCACCCAGCCCAGATAAGCCCAGAATCAAGGCATTTCTGGTAAATCTTATTTCCATATTTTACAGATGAAATTAGAAAAGGTAAATAACCAAGCTGAGACCTGCATTATTGTGTACACAAATATAAATACTGATAAAATAAACCCACAACTCAGTACATCACTGAGTTGCATTGCCTCATGCTGGCTTAAGAATTTTTGTAAAAAATTAAAACAAGGCTATTTTTCATTTAAAACTACTGCAGCTGGATGGCCACGGGTGGGAATGCAGATGTGCAATTTGAAGCATTACTAATGGGGAGTTTCTCAGGACATATTACGCTCTCACCAGATCAGTAAATGTGTGTTTATATCCCTCCACACTCTGCCGAATGCCTCTGGGAATCCTAAAATGAATGGCACTTTTTTAGGGAGGTTATTTGTCAGGTCCTTGCCTCAGCAGGACCTGATCCCACGACGTCTCTCACTCCCGAGTGGCTGCTCGCATCCAGCCCGGTCAGCAGCAGACACGTTTCTCAGCAGATGCTGCTCTGTGCAGGGGGAGTGCTGCAGGTCTCAAACCAGCCCTAAAAACCCAGCGTCTGTCTGTGCATCGAGAGCTAAGTGGGGAGATGTCATTAATTAGAGCTGTTGGAAATCAGCAGCAGGGACCAGGATCTCTCTGCCAGAGCAGCCCTGGCAGGCAGGATGAGCAGAGCCCCCTCTCAGGGCTCTGTCCCACGGCCCTGCCTTCAAAGGGCACACGGTCCTTTCACTTTAATCCCCCTTCCAGGGCAGACAGCACTCGTGTCCCTCGGTGACATGGCTTTGCTGCAGGAGCCCATTTACTGGAAAACATTTGCCAGTCCCTGTCACTGCTCCCACAGACTTCCCCTCACATCAGCAGTAGCAGAAAGGCCACAAGCTGCCTTCCTGAGCCTGAGAGCAGCACCCACAGCGACAGGGACACCTGAGTCCCTGCAGAGCTGTGCTAGCCATCAGCCACCCCGAACAGGCAAATGCACCTGGAACACCATTTGCTGACTGTGAACACACACTTCCCAGATGACAGAGGTACTTTGTTCCGTTCATCCCCCTACCATCCCCATGAAGATGCTGCCTGTGGGGCCATCTGATCTCTTGCTCCAGTAACTCGCTGCCTATTCCAGGTCCTGTCCCAGTTTACGTCAGCTGATCTAATTCCAATCCTACACCTTTGTTTTAATATGCTGGGAAGGGCCAGCTGCCCAGAGCCATCTCACAGCGGGAACCCTGTTTCCAAACAGCACATTCAGTTCTTTTTGCCAAGGGCCTTTTTTAAATCCCTTTCTACTTGCCTAAAGTTCAGTTGAAATGGAGGGGGGAAGGAAAAAATCTCATAAAACACCACATTAGTTCTAAAGAGTAATAACATTACTGCTACCGGCACTGACCTGGTGAGTCCTGCGGAGCAGCAGCCAGTCTCTGGTTATTAAAGAAAGAGCTCTGCTGCCTGAGAGCCATCAGAGAGGATTGTTGTGCTAAATAATAAAAGTCATAAAATATTACCATGTGAAGGGATGTATCCCCTCTGCCTGTGCCCTCCACAGCCACTTGAGTATCACCAAATCCAAACAGGACCACATGGACTGCAGAGAAGACTTGCAAAACAAGGATGGAGAGGCAATCCATCCTGTCCTAACCCAACTCCAGGGCTGGGTTTTGAGCAATGGAGGCAGCAAACAGCACTGCAAAGAGGCAGCTCTGTCAGTCCTCATTTCAGAGCCTCACCTGCCTGAAACCACCCGGCTGCTGCTCCTGTGGTTTTATGATGAAAACGTTCCTGATTATTTCTGAGAGACAGAAACAAACAGAGAACCTGGTGGGTGGCTGCATAGGGATGGAGCAGACACAAAACCTAACACTGAAACCCAGGGAGGGAAAAACGGAGAGTCTTTCTTAAATCTCCTACTGTTCTGCTCTGAGAACATGAGTAGATTGGGGAATTCTGAAGGAAGACCAGGTCCTAAGCTGAAAAAGTCCAATTGACACCAGCTGCAGAGCTGGCAGTGTGCATGCTGCCCCAGTGTCAGAAGGATTTGATCTCCCAAATTACATTTGACTCTGTGACACCTCTCCTGGCCAGGAAAGATTTCCTGTGTGCAGCTTTTTGAGGCTGACAGTTCTTTTCTGTGCCCAGCTGGGTACAGGTTCTTTAGGGCAGCCCTGACCCCCTCCCCTGCACTCGCCTGCTGCAGGGCTCCTCCGTGCCCAAGCGCAGCAGAACAGCCCAGCAGATCCACATGCAGCACAGACAGAATCTAAATCTCTCTCCAGCCTGGGGATTAGGGGGCTGTTATGACTGAGAACAAAGTGCACAACTCCAGTAAATTGATTTGCAACATCAGATGGGAGAAGGATTTCAGCAGTTGCAGATGGGAGTAAATCACCCACCACGCTCTGCCAGCTCCACCCGGGAGCTCTGCCCTGTGCCACTGTCCCTCCTGAGCCTCAGTGCTGCTGGTTCACTCTGGGACTACGCTCTGCAGGGCCCAGAGTGCCCTGATTCGCTTCCCACTCTCCCTAGAGCAGCTCTCCCGGGGCTCAGCAGCGCCTGTGTGACCGCCCCGCCGGGGCCAGCTTCCCGCTGACCTGGCCACCACCGCTGGGAGTTCTCATCCCTTCCTCCCCTGTGCCTCATCCTGCTTCAATGTAACAAATAAATATGAAAGCGATGTTATGGGAATAACCATCACCAACAGCACACAAGAGAACTCCCAGGCTTCCAGAAGATGAAGAATGTTTTTTTTTCCTGTAGAAGAGGATGTGGGGATGAAGTCTCAGCATGCAGCAGCACACCCTTCTCCATGTTCTGCTGCCCTGAACTTTCTCCTGCCGTTTCCCAAACTCCAGCTGCTGATCTCTGCCTGAGAAACTCTGCTCAGCACACTCTCGATGGGAACCTGGTGTTACAGGTTGCCCTCACTAACGCAACACCTTCCCTGAGCAACACAAAGGACATGTAATTAAACTTATTAATGCCTGCCCTTGTTTTCAGACTGTTTCAGTTTCAACCGGCAGCAGGATTAATTACATTCAGAAGGACTCTGTCAGCTCATACCAGATTCCAAACGTTGTTTTTGCCAGAGCAAACCTGAAGGATTATTTTAACCTGTGACATTCACCTGAGCATGAGCGTTTGTTTAACAACGTGCCACTGCAAAGTTTGTCAGAGGCAGCCTGCAAGCCCAGCACAGGACAACCAGCAAGGACACTGATGGTATTTGTGATGTGCAAGAGGAGAGGGCATCAGGAGGAAAAGAACATCAGGAGCAGGATGCAAAGGGTGATCAGAAATACACCCGAATTTCAATCATCAAAAATGTTTTCAAGGAGCCTCTTTCCCATAAGCAGAATGGCATCAACATGACACTTTCAACAGAAATCAACATCTGTATTAAAAACCACTTTTACCATATCACCTAAACCAGCCTAAATAGTGCCAGATCTGGGGACATCCAATGCAAACAGCAGTGAGAGAACCGCCACTCCAATCTGGAGCCCGAGCCACAGCACAGCCCTGGGAACAAGTCATCCCCACAGCACCAGCCTGTGGTGCGAGCAGGAACCATAGGGCCGCAACGAACACCTGCGGCACGTCCGCGGCAGCAGAAACAAAATCGGGGCGCAGGAACCGAGCCAGAGCCCCCCGCTCCCTGCCAGCACTCACGGGAGAACTCCTGGGGTGCTCCCAGCTGCACCTCAGAATCAGCCCCTTCCACGGGGGAAGCAGGGCAGGGATAAGGGGTTTGATTTTTATCACCTAAATTTCGTGTAACATCAGTCCGGAGGCGGAATTTGGATCAGGCGGCAAAGGCGAGGCAGGATGTGTCCTCCTGGACCAACCACACGGAAATGGAGCCGCAAGGCCCATCTCCACAGCGCGGCTGCCGAGCCCGGGCACGGATGATGAAACGCCGCCCAGGATGGAAACAAACGGCGAACGCACGGAACGAGGGACGGAGCGCGGCCGCACATCCCCGGGCCGGGCCGGGCCGGCCGNGGGGCAGCGGGTGTGTTTCGCTCTCCGCCGCCGCCGGGAGCACCCCCTCGCCTCCCGCCGCCGCCCAGCAGCGCCCCGCGCTCCCCGAGCCGCTCACCCCTGTCCTCATGCCGCCTCTCCCGCCCGTCGGCCTCATTCTGCTGGGATAAACCGGGCTACAGCGCAGCTCTCCGAGAGCCCGAGTCGTGCGGCGGCTGCCCCGGGCACCGCTGTCCCCGCCGCGTCCCCCGGCCCGGCACCAGGAGGGGAGGGACGGCGCCGCCCGCCCGCCTGTCCCTGCCCTCGGCCGCGCACCGCATTCCTTTCCCGTTTCGGAGAGCCGAGTCACTGACCTTTGCAGCAGCGCGATCCACAGCAGGGAGTAGCGCCTGCAGCAGCAGCCGGCGGCCCCTGCGTGAGCCATGGTCCGCACCCCGCGCGGAGCGCGCCCGCATCGGCGCCGAGTTCACCGGGGGGCTCCGGGCCGGGCTCCCCGGCGGGGTCCGGGGGCGCAGGGCTCAGGCCCGGGCGGCCTCACGGAACGCGGGGCCCAGGGCAGCAGGTGAGCGCTAAAGGAGATGGGAGGCAGCGGAGAGGAGACGGAAAGGCTGCGCGGCATGGTCCCGCTGTCCCGACTGCCACCATCCTCAGCCAGCCCACGCCGACACGTTCCCAGAGCCAGACTGCTGCTGTCATCTTGGCGTATTCAAATGCCTCCATTACTCATCAAGAACAAAGTAGGACTATCTAGTAAATGAAAAACCACCACATGGCACTGTCCCTTGCCTCTTACTGATGGCTGCTTCCTCATCCACTTTTCAAAGGCTACTGTCCATGTCTGCAGCAAAGCATAAATCCTGCAGCTCGTGCGAGGCAGCTCCCAATCAGCGGAGAATGCCGGCACCTGGGCTGCAAACGCTGGTCAGCTTTGGAGGGGCAAACGCCAACAGCTGTAAACATTCCCAGGTGACAGCAATACTCGGGGTTCCCCCAGAGCACAGGAGAAGGAAGCAGGTCTCAGAGTGGGAGGTCACAGGAGCAGGTCCTGCCCGAGGCAGCAGGCACAAGTCTCGCCTCCTCCAGGGACGCACAAGCCGGATTCCCAGACAGACCATTCCTCCAGCCAGCGCCACCGTGCACAGCACTGACAAACCAGTCACAATTCGCAGGTTCTCTGCCCAGTTCCAGCACTAACTCTCTGCACAGCCTCCCCTACGTGCCTCTCCTCCTCAGCCAGACAGGTGGCCATGGCTCTCTCACTGCCAAAGGATCCAGAATTATTACTGGGCTTGGCTGACAAGGAGCGTGGTCACCTAAGGCAAGTGAAGTCCCCTCTTCCTTCCAGAGCAGACTGGTCCCCGATGGCCCTGGGGACAATGGCACCAGCTCACCAGCCACGCTGGCAGCAGAACACTCCTGTCTCTGCCTGTCCCACCTTCCCTCCTTAGTGGAGGACATACAGACACCCTTTCCCTTGAAGTCTGCAAACAGCGCTCTGGATTTAACACATTTTGCCTCATTTTTGCCTCCCCCATTCCCCCCACCAGCAGTTTGAAGTTTTCTCACCCTTTGCTGGCAGATGCCACGCAGAGAGACAAGCTCGCTGTCCTTGATCTGCTTTTCAGGGCTTCGATAAAGTAGGGCACCAGCATCAACCCAGCGTCAGGTTTTTGATACATTGCTGGAGTAGCCAAAAATAATAACAGGCAGCTTCAGTCAATCTTCTCCTTCTCAAACCTGCAGCAGCAGCAGCACAGGGGTTGTTTGTGTGGCAGAGCAAAACTACGGTGCCCGCCAGGCTGCGGTGCCGGTCAGCAGTGCAGGGCCATTCCCGCCTGCCCCAGTCCCGCTCGTGGGTCCTCACACGGAGCTCCTGCCTTGTGGGGTCCCCTTTCCCAGAGCCATCCGTGTTTTGCTCTCTGTATTTCCTTCAGCAGCTTATCTCTGTGGCTGCTGCGAAATGCTAAGGTCAAGTTACAGTTTTACCAACCCTTTTATCTTCCTGGCAAGGCACGAAAACGCAGAACCTGAACTTTGGAATGAGCCTTCGCACCTGCAGTGGGTGGAGAGTGGAGCAGACCTGAGGCAGTGGGAGAGGGAGAATTCAGGTTCTCTCTGCAGCCCAGCACTGGAACAGTCTCCACTGCACATTCAGACACTTTATTAGGACGCTCTGGAAGGAAGTACTGAACCCACCAAGCCTGCCCTGGCTCTGCTGGGAACTGTGGCAGCTCCAGCTGACATAAGGACCCAGCATAGCTCTGCTACAGCTTCCCCATGACAGCAAAGACCAGCAGGACCCAGCGAAAGAACTCTGTCTGCTGGAAGTGCCCAGCTGAATTCCCCCTGTCCCAAACCTGAAATTCCAGATGGTTGGTCTGTGCAGGACTGGGAAGTGAGCCAGGCATCAGGGGATGAGGTCACGTTTGACCTTGGAGCCTGTGGGACTGTCGTGCTACACATTGATTCTCCACACTCACCTCAGCAAATGACAACTGTGTTTTCCCAAAGTGACATGGGGAGTGTCACTGTGCCCCTGACCCACTGATTGCTCTGGGATTGGGCTGGCATCTAAAACACACAAATTTGTTGGGATATAGATCTGGAATGCACAGGCCATTCCTTGCCCTCTCCCTCTCTGTGGTCTCTGGACTGAACACCCGTGTGGCTCAGGAGGAGAGAAACAAAAAAACCAGACCAGGGCCTTGGAGACTGCTCTGTCCCTGTCCCCAGGGAGCGCCAGGCAGTGAAGGAGCCACATTCCACTGACTCAGTGTTCAAATACTGCTGCAGGGAGCATTCACTGCCACCAAGAAGAACTTGTACATTGAAGTCTCAGCTCATTTTGTCCAAGCCAGGTGTTATCCAGCTTCCTTCCAGCGAGCTCATAGCTCACTCCTCGTGTGCACAAGGTGTTGTTTCCCTGCAGACAGCTGTTCCCTCTGTGCAGCAGGTGATACAGAGGTGCATGGCACAGTCAGAGCTGTGACTGCCCTGCAGTGCTGGCATTGTCCCCAGGCACTGTGTGTCACCTCCACCCCACCCCTTCTCCACATTTACACCTCCTGTTCCTGACAGGATCCCAGCACCACCCACCCTGCTCACTGCTCAACAAATAGCATTTGTGAAAGGAAAGCCACTGTGCTCAGTCAGGGCAGGTAAAGAGTATTTTTTCCATGGGTTATTAGAGGAAGTTTTCCATTCCCAGTTATTATTTGTATTATTTATAGTCCCCTTTTCCTGGGTCATGTTTTCTCCTCCAGTCCCAGCCAGCCTGGCTGACTCTGTTTCCTTGGCTGGGCAGAGGAGGATGGTCACAGCTCTGCCTCCTGCCCTCCGGGCAGCAGCCTTTCCACACTCCAGCCATGTTTGCTTTTCAGAGCTATTAAACCCAGATATCTCTCACTTTTTATTGACTGTGAAGCCAGTGCTTTGTGCTTTATGACCACACTGTCTATCACTGGGAAACAAACAATTTCCTAATAACCTCAAGGTGTTAGCAGTGGAAGGGATCGTGATTATCCACATCTACTCCAAATTTACAGTTAAAATCAAATAGCCATTGGTATCACAAATGCACTTGTTTTATAAAGTTTGAATAATCCCATATTCCAGCATAATTAACATTACAATACATGAGTGTGCACAGCTGTCTGGCTGTTAGTGATTGCTGCTTCTCCACCTGCTGCATTGATCCCCAAAGCTGAGCTGCAGTGATGGGGCAGAGTTGACTCGAGCATCCCTGAAAAATGGGGCACTGTTTCAGCAGTGTTTACACTGAAAGAATATTTCCCTCTGCCTCCATCCCCCTTTCACAGCACCGAGACAGTGCATCTGACTGGCCAATTTCTCTTTCGGCTTATAATTAGCTTCACTTTTCTGCTCTCCTGGATAAGCATTAGACTTTCCTCTAGGAATGTAATCCCAATCCACAGGAAACCTGTCTTTACTGAGATGCCACTCATCTTTTCTGCAGGTTTTATTTAAAACAGAACATTGTTATTAGCAGCAGATTTTTCTAAACCTTTTTGTGAGGTCCCATTCCTGCAAACATCCAATATCATTCTGTGCGATTAGTCTCGCTTCAGAGACACCACTTAACATTCAACCACAATTTGAGCCAAGGCATTTGCAGGAGTCAAGTTTTGAATTTCAAATCTAAACTACAGAGGGGTACCAGTGGCGAATGACTTTGAGCCTGACAAACACAAATAGATGTTTTAGCATCTAAACTACATTTTCCTGTGATTTGTCCTTCTGTCTAACAATACTGGCCTGTATAATGGCTTCAGTTTAATAGGGAAGAGCTGACTTTGGAGGCTGAGTGATGTTCAACAAAATGATGTTCTTAAAAAGCAATATCCAAAGAATGCAAAATTTATAATCAGAATAAAGTTGGGAAAACATTCTTTTGCTGCTGCTGAACTTCCCTTAAAGAAAAAAAAAGAAAAGCTCAAAGCATTTTAAAATTTGTTTGTGGTTTTTTATCCATAGCTGGCACCAGGATATAAAGCTAATTTCTTCCAATTGCTATCTGCCTTTTAGCCAGATAGGTTTTAGTGTCTTCTAGGGATGGATATAAAGCACATCATTCTCATGGGAGCCTTCTTTTCAGATGGAATGAGAGGTGTTTTTTCTCTGGCCTTTTCTGGGAAGGACCCCTTTGTTTCCCCCAGAGCAGTGTGAGGCACAGCTCTGCACCAAACCCAGGTCAGCCCCAGGGACCTCGTTGGGCCATCCTGACTCTCACCATTCCAGGCTCCACGAGCAGGGATTAAACTTGGCAGTACTGGGGTGCACTGCATCACTTCTCCAGCTCATTTTTTAAAGTGCAAGTATCATTACTGCATTCTCCATGCAATGCCAAGGGCTGCTACTTCCAGAGCTGATGTAAAAATTGTTATTAAAACTTACAAACTGTGACAAACTCTTAAAAAAAAGTCCAAATCCTGGCACTGCCCTAAATTAAATTACAGCCAGGAGCTGCCAGGGGTACCTGGATAAGCACAGAGCCAAGCGTGCGTGCAGTCCTTATCCACAGCCCACACCTGCTGCTCCCTCCTGGAAGTTTCACTAATGGACACAGTGTACAGCCCAGAGGATTTCAGATAAGGGAAAGGTCAGGGTGAAGACTCAGGAGTGAAGAACAGATTGAGCGGGGTTCATAAATGAAAACCCCATTTTAAATCTAAAATTAATTTTTTCAATAAATTAGGGCAAGTGAGCTTTCCTCCAGCTCAGACAATGCAGCTTTCCCTGGATATGGACCACTGGCAGGAGGAGGAAGCACATGTGCTCAGGAATCAATGCTAATACCCTCCAAAATTAATCTCAGAAAATTGCTTCAATGGAATAGAAACTATTTCATATAAATCTCTGTATAGCAAGAGCTGACAGAATACCAGTGATACCTGGAGTAGGTACAGACTGAATAAAACAGGCTTTGTCTTTTCTCACACAGGGTTGGTGTGCTTGCTCTGCCTTTGTGTGCCTCAGTTTCCCCGCTGCAGACACGGGCTGGGGCATCAGGGAGTCTGTGAGAGCAGCTGGGGTGTGCTGAGAGCCAGCTGGGGTTACACAGGGTGGATGTGGCCTCCCCAGGATGGAAACACTGCCTATTCCACTGGAAATGAGAGTCGTGGCTTGGCTTCCAGCACAGCCACGGGGAGCGTGTTGCACTCGGAATGTGTCTGGGGATGGCAGTGGCAGTGCACACTGTGCCTTCTGCTGCCTGCCGGCCCCAGCCAGCCACGGTGGCAACAAGCTTTGCAGATCTAAATCAGCCCTCAGAAGAAGTCACCCAGCCTGGCTGAATAATGCAGTAATTAAAAGAAGACAATGAGCAGTGTCAGCTTTGCTGCTGACAATTCACCCGGGGAGCTGCAGCCCCCCCTTGGCTCCACCTGAGCCGCGCCCTGCGGCGCTTCCAGGGGGTCCCGATGCTCCTGCCCAGAGCACCCAGCCCACACCTCGGCACAAATCCCGGGAAAGGGACGCAGAGCCTGGCTGCCAGCAAAAGGAGAAGGAGCTGCAGAGCCATTCCTGTAAATGCCAGGAGTCAGACCCAGTGAATCATCCTGACCAGAAACACTTCTTGGGTTTTTTACCTCTCTTGGAGGGGACGTGGAGATTCCTGAATGAGTTCTCCCCATGAATATCTCCACCCACATCTTCTAAACAAGGGAGCCAGAGGGGAGCTTGACCTAAAGCTTCACCCTGTGGAAGGGAATGGAGGCAGGAGCAGGGGCAAGTGTGAGACTAGGTCAGGAACTGTGCAGTAGAAGCAACTTTCTTTTCTAACCAAGCTATTTTAAATCAATCTAGTTAGACAGATGCAAAGCACTGACACAGATGCACTGAAACTGGTTTGATCCTTGCCTGAACAGGATTAGCTTGCCTCAGTTATTAACCAAATTAAACCCAGCTCATCATCATTGCAAAAATGACTTGATTTTACACTCACAGTTGTGCAGAATTTTTGTAGACAGAACCTGAAAGGATTTTCCTTTGTGACGGGTGTTCAGGGTCACCACAGAGCTCCCCACAACCCAGCCCGGTCTCAGTTAACTCCCTGAGGTAACCTGTGCCTGTCTCACCTGCAATTTTTCTCCACTCTTAATGTCTAAACCTACATTTTAGGCCATTAGCCTGTACTGATCACAGAAGAGTTAAAACTACTCAGACACACTAAGAGCCTGAGCTGATGTAAAGTAGATTGAGTTAAAATAAACAGAGTTGCACAGACACCTTCCTTTCTGTTGGGGTTCACTTCTCACTCACAGTCCCGGCTCTGCCTTTTCCACTCACCACCACTGGCATTGCTTTGCAGTTCCCAACTCTGCAGGGTTAAATCTGCAGGACAGAGCCCAAAAATTCTTACTTTACTTCCTTCTGAGAAAATGCAAAATGTTTGGATCTGGTTTAGATTTTCTTCTTGTATTTAATTTCTCAAAACACCAATTTCCACAGATATTTTTTCTTCCCCTGATGGAATATAAAACCATCATCCAAGTGGGAAGAGCCAACAATCCTCTCTGCCCTGCTGCCCCTCCGCTGAACTGCTGCTATGCCACTGCACTAAACCACTTTTTCTGATCCTGACAGATGCTAAGCTTAGGTCAAATCCCTGGGAATACACAGGGCCAGCGTATGTTCTCATAAACAGAGCTGCAATCTGCTCCTGAGCTGATGAGCTGCCCTGGATTTACACCGTGCCTGGAGCCGAGGTACAGCTCCACGGTGGAGCCTGCACAGAACTTCCAGGTGCTGTGGCCAGCAAGGAGCCAGCGAGGGGAGCAGAGGGTGCTGGCCTGGGTGGCACAGCCCAGGAATGTCCCATCCCAGAGCCAGGGATGAGCGTGGCTCACCTCCCTCCAGTGACAGGGCTGCTCCTCCCGTCCCTGCCTGGCTCCAGGAGAGGGCCTGGCTGCCTTTATCTGCCATTCCAGTGCACCGAAAATGAAAGCACCGCCTGAGTTTCCAGAGGAGCAACTGCGCTGTAAACACGGCGAAAAGCAAAGTCCGTCCTGGTCCGGCCAGTGCCAGCTGCTTCCTGCTCCATCTCAAACAGCAGCCCTGAGCCTCTGATGTCACCATCCTCACCAGCAGCATTAAAGCCTAAAATGGCCTCATAAAACAACTGGAGTTGTGTGAAAAGGACATTCTGTGTGGCCCTGGGTTGTACTGTCCTCTCCAGGGCAGGACCCCCAGCCATCTCCTGATGTCCCTGTCACAGGGTGGGAGGCACAGCCAGATTCATCTGGGAGGACACAGGGACAGCTGAACGCCAGGGATTCAGCTGAAGCTCTGAAACAATTTAGGTGAAAAGGGAGCTCATTTCAGCAAGAGCTGTGCCACCTCCTGGCCAGGAGCCAAGTCACTGCCCCAGTCACTGCCCAAGTCACTGCCCCACAGACAGGTGTCCCCTGCCCGGGCTGCTGCCCAGGGTCCGTGGGGCTGTAGCCCATGCAGGGGTGTGGGGTACCCACACTGTGCCCCAGCCAGAGGCCAGAGGGGCTGCCAGGGGGGAGCGGTCCTGGGGAGCTCCCCAGAAGTGGCAGCTCAGCTCTGTCCTTCCCTGCCCGTTTGGTCTCAGACCGAACCAGGCACAAAGCTGCATTTCCTGTTAGCAGCGCCGGGGTCCCTGCTCTGCCCTGCCGTGTTTGCAGCCCCCTGACTCCATCCCTGGCCAGGACAGGCTGCCAGCCCCAGCACATGGAGCCACAGCCACACGGGGAACGGCAGTGCGGGCTCCTGGAGGCGGCCGCTGCGCCGGGATTCGCTCCGGAGCTGCGGCTGTGCCTGCCCCGCCAGGGCTGCCTGGCCCCAGCAAAGCACCAGCCCGTCACCAGCAATAACAGGGACAGCCCCGGCTCCTGGGGACTGACCGAGCACGGGCTGGGACCGAGTCACAGCACAGCCTCCGGTCCTGTCTCATTTACAGGGCACGAGGGCGACAGTTCAGACTGCTGGGCTCACAGGTGGCACAGGGACAGGGACAGGCCTGGCACAGTGCATACTGCTGAGAGAGTAAAACGATTGCCAAGTGAGAAAAATATTCCATGATTTCTTCACTTCTTTGGACACTTGAGAAAAGCACAAGTGATGAGGATCTGGCTGGCTGATGTGAGGATAAAGCAGGAATCTTCCCTGGGATGAGGGATGGGTTAAATGCTCTGTGCTCTCCAATCTACAGCTCTTGCAAAATCCAGATGCACCAGCAGCTGCCACACAGAATATAGAGAATTTGGGAAAAGCTGCCAAGTGCCTTGTCTGTTAAGTGCCTACAACACTCACATGCATGTTACAAATCATGGGATAATAACTTAAGATTTTTTGCTTATGGATTTTTTTTTCCTTAGCTTTGTTTTTTTTGGTTTTTTTTAAGCGATTAGAGCTGAAGAAACGTGTTAGCCCAGTCCCTGGGCAAAAATCAGTTTCAGTTCTGGAAGCTGCAAGGATGCAGCAAAGGAGTGAATGTTGTATCCACATCTGAGCATTGTGGTTTGGGAGAAGGCAATAACGACCTCCCTGCATTAGGTTGATGTGCAATTCCTGAGTACAGTCTTGGCCTGCCTTTGACATATGGCTTCCCTTATTCCATCCTTTAAACACTTTATTCCTTTATATGCTTTAAGAAACAAAACAACTTTTTAATTTCTTTGCCTACAGAAATGTGAAAGCAACTTTTTCCTAAATGCAGTGAGATGCCAAGTGGAGCCAGGAAGCCACTTGAGTTGTGCACCATAAACACTTCCACAATGTGAATTAATAAGTCTCTCTGAGGATTGGGAAGTGTGCCACATGCAGCATTTCTGAGTCCACAGCCCTTTTATCTAAGTTGTTTTTTTCCTTTATCCTTGTCTCCTTCCATGACAGTTTGGAGATTTTTGGCATCCAAACTGCAGCCTGGCTTGTCAAGCTAAACATCAACTGAGCCTTTATATGTACGTGAGAAATGAGAATAGTGACAAAAAATAGTTATTAACTCTGCTTTTAGAATACTGAACAAGCAAAATGACTGTGTGCCAGCAAAGGCAGGGTTTGGAGCAGTTCTGACCCACGTCTGTTTGCCAGTGGCCAGCACTCCCAGGGCTGCATGGGAGAGCTGCCCCCTCTGCACGGTTCTGTCACCCTGAGGAGCCGTGCTGGGGCAGTGACCACACCAGCAGGTGGCACGGGGCAAGTTTTACATGGAAGACTTGGTGCTGCTGCACTGTCTGCACCCTGGGAGGAGAGGAGGCTGCTCCTGGAGCACATCGGTGGTTCGGCTCCTGCAGGAGCGCTCCGGGCGCTGAGGTGGCTCTGTGGTGCAGATCCAAGCACGGTACAGGGGGACACTGGGGAGAGTCACCTCCCAATCCACCTTGTGCCACTGGCAGGGGTCCTCTCGGAGCCCTGAGCATTCCAAGGACGAGCCAGGTCCATCCCTTGGCTCTACGAGGGCCGGAGTGCTGTGCAGGGTCTCTGCTTCCAGCCCGGTGACATTCCTTCCCTCAATCACATCCACACAAACTGTTCCTCAGAGATGATCCCAGCTTGCTGCAAACACTGAAACAAGTTTGGAAACACTGGGAACACTGGACTCCATTAAAAAGAGGCGATCCACGCCAAGGCTGAGAGAACAGGAATGTGACCCAGCGGGACAGCCTTGGCTTGCAAATGGCTCGTGGACAAAGCTTGCTCTCTCCCTTGCTTTTCACCATTGCCAAGCAGTGCCTCGCTCCCTTTATTCTGGCAAGTGCCTTCAGTAAAACGTACAAGAATTTCTCTCCACGGAGGGAATTTCAGAGGAGAAAATGGAAAACGGTGCTGGGTGACCAGCTGGAGTTCAGCAAGGTGCTGGAACAAAGTCCTGCAAGGCTGTTGTGGATGGCAGAACACTCAGCCCAGGACTGCAGGATGCTGCAATACCTGTGCCACACTTCAGATGGAATTTTAATTATAAATACGAATAATAGACATGGCCCAGATCCTCACTCACTGCCTGGTGTCCTCCCCACACTTTGAAAAAAAGCCACTAAAACCAGAGATGTTCAGCTCCCCATTACAAGGCTGCTAAAAACTCCAGCTCCTTTAGTAATTACTATAAAATACTTTCAGGCAGTTTTTAAAGGCATTAGTGAGATAAAATGAAGAAAAGAAATACTGCTGTTAAAGGTATGTTAACCATTCCCCTTATCATCCAGCCACTTTATTTTAATGAGGTTTGTTTTACTTTTGCTATTTGCTTTGTCACACAGTGCAAGTCTCTGAGTATTTCTGGGTGAGATAAATGACTTTGGAGCAGGTGGGGCTGGCAGTGCTGTGGGCTGGTGGATGCCAGCCAGGCTGGGCACGCTGCAAACGCAGTTGTCACTCATGCCCTGTGTCACAGTGGGCAGGCAAAGCCTCTGCTTCCAGCCCAGCCCAGCTCTGAGGGCTGCAGATCAGAGAGCCTCACGCCGATCCCACGGGTGGGAGCACAGCTACAGGAGCTTTATTTATGGTGATATTAAATATGCAACAATCATTCCCCAACATCAGAGTAATAAACATCACTGCTCCATCTGATCTGGAATCAGCAAGCATGCTTCTCACATTCACAGGGAGAGACAAAATGCTGAATTATTTATGCTTTGACTATGAACAAATATAGAGAAAATAAGTGAGTTTGGTACAATGCAGCAGAGCAGATTCAGGGCAGATTAGTGTACATCCTTCAATCAAAACTGACTCTTTCATTACTCTAAACAATTGTTTCTCCTCCAAAAAAAGTGGGTTAATGAAGTCTAATTAAGGGATAAGAAGAATAATTTTGGGTAAGTTGTTTAGATATGACTACCCAGGTACAACCACTGCCCCTCTCAATCACTGACTGTAAATGGGGGTACAGCAGCAGCCACAGCAATTCCTTAGGAAAGCAGGGGCTGACTGACTTCGCAGGACATGGGAAGATCCATTTAGCTGGTAGGAGCAAACATATTCCCAGCTATGTTCTACAACCTCCTTCTAAACCAAAACAATTCGATGTGGTCACCAAGTACCAAAGCAGCAAACACAAAATTGGGCTGTTCTGCCTCATATTTGCACTTCTCATCATGAACCAGACTGTGACAGGCTTCTGTGGGAAGCAGAGGAGCTCTCTGAACGTGCAGTGTGTGGCTGTGCTGAGCCTCAGCCCTGCCACAGACAGATTGTAAGTGTCCCAGGAAGCTCTGTCATTAAATGAATGAAAGGAGGATACTCCAGAGCTGCACAGACACCTTCCTACTTTCCATATAAATGCAGGATCAGTATTACACCTTCCACTGCCCTGAGACCTGCAGCCAGAATTAGCTGATGTTTGCTATGCCCCGCTGACATTTCAAGCTTGGCAGGAATAAAAATCCACAGAGAAAGTGGTGCAACTGCAGGAGGAATGACAAGAATTCTGGGGCAGGAATGCCCTCAGAGCCTGATTTTCAGCAGCCACATCAAGCCCTTTGCTACCCACATGTGTGTGCATGTGATAGGGAAGGGGATGAGAAGGGAAAGAGGGGATGAGAGCTGTCCTTCAATTTCTCAACAGTTTCTTAACTTAAATCCTTCATTCTGAGCATAAGTACTAAATCAGGCTCAAGGAAGGAAAAACTTAATTAATCAGAGGTAGCCAAGTTCAAAGTGCGCCTGGGGTCGGCTTTATTACTCTCCTTCACTTTGGAGGTACAGGGTTTATGGATAATCCCTGTCTGCTGCAGAATGACAACTATGTGGTGCTGAGTATTATTTCCTGGCAGTAACTAAATTTGAAGGTCTCCTTTCCTTCCACTCATCTTTTTAAAGTTTAATATTGTCACTGAAATATAACCGAGGGCCATATATAGCACAAGGGTTTAAAATACCGTCCCCAGCCTGGTGACACTTGGTTCCAGCTCCCCTCACCAAGGCTTTTGATCCCAGTGAAACTGGGAATTACTGGAGATGAAAAAAGGCTGCGTGATGCCCTGAGGTAACAGGCCAAGCAAGCCCTCTATCATCTGCTTGCTGAGTACCTCCACATCCATAACTGCTGCTCAGTCCAGGGAACTGTGTCATCATAAAAACCACTTGATTATCTCCATAACAAACACTTGATTTTCTCCATGCACAGAATCAGTCTGGAATTTAACCAATACCAGCAGCCATCCATTACCTGATTAAACACCAGCAGTGATAACACCATCAAAAGCAGGATCAGGTGTTTGTGGAGCACCCCCTTGGCAGAACAAGTCTGCAGGGCTGCCCACATGCTCTGCACCAGCCCATGGACCCAGGGATCTGATCCCTTCCACAGATCTGCCCTGAACTGGGTGTTCCCTGCCCCCAGAGCAGCCAGACCTTTCCCTCAGGTATGGAACAGCCCCAGTTGCTGTGTTTGGAGCAGGGGCCATAGGGGTTCTGTGCCCAGCAGCCCATTCCCCCGTCAGGGAAGGAGGATTCTCCCATAACACACTCAGAAATGGCTTTTCCTCCTTCCCAACCAGCTGGCAGCAGGCTGGGGGAGTTACTCCTTCAGGCCTGGGTATGTTTGGTTATGGCTCATCATGTTCATCCTGGACAGCGAGCCCTGCTCCACCAGCCCCACCAGGAGCAGAGGGATGGAAGGAGCTGGCTGGGCCCTGGCCAGGGCTGGGCAGGTGCAGGAGCTCCCCAAGGGCTCCCTCTGTGCCCTGAAGTGGGATCTGTGCCAGAGACAGCAACTTCCAGGGAAGCATTTGTTGAGCCTGGGATGGGGAGTTCTACCCCATGCCTAAATAGTAAAGCCAGCATTTAGTTCCTTCATCTCCACACGAAGTATCTCATTTCAATTTAATTTCACAGTTGTAATGGATTTTTCAAAAATATTCAAGAACATATTTACTTTCCAACATCTTATTTCCTTTCACATTTGAAAAAACTTTCTATCTAATCCCTCAAGTCATCCTACAGTCTGAATAATTTCAGGTTTTTAATCAATAGCTGTCAGACTTGTCAAATTACTTTAGGGACCACAAAGCAATTTTTAAACATTCATAAACCCTCGTAGAACAGTTAAGTGCACTGAATTTTAAAAGAAAGAGGAACTGAATAACACTGATCAAATAGGATTATATTCTGGCAAATTATAAATTAGTTTTTTTATGAATCTTCTCACAGCTACTTATCTAGTGTCAGGCTTCTTCTGCTGCAGGAAGAAGTGACTGTTCACCTCTAGAGAAAGAAGCCTTTTCTCTCCTGCCTCCAAGCCTCCTTAGCAGGAGCAGGGTGCAACACCTTTTTTGTTGTCTTTTCTGAAAGCAACACCATTACCCAGCCAGCCACCCGGGGGTTCTCTCCATCATCCTGGCTGGGCCAGAGATGGACAAGCTGCTGCTCTGCAGCTCTGCAAATGCATCTTGGCTCCTGGCATCCTTCCCAACACAGTCTTTGCTTCCCAGTGTGCTTCTGGCATGTGCATCTGTCTGACACGTCAGTCTAGAAATGAGGGTCGCCAAAAGTTCTCAATTTATTGGACATCTGTACCAAACCCCAGCTTGAACCTTTTATGGGGCTGATTTTGCACATTGCATTCAGTCAAACTCTGAGGTGACTGTGGGAGCCTGTGCTGCTGTTGCCTGTTCTGTGTTTGTTCTGGGAGGAGAGACCAGGAACATCTGAAGAAGTCAAACATGTTTCTCCAGAAATGACTTTACACACCACAGTCCCACGTCACCATTGCAGCGTCTTTCTTAAATTTGAGGGATGTGGCCTGAATAGGGAGGAAAAAAGGGAGCTTCACAGCTACACTGAGAATGCTGGAAGTCTTCCAGGAAAAAGTGCAGTTCAGATCAAAGAGGAGCTGAAGGATGGTGAGAAGAAAGGAATGTTTGGTGAGAAGAAAGGAACGTTTGGTGAGAAGAAAGGAACGCTTGGCTGGCCACGTTTGGCTGGCCACATGCAAACGAACAAGCCCAAACCCTCCATCCTCCTCCTTCCAGCTGAAGTGACTCCTCTGCTGCCTCAGAACCTCCCCAGACACACCTGCCCTGCTCCTGTCCCCGTGGGAGGCTGTGTCCCTCCGTGGCAGCACTCCTGTTCAATGGAAGAGCTGGGCACCAGGCTCAGAGCCGGGAGCCCCGTCTGTGGCACTGGATCCACCTCGACAGCAGGGACATTCCTGTCCCTTGGCTGCTGGATGGGCAGGACAGGGCTTTCCTGGGGAAGGGCTGTTGACAGGAGGGATCACTGCCCAGGCAGGGCTGAGGGAGCAGGACACAGGCAGGACCTGGGGGTGGGAGGTGCTGGGACTCACACTCTCTGCTGTGCTTCACGTCCAGTGCAGAGAGAGCCAAGAGCCAGGGCCCAGCCCCTCTGCAATGCTTTACCTTTTCCTATGCCTTGTTTCAGCACTGTCTGTCTCTCTGCCCTTTCCCAGTGCTCCTCACACACAGATTTGTGGCTGGTCAGCTCTGTCAGCCCTGCTCCCACCCCTGCTGCCAAGAGATCATTAAACACACCCCCGCTCCCTGCATCTGCTGGAGACGTCCTTTGCCAGAGATGTGCAATTTTGTCTGCAAAGCCCCTACATAGCAAACAATGGCTGCTTTTAACCTCAACACTGGTTTCTGGTTTCCAGAAGGACTCTTGCTGTTGCCACCTCCATCAGCTCAGCACTGACAGCAACAGGGGAGCCCCATCCTTCCGTGGTGCTGCCACAGCTGCTGCTGCCTGCCCGGGCACAACTGCCCTGGAGCTGGAGATCAGCAAACACAGATTTTTGACATCCAGCTGACCTAGTTTTGACAGTGGTTCTATGTCTAAACCATTGCTCTGGGAGCTGAAGCTGTCCCAGCTTTGGGAAGCCTCGTTGCTGGAGCCCAGGTGGCCAACATCTGCCCCAGCTGCTTCCTCAGCCTTCAGCCGGGCTGGGGCTCATTAACACAATGAGGAGCTGGGAAAGGGCTCTGCAGGAGCTGCTTGCGACTTCAATTCAGCCACAAGTGTGGGATGTCTGGCTGATTCACAGTTGCTCTTTTTTGTAGTTCAAGTTGAAGACACAGAGATTTTTCTCAATGAGAAAATCTCGGCAAGTTCTGAGGTTTTTGAGGCTTGCTTTGCTTTTCTTAGCCGAGGTGCTTAGTGAGTCTGTCAAGCTTGACATCACAGACATCAAAAATGTGATATTCTCATGCAGTTTTCTCTATATTTAGCTTGTTTTCCTGTATTTAGCTGATTGCTGTTTGCCCAGTGAAGCACAACCCCAAACCTCAGAGCACTGTGATCAACAATTTGATCTGAAGACCTAAAAAATCAGTAAATAATAATAAATCTAAATAAACAGGAGCAGGACACTGAGCAGATGAGTTCCGTAAATGATGGAGCAAACTTTTCCTTTCAACTGAAATGATTAATCCCCCTGAATTACACTTGATAAGGATTCAAGCATGTCATTACTTTGCATTAGTAATAATAATAATAAAATCCAAGTACCTTTTGTTGTGAGATACCCTGATCAGGGATTGGTTAAAGAACATTTAATTTCAGGGCTATTTCATTAAATGTAAAAATTAAACTGAAGACAAGAGGCTGTGATTTGTGAGAGGGAAAGTAACCGGGAAAAAGAGGCACTTACAGGATTTAAAAGGAGATAAACACTCTAAAAGAAGCACTGAACAACAAATTCTTATGTTCAAAGAGAGAAACCTGCCTGGAACCCCCCAGGACAAAAAACTGAGAGAAGCCAACTGAATAAAATGCAACCAGACAAGGGGGGAAAGCTCCAGAAATGGAGTAAGAAAGTTGAAACAATTACTCCAGACATGAATTTTAAGTTGTGGTCAGTGTCCTCAATCTGTTTCACCATCCTTTGGGTGACATCCCTTCCCCAGAGGGCAATGCAGAGGCAGCAGGGAGGGGAGGCAGCAGCTGGCCTTGCCCCCACGCCGGTGTCCCTGTTCCCCCACCCTCACTGCAGCCCCTGCAGAAGGTTTGTTCCCAACTGCTTGTCCTTGTCTGTGTCTGTGGGAGCACTTCACAAACTCCATCAGTGCCTCAGGGAGCTGTGCCTTGGTCTGCATGCACTGGGAGCTGGGAGTGACTCGGGAACTGGCTGGAATGGTTCAGATCCTGCATGTGGAGGGGTGGGAGCTGATCCAAGGTGGGTGGGAAGAGAAAAATGATCAAACGGAAAAGCTTGGATCTCTCTGAATACATCGGCTTTCTCTTAAGCCAGGCTGTATCTTCTCTTTCCAGAACATCTCCCTCACACCTGCCAATGCGTTTTTTAACTTTTAAAATAGTTGGTGCCGCTTCCAAAATGTGTCTGCAACACTTCCAAAAGTGATAGTTTCCCTACTAAGAGAAATAAAGCCCTTCCTGACTGAATGCTATCATGAATAACCCTTTACTGTCGTGCTGGCCTCCTGTTACCCCCAAAATCCCCAAGAGCCATTCGATGTGTACCTGCCGCCTCGAGGCGCCTCTCGGAGCCCAGCTGTGGGACTGGCACTGAATGGACTCCTCAGCCAGCTGGCTGCTGCGGGCACCGGGGGTAATGGACAGAAAACCCCCTGCTTTCAGCTCCCTGAGTGCTTTTCACAGCTGAGTAACTCTGTCACCAGCCAGGCCACAGCTGCATCGGGAGAGAAAACGGGAAACGCCGCGCGCCTCCGAAAAGTTGCGTGTCTCTCATGGTCTGTAACAGGATGCTCTGAACAGAGATCAGCTGCCAATACAGACAAACTAAGACCCATTTTTAAACTCCACTGAAATGTTCAATGCTGCAGGGAGATTTCCAGGCAGAAAAGTGAAGGAAATGCCACATAAAGTGGTAACCTCTGTGGACAGTCCTGCCGAGGAGAGCATTCCGGCATGGCCAGGGAGTGCTACTGGGACAGGGCTTGGAACTCCAACACCCCGGGACTCATCCTGTGTCACACCTCATTCCTCTCACTGAAACGATAAACCTGGCTTAGGAATACAGTTCCACAGAAATACTGGGAGATCTGGCCTTAATGCACGGGTTTATAATTAACACCAACTTTGGCGTCTATGTAGCAAAGAGGTCTCTGGGGTCCTTGATCAGGGAATAATTCTGTTTAAGGCCTGAATTGATGGTGTGGTGCAGCCGTGCAGAGGGGGCTCAGGGCTCCAAGAGTTTGGTTCCAAAGCACTTTTAGGGGATCTTCCCATGGCACAGAGAGCACTCACAGGGCTCCTGGTGATCCATGAGGCTGCCAGGACAGGGTAGGGACTGGAGCATCTTTTCCAACCAGCTCCTGACAAAGCAGGAGGAAGAAGCAGAGATGGAAAATACCCGGAGGTTATAAGATGGTATTTTTTTTTTTAAGTTTCATTCAGAAATTATTCCTGGGATTTGATTTGTTGCCATTCCCATTGGCATTTCTGAAAAATTTTCTTTTTATAAATAAAATATATTTTAAAGTAAAATGTCTTGCTTCTAGGTTTTCTGGTGCAACCCAGTGAAGAATACTGCATAATATCTTTGTAGAAAATAAAGCTCAATTATCTAATAGGCCTTGGATCTGTGCTGCAATTGTAGCAATGGGATGGGCGCCCCGAGCAACAGGAACTGTGCAAATATAGAAAGTGAACAAAGCCACAGAGATTCACTGTTTCAAACAAAAACTGCTGCAGTCATCCAGTCACTCAGCTCTGCCATCTCTGGAATGGAATATGGTCTTGAGCTGCTGCCTGCTAGAGAGCCTAGAATCAGACAATCCCAGAATGGTTTGGGTTGGAAGGGCCATTAAAGCTCAATCCATTCCACCCCCCGCCATGGCAGGGACACTTCCACTGTCCCAGGCTGCTCCAAGCCCCAGTGTCCAACCTGGCCTTGGACACTCCCAGGAATCCAGGAGCAGCCACAGCTTCTCTGGGCACACTGTGCCAGGGCCTGCCCACCCTCACAGGGAGAAATTTCTGCTGTGTTTCTGTCTTTCACTTTGAGCCAATTACTCCTTATCCTGTGACTACGTTTCCTGATAAAGAGTCCCTCTCTGATGATAAGAGGACTTATACAAGACTAATTAGAAAATATTATCTATATGTGTTAAATGTTACTGTTCCAAGAGCCTTTTCCTGTAAGCTGCTGGGAGGCCTGGCTGGCTTTGTGGCCTTTGGCAAGATTCTTCTCTGTCCTTTCACTCCTGTTCCCAGCTCTGTATCCCAGAACAAGCTCCACCTAACACGGGATCCTGCCTCCAGCAGGAAGGCAATCTTGTTAACAGAGGGAAAATACAGTTCCCGACCCTTGAAGGCAGGCAAGCAGAGCCCTGAAACTTTTGATTTATTCTTCTTGCTGATGTTGGTTGCTTAGCTACAAATATTCTCAATGCTCATAAAAGCCTCTTTCCATTAGTCCTCACCGCAAGGTTTTAAGTCCAGCCACAGTTTATTTTTCTTGAAACCTAGGCGATGAAATTTCGTGTTGCTGTTCCATCTGAGACGGAGAATGCCCTGTTCCCTGTCCAGAGCCTGACAACTGCTGTTAGCACGAGCAGGAGCAGAGGAGATGTCACCCTGCAGCACCGAAGATGGGCAACAGAGCCCGGCTCTGATGTAAGAGCACTCTTAAAAAAGGAAACAGAAAGGGAAGAAAGAAGTAAAAGGCAAGGCTGATGAACCAAAGTGAGCTGATGAACTCAAGCAGAGCTGCTGGCAGCTCGTCCGAGGCAGTGCCTTGGAACGTGCCGGGTCTGCTCGGCAGCTGCTCCCAGCAGCTCAGCCCGAGGCTCCCGGGCTAAACCAGCCATGGGCAAATGAGGCTGGAAGGGATCAGCTGGTGCAAGTCCGGCACAAGAAGGGCAACACATCCCCACCACGACACTGTCCCTGCAGAGCTCCCTCTCCCCAGCCCCTGACGTGTGTCCCTCACTGCCTGAGGAGCATGTGGCTGTCACCAGCAGCTCTCCCGGGCTGCTGGAAGGTGGGAGCATTCCTTAACCTGAGGAGCACCAACTCCATCCCACCCTGCACTGCCTCTGTGCGAGGGACAGGAAAAAGCCATCAACAGGTGACATGAGTCACTGGGAAATGATGGTCTGGTCTGAGGCAGGGAGAAAGAAAATTTCTGTGGAAACAATCACCTCGTGGAGCTGCCCAGCAGAGAACAAAGGAAGTTGGTCTGGGTAGGAACCCGAGGACAATGGTGGCACCAGCTGTGGGGACAGGGCAGGCAACAAAACTCAAAAGTGGGCTTTTTCCTGCCTGCTGAAATTAGAGAACAATGAGCAAAATCTCTGTGGTAGGAAAGGGAAGCAGCTCAGCAGGAACACATAGCTCTAACACTCAAGTGCTTCCAGTAGACCAGCAGCACCCAGCTCCTCCCAGCCCAAACTGGAATTCTGTAATCCCAAAATTACTGGATAGGAAGGAACAGACAAGTACATAGAACTGTGAGTGCTGTCACATTCTGATGACTAAAAGCTGGAACACTTGAACACTGAAAAGCACCTTTTGGGCTCACAGTGCCTCATGTTTGGTGAGCAGGTAACAGAGGAACACACTGGGAGTCAAGGGTCTCTTTATCAAACTAATTTTTTAACGAACAACCTTGCAATGATGCCAAGAGAGAGCAGAAAGCTCCCAGTCAGCACTGCTCTGCAATCAGCGATTAATTTGTTGCCCGATGCTTTGCCTGCTGCCCATGACAGAGCTCATAAATCCTCATTTTTATTGACGTCCTGGCCAAGGGGGCATGCTGGAAAGGGCTGGCTTGTGCTGCAGGTGTCCTGGGCAATCACCTTGCAGGATATGACAAACTGCTTAGAGGCTTTCGTAAAGCCTTTTAATCATTTTCTCAGTCTAATTCTTGTTTTTATTGTCTTTGCTGCAAATTCATGGCAGCAGCTCAATTTGCATCCTGCTCTTTCTGGGAAATGGAGTGTGAGACCCTCCCACGGCAGCAGGGCAGAGGCTGTCACCTCTCAGTGCCACAGCCCCAGCAAAACACAGAGTATCTCCAGTGCCACCAGCAAGGTCCCAGCCAGGCCCAATGGAACTGGGGCCATTCTCCCCTCCCATTCCTGGGTGCTGCTGTTACCACAGTGGAGGGGATGACACGAAGAAAAATTGTGCCTGTTTAAAAAAAGACATAAATTTCCTATATGGTGAAGAGGTGGAAGAAGGAATCAGTGCTGGGGGAAGGGAGACTCTATTGGAACCAGTTTTCAGCCATCAATGTCTACTGGACAAGTATTTAAAAGTATTGAAGTCTGGGTCGTAACAAGTCTTAAAATCTGGGTCTCCAGCACCTAAAATTGTGACTGAACAGAGCAGTGCCTTTACACGTTGGTATCCCAGGTGATGCAACTCCAAGTTCTTTGAATGTCTCCTCTCAACACAAGTGACAATTGTATCTTATTAAATCTGTCATCAAATTGCAGATCTTTGAAACGGTGCAAGTCAAAGAGAAGCAAAGCAGGGGGGTGTTTCTGTACAATATCCAGTGGAGCTGAGGGAGCCTTTTACACAAGAAAGGTGTTATTTCTGCCACTTTGTGCAGAAGGAAACTCAGGGAATTACTGAGTGCTTTCTCATCCCACTCTCGATCTTCCCAGCTTCCTCGGTGCACTCCAGGACAGCCTGGAGTGTGCTGTGACAGTGCCAGGCACGGGGCTGTGGCTCAGAGAGGTTGGAGCTCCAGGCTTAGGGTCACGGCAGGGAACAGAGGGGTCTCCTGAGGAACTGGGGCTCCCCTTTGTCTCCAGCTCTGCCGTTCCACCCGCTCTGCTCACATCTCCCCGTGCCAATATTGGCACTAACAAGGCCACAGGAGGCGGCTCAGCCTCACCAGGGGCTCTGTTATCTTCTCGAGCCCCAGGGCAGCTCTCTTCTCCCGAGCTCCCGTCCTGCCCAGGGACACTTCCCGCTAATTGCTGTGCAGTGGGGAGGAGGATGGTGCCAGGAAGTGCAAACAACCCGCGAGATCACATGTGCTGCTGCCTGGGCCTCTCCAAAGATCACCCAGACCCAGCCCTGCTTCATCAGTGCTGCTCAAAAGGACTGAAGTCATAGCTGGGAATCAAGAGGAAGCCAGGAGAGTCCTATCAGTTTACCTCTGAGCATTAACACAACCATTAATTACCACTTGCTCATCAAGCTACAGTTTAATGAGGACCAATAGAGACGGAGCCATGACCTTTCCTCCCTCCCTGCACACTCCTTTCCTTACAGCCATGCTCTGAGCCACTATCCCTGGTCCTGCCTAGGTAGATGCTCAGTGTCACTGCTGGGACAACTCATCAGCTGTGACCAGCTCACAAATCTGAACGAGGCTTAAAGCAAGAATTCCCTGCTTCCATTATATTTAGGTGCTCCTCGTTGTAGGTATCACAGAATCCCAGAACAGTTTGGGTTGGAAGGGACTGTAAAGTTCATGTTGTTCCAAACCCTTCTCACAGGCAGGGAACCTTTCACTAGATCAGGCTGCTCATACTATAAATATGCTTTGTTTTCAAGCTTTGCTGGAATTATTATTTGCTGCATTTATTGGCCAGTGCATGGCTATGAGGGCTGAGAAGGATTCCACTGCTGTTTAAGGTACTGCCAGTGATACTGGCCACCCTGCAACTTTTGGGGAAAAGGAGATAGGAGGGAAGAAATATGTCTGAAGCCTAACGAGGATGCAAGCACTTGCCAGATTTTAATTTGAAATACTTTCTTTCTTTTCAACCATATCCTTTTCCGCTGGGCTCTGCAAAGAGCAGAGCTGGACAATCATACGGGAAGCTGGGAGAGACTAACGATAGAGGAGGAGTGGAGAGGGGAGTGGAACCAGCCTGTCTCCTTGTACTCGAAATGAAACATGATAAAGAAACAAATTGCATAAAGGATGACTAACAAAGACAGCTTTAAAAATCGTTTCAGGGTTAGTCTTCTCAGGTTGACAGCAGGAAAGGACATTCGGTTTCACACATTATGTAAGTTTTAGTCCATCTCCCTTTCAAGTTCTCTGTCTGTTCCTACCACGGGTCCAGCCACCCACACTCCCGGGACTGCCTGCAAACATTCCGACCCCCAGGCACGGCCACTTCTTTCTTTACAGTCGCACAGATCTTTTACATCGGCTTTGGGAAATCCGTGAATTCTGCTTGGCCCCTCCGCTCTGCTCCGCTCCCCATGGACGAGAGGGAATTGCTTGCCTGGTATCCGTGCTCCCAATGCACCCTCTCCTTCTGCAGCAGCATCAGGGCCCAGAGCAAACACCTTCCCATGGCACGGTTTGATTCCTGCCTCCTCCTCTCTCCCCGCGGGTGCCGGAGGCAGCGCCGGACGCTGCGCTCCTTGGCTGCTGATGGAACACAGAGCTTGGCTCCAGGAGCAGCTGCCCCGACCCCCACAGGCTGATTCCACAGGAAACAGCACAAACATCTGCACCACCGAACTGCCTGACAGACCTCGGCAGAGCTCTGCTCCAGCACTCCAACCTTTGGAAATCCGGCACACTGCAAGCTGCCGTAGCCCCAGCAGTCCCCACCAGCTGAAACAACTGCTGGAAAGTCTGTTTTCTCCGTCTCTGCTCCCTGTCCCTTTTCAAAATACAGTATATCAATTCAAACGATTGTGAAGGTCCAGATTTTCCAGTCTGGATCATCCACATCCAAAGCAAGCTCCCAAAAGGTGCAGAGAACACTTCGTCATTGCAGTGCCATTGCACTTCGGCAGATGCTGGTGAACCACCGAAGAGAAAGCGGAAAACTACCAGGCACTTACCCAAGGCTCCGCGGGACAGGGAAATAAGCAGGACAGAAGAATAAGATCAGGACAGAAAAGCAATGCTGAGGTCCCCAGGAAAGTCAGCTACTCCAGGAGCAGGGCGAGTCCATCCCCCCGGCTCCGTCCCTCGGCCGGCGCTGCCCGGTTTGGATTCAGCTGCTCTGGAACCGCTCGCAGACTCCCGGGCTGCGGGACTTCCTCTGCAGCTGATAGTGGGGTTATGAAAGTAAACTGACTATTGCCCTTTGTGAGGGGAGGAGGGGGCTGGGAAGCTCAGCCCCTTCCCTTCCTTTGTAATTCAAACCCTTCCTCGAGGCTCAGTGTTTTGGAGGAGAGGCATCTGCTCCCAGCCCCTTCCCGGTGCCGAGGAGCTCACACCGGTCCTGGCGGCGAGCCCGGCTTGCAGACTGCGCTCGGAGTTTACACGACAAAGCAGCTCATTCCTAATTAAACTTCATCCAGCATTTTTCTGTCTCATACATAATTAGCGCAGAACAACAAATAGAGGTAAGAAGGGAGAGTTTGAGCGCGGGTTGCTCTGTCTGCACCTCTGATTAATTTTAAGATTTCCTCTTTATTTATGCAGTAACTATCTCCCATCACTTCCAAAACATTCCGTATCCACCATCCCTGCTGGGGGCACTTGGCCTGACGCCACTGCCAAAGACTGGGCAGAGCTGGGAGGAGGGTTGGGCAGGGATGGCAGGAGGGATGGAGGAGGGACGGAGCAGGGATGGGAGCAGGGATGGGAGCAGGGATGGCAGGAGGGATGGAAGCAGGGATGGGAGCAGAGATGGGAGCAGGGATGGCAGGAGGGATGGAGGAGGGACGGAGCAGGGATGGGAGCAGGGATGGGAGCAGGGATGGCAGGAGGGGTGAAAGCAGGGATGGGAGCAGGGATGGGAGCAGGGATGCTGGTTGTGTCGGAGGAGTGCACATACCCGACCCCTCCCCAGGCACGGTGCTGCTCCCAAAGCCTGTCAGAGCAGTGTCACCGAAGCCTGTCCTCTAGAGCAGTGTCACCATCTCTCCATAGGCAACTGCACCAGGATGGGGCAGCTCTGATCTTTATTACTTCCTGAAGGCAGTTAATCTTTAAAGCTCGAACTGTAACTGCTGTCAGCTTAGCTCACAGCCTCCTTCTGTTGGTATTTACAAGTTACATTTTAAATTGTAAAGAAGTCTAGGCACACGGGAGTTTGTCCACAAACCAGACAGACGGGAATTAAAGCACATTCTCCTCAAATCTGCCTGCAATCTAAACTTTTATTATTAGCCATCCCCAGTGTGATAATAAACTCTAGTCCCTGACAGCAACATATGGATCTCATCTCCACTGTAGTCCAATATTACAATAATCCACAGTGACCTGGTAAACAGGCTCAATCCAACAGATTTTACTTTTGTCCGTCAATGAGAAAGTTCTGGTATATGACAGAAATAAAAGAAAAAATCATAGAATATTTTGTTTAATAACCCCCTACAACTCCCAAATATGTGTGTCTGTATTGTTCTAAGACACAAGGAACTTGTTTTTCTTCTAATTACACTGGTTCGAAATAATTATTCTCATTTATTCTCCATGTACATGAGCATATCAAAATAGGAATTGACCCAGCATCAAATATTCCCTGTTTCAGGAATTATTCCAGCTCGTAACACTGAAGGTCCATGAGAGCCTGGGAGAATGTATCCACATGCAGGCTTATCTCTTCATTTCAGACCATTCATCATTCCTTGCCTGGAAGCAACAGTTAATTTCCAACAACTCAATGTCAAGATGGCAGTTTAAATCCTCTTGAGGATTGCCCCAGGAGAAGATTTTGTCCCAGTTCTTTTGCAGCCACTGTAGAGTCAGCCTCTTTTGATGTCACTCAGTTTTGGAATGTGATAGAAATAAAGAAAGAGTGAAGATCTGCTGGTGATCATCCCAACCCAAGGAAGGATCATCTCTCCAGAGCCTTCTCTTGGGATTTCAATTGGGACAGAAATCAAGAGTCAGAATGGTTTGGGTTGGAAGGGACCTTAAAGATCACCCATCTCCATCCCTCCTGCCACGGTCAGGACACCTCCCACTATTCAAAAAGGAAAAATGCGGCCTGCCAGAAAATGCTGCCTGTCATGGAGAGGATTTCCTAGGGTTATCATTTTCTCTGGGTATAGATTTATACGACTCTTGCACAAAGGAGGAGATATTTCCAACTTAAGAATGGAGGAGAAAGACCTGAGCCAACACCAACAGACTGGACCTTTATGAAAAGGCCACATCACAACCAGACCTGTCCCCCAGACCTCCCAAACAGCAATCCTGACAAAATCCCCAGGAAAAACCCTCAGAGCAGAGCTCAGCAGAGTCTTGACATCCCCTTCTCCCCTTTTCTGTCTTTTACATTTATTTGGATTCAGCTTTATCTCTTCATTTTAAGGACTCTCTCACCACGTTTTACTGGCGTTGGTGGCCCTTTTACCAAGGACAATCTGCATTGAACATTTTGGAAAGCAATGATTTAAGAAGCTGCAGGTAGCAGGCAGAGTGGCTGACGAGCCATCTCTGGAAATCAGAAGGTGTCTAAAGAGGGTGTTTACAAGCAGAACGCTGCTAGAAGTCTGCCTTGGTTGCAGATAACAAGGCTGAGACAATGACAGATTTCCTTCCCCTGGCAGCCAAGAGCAGCTCCCCATGATTGCCTTGCCGTGTTTATCCAGGATGCTGGGAGAGAGCAGGCACCAAATATGCAATTAATTGGCAGTTTGCAAGAGCATATTGCCTAAAGATAAACAGAGTGGGTGATCGTGTCGTATGGAAAACGGCTGAGTGCTGCAGATGTAGTGTTGACCCAGTTTAAAAAAAAGAAGTTTTTTTTGTTCTCTTGGAAAATAAATGTACTGAAATGAATACTTTCTTTCTTTTTGCATGGTCCCTCTGGCCTTTGAATATTTTGTGTACGTAAGCCATTCCAGGTTCTTTCTTAATCTGGAAGTACATAGTAAATTATGAATTAGCTGAAAAGTTTTCCTGCTGACATCAGAGGAGCAGGGGGTACATTGTGACACAGAGTTAATGCCCTTCACTCTTCACAGAGGGTGTTTAGTGAGCAGGAGAAGACACTTAGACTGGATCTAAATGGGAATCAGGTGATGTGGAAAGGAACAGAACTGCCCAGGTCAGCAGATGTGGAGATCAGGTCCAGAGGCAGGAACAGTTTTGCACAGAACCATGGAATCACAGAATGGTTTGGAGTGGAAGGGACACCTCCCACTACCCCAGGTTGCTCCAAGCCCTGTCCAGCCTGGCCTTGAACACTTCCAAGGCTGGGGCAGCCACAGCTTCAGGGAGGATCTGGACCAGGATCAGGGGCTTGGCAAATGGAGACTGCTGGGAGCGGGAGGGACAGGCTCCGGTTTCCAAACACTGCTATTGTCAGACAAAAAGGCACAAAGATGACATGAAACCCAGAGTCAGGGAAGGAAGAAGATATGGGAGAAGACTGAATGCTACTGAGGAGCTCAGGATAGGGTATACCCCGTGGAAAATACGCTGAGCCTGCAAAGGGAAGGGGAAAAGCAAACTGAACGTGATGCTGCTGGAGCTGGGAAGCTGGAGAGACAGAAGAAGGGATATCTGTGACACGATCAGGGCAGCAGCACAAAAGCTGTGGATCAAGTGCGAGGCACAAACGCTAAAGAGAGAAGCTCTCACTTTCAGGAGATGGAATTCATTAGGAGGAAAGTCCACGATGTGGAATTTCAGACTTAATGTTCTGCAGCTCCCGTGCACAATAGCAGCAGGCAATGAAAATCAGTGCCCTCACAGGACAAAAGGACACTCTCCCCTCACATTTTTTATATTCAGTGCTATAAAACTCAAGCCCAAAGCATGTGACAGATCTCTCACTCCATTTTACTGCAACCACACTGACCTTACCAGCACTGATCAGATCCAACAGGAAAACAAGTCATGACCTGGCAACTTCTTTGCAGGGACAATGCACTGAGATTGTATCTAGCCTCACCAACGTGATGACACCAAAAATGCCTCTACAGGAATTCCTGATCCCGTGGGGAGATTGTTACAGCAGGCTTGGACTTGTTGTGTTGCTGGATCCTCTCACTGGGCCCCGGGCCCAGGCTCTGAACAGAGTGCATGGGGTGCAGTGCACACTCCACAGGTCAGGATCTTCCTTATTCTGCACCGAGGTGATTCCAGGTGAATTCTTCATGCAGGACCCAGTCCAGATTTCCTTTGCCTTCCCCCAAAGGCCAGCCCTCAAGGAGGAACTGGAACACCAACACAGGAGCTTGGTGTTTCAGAAGCATGGCAAAAAATCAGCAGCTTTTAAAAAAATCTTTTCCTTTTAGATCAAAGTTTCTGTATTTGGGTACCTAAAATTAGCTAGAAAAATAAGTGACATTTTATTCGGAGATGCAAAATTTCCATTGATTTTAATGGATTCAGCATCCCAGAAAACTAGGCCACTTATTTATGTACCTACATAAGCATTTGAATCCCTAACTTGAAGGAGCCAAGTTTGTAAATGATGACCTTATGTTTTAAAAATCATGAGACAACTCTGCATGCATCAGTCTGTTATTCCCTTTATTTCTGTCAGCAAGGCTCATTCAGAGGTAGATTTAAGCTGTAAAATGTGCCTTTAAAGTTTCCTGCAATAAGGTCTCCTCTATTTAGCAAAACACTTAGGCACAGCTTAATGTCTTCCTGAAGAGAAGCACTTGAGTGAATCAAGGCTAACAGCTTCCTCACAGCCCTCCTCGAGATGAGGAACGAATCTCTGTCTCCCCACAGAAAATTGCTGATCCTGATGGGAATGGCTCAGCAGCCTTGAAGACTCTTTCTGCCTCATCACTTTACCCTAGGAACAGACTAACATTGCACAGTACTTGGGTCTACAAAGCACAGCAAGGTAACAACACTGAAAAAACACTCCACAGGTGTTCCAGGCCAGGCTGGATGGGGCTTGGAGCAGCCTGGGACAGTGGAAGCTGTCCCTGCCCAGGCAGGGGCTGGGGCTGGATGAGCTTTAAGGTTCCTTCCAACCCAAAGCATTCTGTGGTTCCAGGATTCTGCAGGGATGTGTGTTTTGGGCAGGGCCAGGCTGGAGTGGGGGAAAGGGCAGCAAGAAGCAGCCAAACCCCAAGCAGGAGGTGTCCCTGGGGAGGGCAGGTGTAAAGCAGTGAGGCACCATCCTTTTGCTGATGCAAACCTCAACCTGTTCCTTATCTTGTAAGTTCTCTCTATTAATCCTGTGCCACTGAGTGCCCCTCAGTAAACTGCCATGTGGCTGCTTAAGGAAGAGCTGTATAATTTACCTCTGATTCTTTCAAACACTTGGCAGGCAACAATAGATAAAAACTGACAGGACCCTCACAGCTAACAATGCAACCTAATGGAGTGAAATACTGCTCAGAGAAATATTGTGACAGGTATCCATGGATTCAAATAAAGGAAAAGACATGGTGGGGTAGATTGGGCTCTGCAGTCCTTCAGCCTGTGAAGAGAAGTCACCAGATCTTCCTTCCCTCCATCTCAAGTGAGTCAGACTGGTTTGGTTACACAGCACTGAATGCAAGTTTGTGAAAGCATAGAAGTTAAAAAATTTCCCAGAGAGGAGCTAAAATGAGTCGAGCTCCATTCTGCCGCATTTTCACATTCCTGCAGCTGTTTCCAGCAGGAGTTCACCGTGGAATGACACGGACCATGGGAGGGAAAACCCTGAACGGGGACAAAGGCAGAGCAGGAGCGAGCTGCAGCAGGAGCAGCTGTGTGCAGGTGCTCACAGGGACAGCTACAGGAGCTGGGCTTGCCAGCTCCGGCCCTGCTCACCCCTGAAAGCACTGCCAGGATCCAGAACCTCGGGAGGAAGAGTTACTGCCACTGCAGACAGCCACAGGCACTTTCTATTTTCCTTTATCTTACAAATTGCAGCTCAGAGCCTGAATTATTCAGAGCAGACTCCAGTGACAGCTCCTTGGAGCAGGGGGGACACAGACACAGACACAGATGGCGGCTGCAGTTTTCCCCTGCGCAGGCGTCTCCCGATTCCCAGGGGCTTTGGCTGGACAATTAGCACAATTTGTTAAGCAGGCAGGAGGCAGCGAGGTGGAGCACGCCGTGCTGGGCACGCAGAGGGGCTGGGACCAGCCCCGCTCCTCGTGGTGCCCTCAGAACAGAGGATGCTGAGATGAGCTGCAGCCAAGCTGCCCCGGCAGGGGATGGACCCAGGATGGATGGGGCTGGTTATTTGTGGTGTCACCCACTGGCTTGGCTAAAATGACATTAGAGACTCCAAGGTCTAATGAGCAAAAGCACTGTCAGGGAGCTGCTCCCTGTTGTGATCTCCCTGTAGGCAAGGCCCGATTGTCTCGGTGTGCCGTGAGGAGGTTCTGTGCACAGAGCAGGATCAATAACTTGATGATAAACCTATCTATATCTATATCCACACACTGCTGACTGGGACAGAGCCCTGGGTGTGCCTGTTGTGCATCACAACAATGTTTCTGGCTGCTTGGTCACCCTCCATGCTGCCAGCCTCCTTCTGCCTAGGCCACAATGGAGAGAGACATCAGGCTGCAGCCTTCCCAAAAAACCAGGGGCAAACAGAGCATCTGGAATTTGAGGCAAGTTAAACACTGGGAACTAATTTGGTTTCCATGGTGAAGGACTGCGAAGTTTCACTTACCCTAGGAAGAATGGGAGGCTTCCATTTGCTGGCCTCAGGTAAAAGTATAAAGAAAATTACATCTGGATGGGAGTGGAGACAAGTGACCGGGAGAAAACTACAGAAGAAAATCAAGGGGGCAATGGTGCAGCGCCAGCAGCACTGCCTGAGGAACAGTGTGATGCATCCTGGCCAAATTTGTGTTATTACCTGTCCAACTCTTTAACACAACTCAATAAAGGGCACCCTGACCTCTGGTGGGAACGTGCTCCAGCAGCTCCGAGGAAACAAACAGGCAAATCCTGGAAAGGCAGGAGGATGGGAACTGTGCTGTGTGGAGCCACACCACGGCAGGCAGGGCTCAGAGCCCACTGTGACCCCTCGGGCACATTCTCTGCATGCATGGCCACACTGCACACAGTGAGTTTAGCTGCTCGGGACAAACCTAGAGAGGGAGCATTTTAAAAAGCATCTGGTCTGCTCTCAGCAGTCCCTTCCAGCACCAGGATGCAGCACTCCCCAATAATTTAAGCTAAAGCTGTTCAAGGGAATGTGAGACGTGCCAGGCTCTGTATTTCTAATGGGAGCTAACACTGCCAGCACTGGAAATCAGATGGGAAGAAGTCCTCAGACAAGGAGACTGATTAAAAAACATAACTGACAATGGCAAATAGCTTAAAGGATTTAAAACTCCCAAAATTAAATCCATCCTCAACCCAAAAATAAAACACACAGAAAATCTTTACTTTTATACAAGTCAAAGTTAATTTAAAGGCAAGGAAATATTCTAAAGGTCACATGGATCTTTCATGTATCCATATACCTGATAGTCAAGGCTCTGTTTTTGAACTGCACTTGAAATTAATTTAAAATTTACTGATGTTTCTGAACTCATCAAACTAGAACTTCACAGGAGAAGGCAAATAGGGGCAACTGATCAGATCCAACATCATTTTCTGGGTGGCAAGAAGGAACAATCCTGCCTGGAGCACTGAAAAGATACCAGAAGTCTTTGGAGCAGCTGCCCGAGGGACCTGCACCCCAGGCACCAAAGGCTCTGCAGCTGTGTCTCCTCTGCCAGGTGCAGCCCCCACAGGAGCAATGGCCCACGGGCAGGTGAGGCTTGGCACTGGCACAGCCTGGCCCCAGGGCACAGCCCCAGTGCCTCACAATTCCCTGCATGGCACCAACATTCCCACCAGGAATGGCTCCAGTTTTGTCTTTCAGAGTGCTGTTCTCTCTGGGTTAACCAGAACTCATGTTCCATTCACAGAAGAAAATCATTCTCTGTGTGAGAAAACACACAGCAGGCTGGAGTGTGACACTGCTGTTACCACACCCCAGCAAAGATGAAAGAAACAATAATAATAGTAACCAAAAGTTTAAAAACATCTCTATGCTTATTTCACTATGACAGAGATTTGCATGTTCATCTCCAAAACTGGGTGAAAAGAGTCTTAAAATATTGTTTTTGCTATTTTAACTGTAAATACAGGAAGATTTTTCTGTCTCTACCTACTCAATGACACCATTTCAAGACTTTTTTCTATATTTTTGTTACACAGAAAGGGAAAAAATAGAAGGAAGGACAGAAATAAAGTCTTGGCTTTTAACTAGTGAAAACTCAAAGTAGTCAAAGTTACGTAATAATCCTATGAAAGTGGGGGATGTTATTAGCATGGAGTGAATCAGAGGAGGTTCTGGAAAAGCTGCACAGGGCAAGCGACCCTGAGCTGTGGCTGCAGCCAAGGACAGGATTGAGGAGGGAATTTCTCTGAACCAACATGTTTGAAGGCTGCAAACAACCTGGATGTTCAGTTTGGTGACTCACAGCTTGTGGCAGCCCATAAAGACCTTTGTGTGATTAATCTCTCAGATACAGCCCCAAAATCAAAGTTTCAAAGGCCTCTGGCTGCAGCATTGCTGGGTTCCTGGGGAATAATCCTCAAACGTGCCCCTCCTGCAGCCCTGCTGTCATCCAGGGACTGTCCCTCCCCAGGACAAGCAGGGACTGTCCCTCTCCAGGACAAGCAGGGGCTGTTCCCAGGCAGGAGCTGGGAGGGATCAGGGCACAGAGCTCCTGCCCTCATTCCCTCCCCAGCAGCCAGCCGGAGCTGGAGCTTGGCTGCAGCCACCAAACAATTCCCCACTCCCGAGTCCTCCGGATGTCATTAATAAATACTAAACTAAACCACTCGGAAAGAGGGAGAACAAACCTATCTCCAGTGTTTTGGAGCACATTGAGAGGCCAATAGCAGCTGCAGGCCAAAAGGAAACATCTGAGGGGCCAAGCCCTGGGGAGCAGCAGCTTTGCAGTGTCACCCAGACAGGTTTGCTGGCACTCCTGCTTCACTAGCAGGCCTTGTTTCACTGGGACTGAGGGTGGAAGAAATCTGCTTCCCATCAGTTTTCCTGTGTTTGGGCTGTGGGAAGTATTATTTCTTAAAGGATGAGGCAGTTTATTGGCCAGGGATATTTCCAGTGCATTTATTTTGTTGTTGTTGTGAATTTGGATTAGAGGCATCTCCCTCCCCACAATTGCTGCCAGCGTGCTGTAAAGATATGATTAATTAAAGTGTGACTATGAATCCACTCAGAGGCTTAGAGTTTTCCTCCTCTTAAGACTAAATAGAGAAAGGGCCACTTAACAAAGTTCAGACCTTGAAGCAGATTTCAAAGTACACTCAGTTTAGCTCAGCAGTTTAGCTCAGCACAACGAGGACGTTCAACCTTCAATATTTAAAAGCTATGAGCCCTTGGAGAGAAGAGACTTCTGCTTCTGGTCCAATCCCAAACACAGAAATAAATAAATAAGAGATAAATAAGCAAGCCACACTCAGAAAGGACTCCAGCAGCACGGCAGAAATACCCTGCTCACCTGGGGGACTCCTCCTTGGCCTGTGTGACTTTTTTACCTTTGTAGGCAGATCAGCCATGGAACACATGCAGCCCTGAGGTTTTAGATTAAAACAACACATTCTGCCTCTTGCTCTGCAAGAAGCCACTGGAAATCCTGGAAGACCTTCAAAACTGAGCAGTGTTGTACTTGAAAAGGAGACACAGCTTGACTAAATTGAAAAATCTGAATTTCCTAACATGGACTTAAAAGGTGCTACTGAATCTTTAATGACTGCAAGACAGAGTTGGCTCAATCTGAGCAGGGCTCAAGGTCTTCTTTTGAAGAAGTCAAACTTAAAAAAAATAAAATAAGAAAAACGTCTGCTACATTCTAAGGTCACAAAGGGTTCCATGAAACTCTGCATCTCTCCCAACTGAGACTTCCCAAATGACAGTCACTTGTGAATCCAGAGCACCCACTTCAAGCCAGCATAATTAGCTGAGGAAGGAAAACACACCAGCCTAAAAGAGTCCTTCTCTAACAAGAGGTTGTGAGGGGCAGTGTGCTGCAGAAACAGATGGAAAATGGGGCTATTTATTTATTTCAAGAGCACAGAATTCCTATTCATTAAATGTTACTTTTAAGCTGTTTGGTACCAGTTTTCTGACTGACTGAGAGCTCGGAGGGACGACGGAGAGTGGGAAGCACAGGTTTTGTTGCTTACTGGTATCCATGGGGTCATTCCCAGCCCACTTTTCCAAGCTCTCACACTGATTTCCCACCATCAGTATTGTCTTCAACCCCCACAGTCAGTTCCTCTGCATCACTAATTCTGTTTTAGATAAGAACTCTGGCTCTTCTGTTTTAGACAAGACAAGGCTACAGCAAAGCACCTAAATGGATGAGCTGTTAGGCAGAGCTGTAAAGTTAGATGGTGCAAGACAAAAAATACAAATTTAAAATTAAATATTTAAAGTTTGGGTGAGTGCAAAAAAATATATAAACTCTTTGAAAGAACAGCCATTGTTAGAAATTATAAATCTGCATGCTAATTTATGTGGTTACTGTTTACATTTTCTTTCTAATTCAGCTTTTAGCCCTTTTCTGGCATGCAGATAAATTCTAGTTAAGAGCATTGTGATGTGCAGAAGGCTTAATCCACAGAAACCCCCTAATATGCAATTTAAGGATCTCAGGTTCATTAATAGTCCTAGGAGCAGCTTGTTTAACAGATTATTTCATGGGGCTGAGTCCATCTGAGACACTGGGGACAGGAATTGCCTTCCCACAGACACCCTTTGGAATGTCCAGGCTCCTGTGGGGATGGAGCTGCTTTCAAGGGCATTCTCCACTCTCAGTCCATTTACTGGACAGGTAAAAACTGCAGAATCCTGGAGAGCTCTGTTTCCCAGAGATCCCAGCATGATCTGTCCTCTCTGCAGGCATTTGGATAAGAAAATGAAATGAATACCCAAACACTCTGCTTCTCATCAGCCATTGATTCACCTACTGGCAGTTTCAGTAATAAATTAGATCAATGTAATTATTGTGTGTGCACACAGATGTCAAATCACAATCACTATGATCTGATCAGCAGGGTGTTTCCCAGAAAAACAGTATTTATCCATATTTGGTAGAGGAGAAAGGTTCATCTGCCCATCCAGGACCCAAAAGAGACAAACCTCCCAATGAGGTTTTGACACTGTTTCATGGACTAAATTCTGAAAATAATTTACACTGGGAAACGAATGCATTATTTTTCTAGTTCTGTGCTCTATCCAACCACTTCCTCTTCAATAGATCCAACTATTAGAAAGGCAAAAATCCCCCAAACTCTGCAGCTTTCAATGTCCTGGAACAAGTCAACATTTTGTGGGCACAACGCCCATCACTGGTGTTGAAAGGCAGCAGCTGAGCTGACACAGAGACCCCAAAGGAAAGCACCAAGACCCCCAGAAAACAAACCCTGTCCCCAGGCCAGGACATCCCCACAACAGGCACCCAGACATCCTCCCCCTGCCCCCCAGCCCCCCCATAAAGCTGCCTGCTCTCAGACCCGCTCTGGGATCCTCTGGTGCCACTGGGAAGCAGAAGAGACCTGTTGGGTGCTTGACTCCTCCAGCACATCCTGCAGCAGGGTCAGGGCTGGGCAGCTTTCCCTGCTGCTCCAGGCAGCTGCTCCGACCGACAGCCGGGTGAATTCCCGGTGCCTGGATGCTGCATCTCCCCACCTGGGCTCCTGTTTACCTGTCAATTATCCACCTTAAATTCTTTCACCTCCCCCCTGTTGACACCTCGGAAGTACACGGTTATGAAACTCATCCTCTGTTATCTGTCAGCGACCCAGATAACAGCAGGGCCTGTGCCCCACGCTCCCTGCAGCACCTCAGGAACTCCTCCTGAGCCAGGCAGAGCCGTTCCCAGGCTCTGCTCCGATGCTGTCGGGGCTGTGCTCAGATCACACACCAGGGCCCCGTCAGCCGCCGTCCCGAGGAGCATCCACCAGGGCCCGAGACTACTCTGCTGCCTCCAATTTAGCTTGTTAACCATTCCCAAAAATGAGTATATTTTAATTACTGTTTTCTGAGAATTGGGATTATTTTCCTTCTAAATATATTCGTCTGATTATCTCCAGGATGAAATTCATTTGGTTAATTACCATCTTTTAAATTTGTTTAAGACTGTGTTTCAGTTTCCTGTGCTGTAACACCTCCCTGCCAGCTCTGCCTGCATTTATTCAGTGTCTGACAGATTCCCATCTCAGGGAACAAACAGAAGGTTTCCAGAAAAAACATGCAGTGCCCTGAGCCTTGCAGGCAGCCTGTGATCCCACCTGAACTCCAGGGGAAGGAGGGGCAGCATTCAAACGTGGGATCCTCTCAGCCTCCAATTCCACTTCCAACCCACACACTCAATCCAAGCCCTCCTGGCAGACACCCCCTTATGTAACATCTCATTCATCAGCCAGACCACAGCAGTTTTGAACCTGGATTATTCTATTGTCATCTTATTGCTACCCCAAAACAGCAATAGACAAATTTCAATTTCATTACCAACATCTTGATTCCAGTCACTGATATATTTACTGGAAGAACCCAAATGTAATTTTATTTTCACTTTCCTGGACTATCCCAATAATAAAAAATAAAATCTTCCATGGATAATGCAAACGAGACCAATGGAGACATTAGGAGAAATTTCAGATGTTCTTAAGCCAATAGAAACCTCACCCAAAGGGAAAGGTCATGGCAGCTAGATAAATTATATACGTGGGCTTGAACAGCAGGAACACCAGGAGAGCATCCAAAAGCTTGGCAAAAGATGTTTACATGGAGAACAGTGACTGTCCCAGCTGGGTGGACATGGACCTTGCTCTCCCCATGACCCCAGCCAGGCTGATTCCCACCTCAGTTTGCAGGGATTTTGCACAGAGCTCTCCCAGGGCTGCCCAGCCTCAGCTGCACCCACGTTTCTTCTCCATGCCAACGTGTTTCCATCTTACTCAGAAAGCTGTTTGTCCCTTAATAGGGCACATTTTCCAACCAGCTTTGTTGTTCTGCAAATTATGGGCTTTAAAGAATTAATGGTGGAATATAAATCAATTTAGTTCACTGAGAGAGAGTGTGTGTTTTATGTGGTAGAGGTTTTCAAAGAAAAGTAATTAGTTGATTTGGCATTTTAATCTTCAGAAAAATAAAGAAGCTATTTTTCTCCTAAGAGGATGTGTTTGAACACATAAACATATGCTACATTTTCTGAAACTACATTAAGAAACATTATTTATTGGTTAGATGTGGCTGACAACTATTTGTATTGTCTCAGGAAGATTCTTTGTGATAAAGATTTCACTACAGGGACTGCATTTCACTTTCCAGATAGGCTTTAAAGAAAAGCCAGAGAGGTCCAGTTTGCTTCTCTCCCAGGAAAGTCCCTTTCCCAGGGATGTCCTTTTCTCCAGCTGGGCCCTCCTCTGTTTCGTGGAGATTCCACGACCACAGGGCTGTCCCAGCAGCCCATCCCTCCATGGCTGTACCAGGCACTGCCCATCTGGCCAGGTCCATCAGCAGCAGACAGGCACCAGGGAGGCACAAATCCTTCTCTGGTGCCTGTGTGTGTGTGTGAGGAGCAGCCAGTGCGGAGCTGGGCTGATGGAGAGCAGCAGCCCCTCCCGGGGACTGTTGCATAAGATGCCTCTGCTCTGCAGTTTGTTCTCTCCCTGGCTGCAGCCCGAGTGTCTGAAGCCAAAGGGCTGGTTTGTGCTTTGTGAGAGAATAAGCCTGTCCCACTGGTGAGTGTCATTTGCCCTCTCGATGTCTGTGCCACACAAAAAAAGGATTTCACCTTCCTCCCTTTGCTGAATTTCCCACATTAACACCCTGGGTGTGTTCAGCAGAGCCAAAGCAAAGGCAGCCAGCCACGCATCTGAGTTTGCTTTCCCCCTGCTCCCCCAGAACAACTCATTTAACAGCAGCACAGCAATTAGAAAATCGATATTCCATTCAGACATGACTGTTTTGGCTGCAGCATTGCTTAAGGAACTTCTCTGGCAGCCTCATCTTTGCCTGGACAAAGGATAGGGCAGGAAGGACACTCTGGCGTTGGGAGATCTGATTGATTTGAGATGATTTCTCTAAAAGCCCACACGGTATTTGCAGACTGTTTCAGGTACAGGCAGTGTGGAGATGACATTCTCCTAATAAGCAGCTCTGTGCCAGGAGTGTGCGTATAAATACAGCTGCAGAGAAATGCAAGCTTGCTTTCTTGTTTAATATCACACCACCCACCTGAATAAAACAGAACCTGACACATGTCATAAGGAATTACTGGAAGAATGCAAGGCCCTTAGGCACCAGAGCCCCATTTGTATTCCAACCGTATTAACCAAAAATAAAATAAATAAGTAACAATCACATCTTTGCCATGAAAGGATTTTCCAGCCATTCAAGCACTTACTACGATGCTGCTACACATTCCCGTGCTGGAAGTGCAAGGGCAGCAAAGGGGAGGGAAACAGAGACAAAGCAAAGAGCAGAAATCACAATGGAGAAATTAGTGAGATTTGCTGCTTTGGAGTTCAAGCTGGAAGGCTCAGCCTGGCCCAGCTCAGCCTGGCCCAGCTCAGCCCAGCCCAGCCCGGCCCAGCCCAGCCTGGTCCAGCTCAGCCTGGTCCAGCCCTCCTGTCTTCCCTGAATTCTATAATTAGTATCAGTGATTATTCCAGCAGGATTCAGAACCCTGCCCATCTGCAGAGTCCAGGGTGGGAGCAGCCTGCTTTGTTTTCATGTTATTTAAAATAAGAACTGTAATTGCCAATTGTTGTGGTGGAAAACCACTCCCTGATGGAGACAGGCACGATGGAAAGCACTGTGTGGGCTCCACCTTTCCGAGCCACTAGGGAGAGTGGGAAAGCAAAAATTCCCCAAACTCTGAGCAAATCCACCCACCTTCCCCAGAAAAGTGAAAATCAGATCTATGGTTACTAAATTAAGGAGCAGGAACTCCTTCTGCAGGGAACACGAGCGCTGAAAGCCGTCCAACACGGGCTCCGAGTCCGTCCCACATAGCAGTCCCTGGTTTGTTTGCCTGTGTGTGCTGTTGTGTAAGCCCTAATTATGCAATCTCACAGTTCAGCACTGAGGACATTCCCAGCTTGTTCCAGCTCGGCGGCAGCAGCTCATGGCCATAAATGAAAAAGCCAGACTTTTTCCACAAATTTACTGACATGGAATAATGTGACCTCTTGTAGCATGGAAAAGGGCAGTGCAAAGATGAGCTCTGGGAAAAGGGGCCACTGCTGGCCAAAATTACCAGCAGTGGACTTCTAGTTAATGCAAAATGAAGCCAGCCATGGCAGGGACACGTGGAACCTTTAAACTGGTTCGTGATGAGGTTTCTATAAATTGGATGCCCTGACACAGCAAAGTGGGAGATCTGTGACCTCAGGAGCAGCACAACAAACAGCTACAGAGAGACACTGAGAGAAAACATTTCCCAGTGCACTTTCTGATGGAAATGGTAGATAAAATCCCTGGACAAAACAGCCCATCCTCAGTCATCATCACAAACTGCTGCATTTCATGACTTTTTTTGGGTCATTAGTCACCCAAGTAATTTTTCAACAAAAAATGAAGATTCTCAGTAGATTTTTCAGGTGAGGCAAAATGAGTCTGATTTTGAAAATTCACAAATAGTGAAGCTGTAAATAATAGTCAGATGCCAGGAACAGCTGTGATCACTGTTTCAAACTATTTCATCTCCAGAGGCATCCAATGGGTTTTGAAGATCTCTTTATGTTAACTCAATTTTAGAGCCGAACACAGTTAGGAGGAGTCACTTCCTCCAACGTGTTGTACTAACACCCAGGTGTTGTTCTTCATGTACCAAACACCAGGAGCACAAATCAAATTGAATCCTGTGCTCTTAATGCACTGACATTTATAGAAAGAAAAACGTGTCAGAGGAAGAAAAGTGTCCACAAAAGCACTCAGGGCTGAGTGATGCTTTCTCAGCTAATCGGCGACAGGGGCAGTGCTTTCACACATCACAGGGCAGGAAATCAAAGTGCCACGTGCAGGTGACACAGCCCAGCCTGTTCTGGGAGCTCTGACACTGCCCCTGGCACTCACTGAGCACCCAGAATGCCAGGGGCTCGTCTGGAACCAAGCAGGGTAACGGGCTGGGAGACATCAGGGACTGTGGAATTATCACAGAATCCCAGACTGGGTTGGCTTGGGAGGGACCTGAGAGCCCATCCAGTGCCATGGCAGGGACACCTTCCACTGTCCCAGGTGGCTCCAAGCCCTGTCCAACCTGGCCTTGGGCACTGCCAGGGATCCAGGGGCATCCTGTGCCAGTTGTCCCCACCCTCTCAGGGAAGGATCTCTCCCAATGTCCCATCTAATCCCGTGCTCTCCCAGCCATTCCCCCTTGTTCTATCACACCCTTGCAAAAATCCCTCTCTTAAGAGTTTAAGGGAACTTGGCATTTCCAAAACCTTCAGACTTACGATTGGACTGGTGGAATTATTTAGGTCAAGTCATGCTTTGCATGTTAATTTGAAAAAATAATCAAATCTAACGTGAGTTTCAGAACATCAATGCCAGGACAGCCAGCCCAGGAAATTATTGATGAGCTTTCAGACAGGACTGAAGCAATTAAGAGTCACTTCTGGTTGCCTGAAAGCAGCTTGGTGACCTGAGTCCAGCTGTGAGGCAGAGAGAGGAGATCCCTGAGCTGTCCTTCAGGGCCACATTCACACACAGGATGGTTTTTCACATTTCTAGATGCTGTTATTGGAAAATGTCACTATTCATTGCTGAAGTTCCCGGGATGCAGCAGCTCTCATTACATCTAAGCCTTCTCAGCACAAAGTAGCCACAGATAACCTGGATGTCTTTGCTGCAGCTGCTGTTCCAGAGGCTGCACTCCCATTCCGTGGGGGGACTCCCATCGTTATTGGCTCTGTTATTTTATATCTCATTCCTCTGTGTAATGCTGACTCCAGATCCCTTCATTGGAACAAAAGGATGTGTTCCTCTGACACCAGCAGGGATGAGGAGTCTCAGGGATGGAAAGGGATGCTGGAGGAAAGGCAGCAGGTCGTGATGTGCCTGGGCTGAGGGCATGGAGCCCTGCAGCCTCTGTCCCTGTGGNCACAGGTGCCCTGCAGCCTCTGTCCCCACAGGTGCCCTGCAGCCTCTGTCCCCACAGGTGCCCTGCAGCCTCTGGCCCTGCTGCTCACAGATGCCCAGAACAGACTTGCTAGTGCTTTCAAGGAAAACAGGTGTAGCAGAGATGTTTCTTCCAACAACATAATAGTGTACATGAGCAAACACACTGAGGAGGGAATGGCTCAAAGTGATAAAAACCATGGAAAACAATTCAAGAGGAGTGTCTTTAGCTGGAAAAGACAAGGAGACACAAATAACCCATGGTAAAATCAGGAATGAATTGCCTGTTTCTATTTACTGTCTTTTCTAAAATGGCCAATGAATAGACAAGAAAGAGGAAAGATAACTGACTTTATTAGATTAAAACTTTCAGTGCTATAAATTATGGATCAGACAGTGTCTGTCTGTCTGTGGAACTCATTGATACAAGATGTAATTAAGAAAAACTTCACACCACCCAAACAAGATTACTGTTATTTTTTAAGACAATGAAACTTTTTCTGCCGCTCAGAAGAGAGAACAAAGCTCCCAAGTCAGGGAATACCAGGGAGCTGGCCCTGGCTCACTGGCCACCCTGGGATGTGCTGGAGTGCCCGTGCTGCTCCCTCCCTGCTGTCAGTGGGTACTGAGGTGTGTGGAGGCTCTGCTGCTGTGGGAGAGCTTGGGACTGTGGTTAATAAAGTGAGAGAGAGCCTCAACATGAGTGACTTTATCTAACGAGGGTGAGACACCCTGTACAGAGAGAGAGCTTCAGATATAAAGGCATCAAGGCAAACTTCTCTCAAGTGTGTGTCAGAGCAGGTACAAGAGGGCCGCGATAATGAAAAAAAAGACAAATAATTCTTTGCCCTTTTCTTGCAGGCTTCACTCAAGGACTGGAATTGCTCTATGAATACATATCACAGAGCTGCCAACAGACTTGGGAGGCAGCAGTGTTATACAAAGATCATAAGCCATGCTTAAGAGATGAGAGTTAAAAAAGAATCCAAAGCTGCAGTCAGCTGATGATTTTTCCTATCTTATATCTTCTGTTAGAACACGTTTAAACAGAAGCAAAATTATTACCTGCTCTGTAGGGCTCAAATGCCCGTGTAAATGAAGCTGGGAGTAACTAGTTAGAGGAAGAAGGATTGAGGAGATTAATGGGAACTACACTCACTTCCCTAGATGGCTCAGAGAGCTTATAACAGAATTGGGATGCTGGGAAGCAATTAAAAGAACTAACTTAAATAAATCTCTAGTGCTGAAGGTTTGCCAGCATATACCTCTAAATTCTCCTCTGATGCAACCAGGCCCCTTCCTCCAGGGATGTTCTAACAAGCTCTCAGACATCAGGATAATTATTGCAAAGTGTGACCCAGACTGTGGTTACTGGTATAATCAAAAAAACCCTCGAGGTTTCAAAATTAGACACGGTCTCCCCAGTGGAGCAGAGTTCCCAACTCTTGGTAACTGCTGCAATGACTGAACTTCCAGTGACACTGTCTGAGAGTGGGACAGCCCAGAGGGCTGGGGGGACCCTGGGGCTGCTCACCCTGATGGGTTTTCCTTCTCCCAGAGAGGATTCCTGGCAAGGAGCACACTCCAGGAGTGGCAAGGGGAGACGAGAGATAAGGGCTCACAGAATATCCTGAGCTGGAAGGGACCCACAAGGATCATCCAGTCCAACCCCTGGTCCTGCACAGACACCCCAACAATGCCACCCTGTGTGTGAGAGCATTGTCCAAACACTCCTGGAGCTCTGGCAGCCTTGGGGCTGTGCCCATTCCCTGGGGGAGCCTGTTCAGTGCCCCACCACCCTCTGGGGGAAGAACTTTTTCCTAAAATCCAGCCTAAATCTTCCTGGCAGGGCTTCATGCCATTCCCTTAGGATGGAGAGAGACAACATCTAAATGCTGTTATTGTGAGAGTAGGATATGGCTGGTGAAGCCCCTGATCCAGCAGACCAGGCACTGCTGTTCCCTCACACCATTTCCTAAGCAAAACACGTTCCCCTGATATTTCAACTTCTCAAACTGAGTGTTTGATCCCTTGGGGAAGCTTAAGGACTGCAGCAGATTTGCTGGTTTCTGGTGCACAGGGAACTTCCACTGCTGGGATGTAAATCCTTGCTTGGTGCTAACATGCAATCTCCAATTTAAGCAAACAGGGAAGAAATGAAATACCAATTGCAATCCAAATTGCTCCATCTTCCATCCACCCCCTGCTAACCCTGCTCCTTAATCCATAAGGTCTGAGTGATGATCAGTGAATAATTAATTCAGGGAACTGGAGAGGTTCCTGCAGAGCCTCTGTGGATGCAATATCCTGTGCAGGGCCAGCACTGGAGCATCCAGCAGAGCCTCGGGGTGCCCGGAGCCCTGCAAGGCACGTGGCCCTGTGTCACTCACTAATTACACCTTGGACAAAGCCTGGGTCACCCACAAACAGCTCACACTGCCACCTTCCCTGGGAGCACTGGGGAAAGGCAGGAGATGCCAGATCCAGGGAAATCACTGCCATGTCGTGACAGAAACTATTCACATCCTGACAGCACTCGGCCTTGCTTGGTGCTCAAGGGGATTATGCCCAGGCAGGGGATAAACACCAGAGTCCAAGATGAGCAACAACAGCCCTGGGCCTTTCATTCCAGTCCTCAGAGCCAGGCATTGGCAGAAACTCTGCTCTCACCAAACGAATTTAACATATAAATCCTCCTCCCTCCCCCACTCTCTCTCTGTGGATTCCCATCATCTAAAGTGCTCCTATATAGCAACAAACACATCCCTAATGGAACAAATCTCCCCACACAGCCAGGACAGCAAAATATCAATAATTCAAGGTACATAGAGCTGAGTTATGGAAATCATGTGGGATCTGCCTCAGGCCCACCCTGCACAGGGATTCCTGCAGAGAGGCAGCACTGGGGGCTGGGATGGGCACGTGGGAAATCTCCCTGGACTGGGGGGCAGGGTACAGGCCCAGCCTAATCCCAGAGACATCTGTAAACGTGAGCAAAGGGCACAGCCTGATAGAATAGCTCTGGCTTTCTAATTCCTACTGCATTTCCATCCTTTGGAATGAGGGAATGCCACCCTCCTGCACATTACCAATCACACACGAGGCATGCCACAGCCCTTTCTCATATAATTACTTATATAACACACGTGGATTAAAGCTAAATTCATATTTCTGGCTTTAATTCAAATCAGTTCAGTATTTTTAAACAAATTACATTTTAATTCCAGCTAAAATGCATTGGTTTAATTAAATTAAAATCAGTTTTTCTTTTTTTTCATCAGACCAGACCTGAATTGTGTGGAAGAGAACCTAAGTGAGACATTCTGTAGTTGTACTGAAGATTTGAATTGCAAACACTGCCAACCAGACAAGCATTATAATATCACTATCATAAGATATCTATAGGTGAACAAACTACTTGAAATCTCACTAATAACCATGTCAAGGGCTCTATAGCCTAAGGTTCTATTAAAGAATATGGTAAGGAGAAAGCATATTTTTTTTCCTCAATCTGGTTTTTCCTTCCCTCTGAGCTGATGGATGAACTTGACAGAGTTATTTGGTATTCACAAGTCCTGAGCATCATTACAGGCAGTGCTCTGTACAAGTCAGAGCCAGCAGTGAGCTCCAGCTCCAGCTGCTGCCTCCAGCTACAATCAGTGGATTTCAGGGCCCGAGCACTGCAATAAGAGCCGGGATAACAAGGAATACACATCAAACATTGGCATCTCCCAGCTCTGAACACAGGCTTGGAACCCTTCCCCACCTCACTTCCACGCTCACTTGCAACTCTTCATCCCTCACACAGATTTTGCAATCGAGGTCTTGCAAGGTTTTGATAAAGAACAGAGTGGAAGTTGGTTTGAAAAGTATTTTAAAAACCCTTCCTTCCTTCCTTCCCTCCTTCAAAACCATTTACTGCTAAAACTAATTGCCACTAGAAATGACAGAGTAGAGGACAGCAAAGTGTGAGCCAACATGCAATGGATCTCTCCTAGGAGATGGGAAATTCCATGGAAGATGGAAACTGGAGGCAGATGCCAATGGGACATCCCTCCCCCAGGCCCACCACAAACTGGGAGTACAGTGACATCCCATTAAACACAGCTGCACATGCCAGAAACAGGCAAAGTCCCTGCTCTGCCATCTTCCCACTTCTCTGCAGCTACTGGAGCTGGTTCAGTGCCCCAACCAAACAGAAAATCACCCCTTAAATGCTCATTTCCCACTGAATCCGAGATCGTGTGATGGGAAGAGAACATGTGGGCAGGAGGCAATGGGCTGGGGAGAGCAGGACTGCTCCTCTCAGTGGACGAGTGATGGTTTCGTCAGGAGCAGTTTTCACTGTGTGCCAGGATCACAGAATCCCAGGCTGGTTTGGATTGGAAAGGACCTTAAAGCTCATCTCATTCCATGCCCTTCCACAGACCAGGTTGCCCAGGGCTGTGGGAGGTGTCCCTGCCCATAGCAAGGGGATGTTTAAACCTGGGATAGTATCTCAGTATCTGTTGTAAACAGATGATAATTAGAAAAGCAGAGAAGAGTCTAGAAGGAACAGAAAGCATCCTCTGGTAGAAAAGCTGCAGTGATGGCATTTTCTTTCTCTTTTTTTCCTTTGAGGTTATTGACATGAAGAGTAATGCTAATGTAATTGCACTGAAATTCATGCACATGAAAACCTCACCAGGGCAAAGGCAGAATAAATGGTCTGTTTGGAAACAAAATGTTGATGCAATGGAGTAGCAGTATCTGTCTTCCACCTGAAGAGCATCACGACACCACGGGCCACAGCGCAGCGGAACTGTCACCCGGGCTCAGCGTGCGCTCCAGGGACACGAGCAGAGCTCTCTGCTTGTGCCCCTGAGGTGGGCACTGCTGCTCCACCACATCCCAGCTGCCAGGCAGCGGCCACACGAGTCAATAATGTGTACTCAGGCTGGGAGAGCAGCAAAATGAAAGCAAGCATCCCTGTATCCATTAATCAACCTGATCTCGGCCACGCAGACAATGCCTCGCGACTGTCGGCATTTCCCAAACATCCCTCACGCGCTAACCATCTGCAGCTGGAATACAATGCTTTGATTACAAACGTCAAAAAGATAGAGCAGAAAATTAACTTCTCCTTACTTAGTAGGTTTGCAGAAATGTGGCTTCATGCTACACTAATTCGGTGCCCTCAGTATGAAAACTCCCCATTACGATGTCTCGTCAAATTAGAGCCGACGATCCAACGATGTCATCTCCCTCCTCACACAACGCTCTATTTTGTAATTAAGCAGGACAGGGAAACAATGGCCTTGCGTATAGAGAAAAGGTCAGGGATGCAAAACATATTTTTGCAAGCTAATTGTAAGATGCATGAAGCCAATTATCCCAGCAGTGCTGCATATGCCCGAGCAGGAAGGATTTTCTAATTTTGTTCCGTGACTCCGAGTCGAGTCAACGCGCCGGCTGCACCCTGTGGGGCACGGGGCTGTCAGGAACCAGCGAGTGCAGACCTGGGAAAAAGGCTTGGAAAATTCTGCCCTGATTCTATGAAAATCATTTCAGCCTCTTAGCCCTTCCCCTGACGTTTATTATGACTTGAAGAATTACCAGAGCTAATACAGCCTTTACTGAAAGCTTTTGGCATGACCCTCTGTTCAATTAGGAAGTTGGTTTGGATGTGTAGGATAGAGGAAAGTGTTTCTGTATCCTTTGAGAATGGGGAATGCATCTACCTCAGACAGCTTCTGCTACAAGTTCACAGGTATCGGCAAATGTGAAATTAACAGGAAGAGCAGCTGGGACCTTGCTGCTGCCTTGGGAGAAGCTGAAAGGCCCCACATTGCTTTCAATCCATCTCTGTCCCTCTTGGAGTTCTTACAATTCTTTCAATGCCCTCCAGAAAAGTCCTTTCAAAATGCCCTCTTTCCATTAACAACATTCTCCTTTTTAAAATGTCTAAACTTCCTGATACCAGAAGAAGAAGATGAGGAACATCACAGTTTATGGACAGAAATAGTAATTTCTTCTGCATCTCTCCTTCAAAGCAGCTCTCTCTGATTTTATTCCAGCTTCTTAACACAGCCACTAATTAGAGATCAGTAATTAACTTTCTGGTTCAATAAATATTTTGCAAAGGAACCCCATTAAAAAGCTGATCTGCTTATTCCAGGACAAAGCAGCCTTGGTATAAATGCAGGTACTGCATGAGGCCAGTCTGAATTCTGAGACTCCTTGAATCTTGATTTTTCTGCCAAAATCTGTTCCCTGATGTGGGGGCAGTGGAGACAGGCACCACCCCCGGCACGAACGACATGGAGTGTCACACGAGGGACTGCTGGATGTTCCTGGCTGTGCAAGATGTTGAATTCTGCATTTCAGTCACTGCTGATGGGGCTGGATGGTTCCCCTACACAAACTGCACGGGCTTTCCTCAATATCTTCATTACAATCAAACGCAGAGCCCGGCTGTCTGCAGTGCCGTGTCGGTGCCACCCTCCCGGGGTCCCCCTAGTGTAGGTTTCCCTACTCAGCCAGCTTCCCTGGATAATACCGTTTAAGCAGGAGCCAGAAGAGGAAGCAGCTCTCCAGCACTTGCTCACACAGATCTGAAAGCCCTCCCTGGTTCTGGGGTCTGCCAGTGTCCTACTTCTGCAGGATGAGTCATTCCTCCTTCAAATTCCAGAGGAAATACAGCAACTTCTTCATCCTTCATCATGCAGCACTCACCAGATTCTCATCAAACTTAACCAATTTCATCATGCCTAAAAGCATTTGGCATATCAGGTTTGTTTGGAATAAACAAATTAGATCTCCAAGAACTCCCAAACTAAGTTTGCTGCAGGAGCACAGACGTTCACCAGTTCCTGTTGCACCAAAATAAGCTTTGTGCACAAGGGAAGCTCCTACAACAGACAGCATGGGCACTACAGTAGGAATTAAATGTGCTGCAGTACAACTTGTACAATTCCTCCTCCCGCTGGGGGTTAGAAGCCAAAATTTTGGATGGGCTAAAGACAAAAGGAGTTTAAAGAGGAAGTCTCAGTAGTGCAAGTTGCTGCTGTTATTAATGCAGGGCTGTACCTCTTCCAAGGCTGAGGCTCATTTAACAATCAACCATATGCTCAGGCTTTTGTAGTGCCAATAAAAGCTTAAATAGAATGTTATCTCCTGGAATTATAAAAAACAAAAACCTTGCAAAATAATCCCAAATGTCGGGTAATCCAGAGTCCCATAGCATTAAATGGACTCTAGGTGCACTAAGGAAAGGTGTCTCCAGCAATGATCAGTTCAGGGATTCCATCAGAACACAGAGTTACCCAGAGTACCCATTTTTCACCAAATCAAGACAATCTGAAGGCACTTGTCCACACAGTGATACCGTGGCCCTGTCCTCTCAGTGCTGGTGTAAAATCACCTTTGCCACTACCAGAAAATCATCAGCAATACATCCCCACCAGTAATTAACAACTGCAGCAGAATAACCTTCTCTCCCTTCTCTGGCTCTGCTCCCTGTGCTCCATAGCCAACCCAGAAATTTTCTCCATCACAAATTTTGTAGGAGAAATGTGAGTCCAATTAAGAAAAATCCATCTGCCACATGCTTGATTTGTGGCTGATTCCAGAGGCCACTACAAAGCAAAGCATTCAGTGCTCCACGATAAAAACTTAGTGAGCTGCTGTAATAAATCAGGAGGCAGAAGACATTGTTAGCAAAAAGCCACTTCTTGAAACCCTTTTTAGCTCTAACAAGCAATATAACCAGCCAGCAAATTGAAAGGAACGCTCATTCCACAATCCTCCTTTAGATCTCATATTTACATACTCTGATTGTACCATATTAATGCACCTCTCATACAGAAGGTGAGTTACACTTGCTGTGATTTTGCTCCTTTTACTATCAATAATTCTATTACAGTTACTGTAACAGGAAAAAAAAACCAGTACACACAAGACTGGCAAAATTTGGCCAAATCCATCCATGTGAACACCACAGTAATTTAGTGAAATGTATTTGTTTACATTCTCTGCCCCACACACAAGCCACGTTCATGTCATTATCTGTCTGAACATGCATGTACACAGTTCATGTATTCCATATATTCATCTGCAGGATAAACAGGACACACAAGGAAGGGAAAAATAAAGGAACCAGGAGGCAGGAACAGTCCCAATTTAGATACAAAGAAGCCAAGTAACAGAAGCATTTATGATCTACTGTAGCTCATTATTTCAACCTGGAGTGTTTTGACTGAATTTACTGCACTATTCATTTTTGCTACGGCATTCCCACAAAAATCAGCCCACGCTCCAGAAGAGAACACTGTTACAATGGTGACTTCCACGAGCAGAGGAGTGGTTCCTGAACAATCAGCTCTGATACAAGATGGAGTCAAGAATCAAATATTTAAGAGGCAAATATTCCAATACCAAATGCTTCTCTGAACAGTTCTTGGATTATAAGCAAGACAAGCACAGCAGCAAGTGCATGAGAATGATCTGAAAGACCTGAGCTCTTCCATATACATTGTGCAAATACAATGGGAATGTTCAGAAAGATAAAATTATCTTCTGTAACCAAAGCCTCACTGCATGACTGAGAGGCTCAGCTGCTGCTTTGCTTTCACCTCTCTGAGAGCACCAGTCCCTAAGGCCAAGCTCTCCTGCAGAGGACTCCTGCTCACCTGACAGATCTGACACCACGATGGCAGCGAGGGACTAAGAGCCTGCTGTCAAAAGCCTCTGAGTCTCAGTGTCCTGCAGCTCAGGGATGTCTTTGTATCACAGAGGAAGTGCATTTTTGAAAGATGCCTGCCTAACAGGAGGTCTAGTCTCAGGTATCATGAAGGTATCATTCATTTTCAGTTTTTCATATTCATATAAGCAAATCCTTGGTTATCTGAGGCTGCCAAGTGCCGCCTCTCCTCTAAGCCACACTTTAAGCTCTACACTGCAAATGCACTACAGGATTCCCCGAGCCTCTTTAAGGAGAAGTTGCAGTACATCTGGGTCTCAGGAAGCCCAGCCAGCTCTCAGGCTGGTGTGCTGAGAGGGCAGGGAAATTACAAGGCTTAATTTGGGAAAATTACTCTGGCTGCAGGACTAGCCAGAACAGTTAATTCCCATGTCCTGTTCTGCCAAGTCTCAGAAAGAAACAAAACTCACCCAGGTAGAAGGGAAACCTTGCCTAATCTGCCTGTTCTTGGAGCAATCAGCAGCACCGTAGGCACATTCGCGGCCACCCGGCTCCACTCGCTTCCCTCTGGAACACAGTGCCCTACTTCGAGCGTTTGGGAAAACTGCAGCACAGGAATCAAATCAGTTCTGTCTGCCCCGATAGTAATCCCTGAAATCCTACTCAGCACTAACCAGCACAATCACTTCAGTTACAGAATCCAGAAGGAAAAAGCTTAGGAGGCTGCAATAGGTCAAGCAAGGAAAAATCCAGATTGAGAATTGTTGTTTGTGAGCTTCAGAAGCTCATGTCCACTCCAATGAATAAGTACAGCTAAAACAAAGTAAGTTGCCACTGCTTTTCAAAGTGAAGCATTTACTCAATGGGTTCTCAAGGACCATCCTGGTGTATTAAACTGCCTCTGCTCCAACTGGTTACATCAGGGTATGTCCAGCCTGGCGGAAATTTCAGACACAGACTTTTCCTGGCACTTCAATATTTCTGTCACTTCCCAAAATGATTTGTGTCAGGCTGAAAGATCCTCCTTTTGGAAGTAAACCACTGGTTTCTGGTTGGTAAAGGCATCTGTCTTCCCCAACCATGACCTTGATCTGCATGTGAGTTTACATACGAATTTACCTCGAACGGTGCCTGTCTCATTCTCACGCTAACATAAACCTACACGGACATAAATACACACAAATCCACTAAAGAGCTGTTCTACTTTCGAACCAGCTGAAGAATCTCAAAGATCTCATTTCTATTTTACTCGCAATTTGCTCCAACACTGGCCATCCCATGTGCAATGCTTTATCAGATCCATCTGCACATTCCCTGCAACACATCCCTCCCGGGCTGAGCTCCTGTCATGGCTCAGGCAGAAGCAGCAGCTCCGGCCACACGCCGAGGCTCCATCTCCGTGGCACCACGGCAGACAACGGCGGGATGGAGACGGGCACGTGTGAGGGCGAGAGAGGGATTTGGGGAGATTATGGCTGGTTTTGTTCCACGGTATTGTTCCTACCGCGTGTAACCCAGTTGTGATCGGTGCAGTCCAGTGCGGGAGCATCCTTCCCCTCCCTCCCTCACCTGCATCAGTCGGCTCTGGCTGCTGCATCTCTGTGCTATTTTTATGCTGGTGCCTCAATTTAGGATTTATTGGGGAAGAGAAAGCAGAGCAGTCAGGCTTCTCTGCACCTGGAATTTAACCTGAAAGGGGAGGGCTTGCGCCGTACCTTCAACAACATATTAAAACTACCAATTAACCAAGACTACTTCTATCAGAGATGCAGCCCTTGCTCTGAAAACGATAAGCAAGATCTTAACAAGAGCTGGAAAAATCAATATCCTCCTTCTCTCTCCCACACCCTCCGCGAAACGTCCCCTTACCTTTCATGGTCCACACTCCTGAAGCCAGGTAAAATGTGCCGGAAGCTGCTGTTCCTATCGAGCTTCGGTTGGCTCTTTGTCCTTTTGATGGAGCCTTTAAGCCGACGGCTGAGGAACCCCTGCGGGGTGAGACAAGAATACTAAATTACAAGGCAGAGGGGAGCGGGCAGCGGGAGCGGAGCCGCCCGTGCAGCCGGGCACAGCGTCCTCGGCAGCTCCCGCATGAGCGGCGCTGGCAGCGCCTGGCGTCAGCCAACATCTGCTCCCGGCGCTGCCGGCCGGGGCTGCGGCGCGCGAGACTCCCCGAAGCCTCCGTTGCCCTGGCAACCATCAGCTCCCATGAAAATCCCGTCTGAAAGACAAGACTGGCACATCGCAGCTCCCGACGGGAGCAGGGGCTGGGCGCGGGTCCGGCCGCCCCAGCCCAGACGCCACCCACGCCGAGCCGGCGGCACACGGGCAGAGCTCCGTTACCTGCTCGGAACCCCCCGGCTTCGCGGCCATGGCCGGCACGGCCGGGCTCAGCTGCTTCGCTTACATGGATGGAGCTCCATAAAGCTCGTCCTAACACCGCCTGCGGGCTCGGGGCACAGGCACCACTTTAGAGAAGAGAGAGACCCCGGCTCTTTCCTTCTTCTCCGCCGAGCCTCCTCCCTCACGGAACATAAGTCACGGCTCCTGGAGAGCTCCACAGCAGAGCCAGCATCAAACGTTTTAATAGCAAAGCTTCTAATGTGTTATTTGCTTATTGTTAGGAGTTAATGTTCTACATAATCTGAACATTACATTTAATCTCTCCGCTAAATAAGGCAATAAAAGTATAATACTGCTGTGCTGGCCGGCATCTACAGTGTACGAGAACAGTGCGAGAGGGTCAAGCACTTTGGCCAGAGAAAGTGTGTGTGGGTGTATTTTAAAGAGAAACCAGGATTTCGGGGTGAAGCCTGAAGGCGTGTTCCTTCTATGGACCATCACACCAAAGAAACAGATCAGCTCCACATAAACAGCTCAGCAAATCCCTGCAGAACAGGAGGCTCCCTTCCCCAGCCCAGGAAAGCGGGAAGACACCCACGGAGCAAGCACAGATGCTGACATGTGTGAGGAAGGGAGCGCGAGAGTAGCAGAGCAGCATCCCAGCCGTGCCCACAGCACATCCTCTGCTCCAGGCAGGAGCCTCAGGAGTTTCTCCACTCAACACACAGGAAGGGATCCTTAGCAGCTCACTTTTATAAATTAATACCTTTAATACGTCTTGCAGGGTGATAATCACAGTCTACCTTCTATGGAGCCTGTCATTTGTTCGTGCCATTTAAACACTCCTTCCCCACCTCGGATATTCATGGCTCACATTATGTCTTTCTCAAGCTGCAAAATCTCCCTGGGCACTCTGTGTGGCTCTTATTATGGAAGTGACTTTCCTGTTGGTAAGTGCACCAAGAATTTCAAACATCTAGATAACCAAAGGTGTTTCACATTTATTAAGTGCCACTTTACTTACAAACGAGGTATGTAACATGCATTTGTGTGGACTGAATATTTCTCCAGGAGCTATTTGCATGACTGAAATAGCAGGAGGTATAAAACACAGGCCATCACATTGTACACTCTGTCATACTGCACAAAGACAACGTGGGGGATAACAAAGGCCTTTTCAAAAGGATTCTGTCCCTGAGAAATACCTTTAGAGAATTTTATAGTATAGAGAAACATGGCTGTGAAAAGCGAATTTGAGGATTTGCATTATCTAGAGCATTGTTAAGACATTTCCCTTGGTACTCAGACCTTAGCCAGCCTCCTACTCATGGTATCAGCGTGGTATCAGCCTCACACTCACTGTATCACTGTGGTATCAGCCCCGTTCTCATCCTATCAACTCCCCATGCTCTTGTTCCTCTGACTGCACCAGGCTCTGGTTGTCTGCTATGGACACTGGCCAATATTTGCTATAAAGGGAAAATCCAAAGCACCACTGGCCAAACACCTGATACTGCCCTAAACTGTTCTGGTGAGAAGGTTCTGGCCCAGGAATGAGAGACTCGAGTTCCTTAACCACTGCCAGCCCACCCACAAATATATCCTCGTTTTATCAAGCCCCTTCTTCAATCCAGGAATAGCTTTGAGCTCTGGATAGGGCAATGATAAAGAAAAACCCAAATGCCTCCTACAACCAATGGTGACATTTTTTTCCTCAATTGTGTATTCCACGCTTCCACAACTGTTCCATGATTAGTGCAGGATTTGGAAATTAGAATTTAGGGATGTAGCAAGACATTACTTTTCTTCTGTTTGCCATTGTTTTCACATTTGTTGCCACCAGAAGGAGATCACACAGAGCCATTTTCTGTTTGCATTGCCAGCTTCCCTGGGAGGATGAGATGTCAGAGATTTTAATGCTGATAAATTATGCTGCTATAGTGATACTTTGCACCTCCATAGTGCACACCAGAGATCAGAAAGCCTAATGTGTGAATTAATACCTTCTGTAATTTTTAGGTGGGGTAAGAATAAAAGACAGAAATTTGTTTGTGAAAATACAAGAGAGAGATTCTGACCTGGGGTGTGACCGCCGAGCTTTCCTAGTGAGATCATAAGGACATGATCCATTTCTTCTTCATTTATGACTTTAAACAACATTTGATTCTGATCTCCAGACAAACAAGGCTAATCCCACCTTCTAAGCATTGCCTGCTTCTCTAGCTGAGCTGCATTCTTGGCAGTTCCAGCAATTAAAGCTGCCCTTTGCATGCATGTTCTTTATAAACTTTTAAGTTTATATTGAGAGCTGTCTAGGGCAGAATTATGTCTTCCTGTGTGTGGGCAGCATTCACCACCAGTAAAAATATCGTAGCAAAGATTAAACTAGTAACTGGGAAAAGTTTCATTCAGAAGTTAATAGTCTCTATGGAATGACAAAAAATAGAAATCTGCAGAGCCCAAGAATCCCTTCAGCTAGAATAAATCATGAAATATCCACTACAATGGAAGCAGAGGTACCAGCTGTATAAATTCATCCCTGCACAGCCTAAGGTCTGAGCAAGAGGAGATCTTTTAGGGTCTTTAGAGACAATCATCGTGGTCAAGAGTATGGCCCCATGCAATCCCTGAAAGCCCACAGAGCAACGTGGCCCAGAACTCATCAAACCTGGCAAGAAAAAGAGGTGAACCATGGAACCACAGCGTGGTTTGGGCTGGGAGGACCTCCAACAGCATCCAGTGCCACCCCTGCCGTGGCAGGGACACCTCCCTGGGTGCTCCAAGCCCTGTCCTGAGGGTGTCCCAAGCCCGGCCTGGGACACTCCCAGGGATCCAGGGGCAGCCACAGCTTCTCTGGGAACATGCAGAGCTCCCACTGAGCACTGATTTCACTTTTCAAGGGCAAGAGTGTTGCTTTTCTTGCTTTGTTTCTGCTGTTTTGCCTCTGACATCTCCAAGCCCCGAGTACAATCGCTCTGATCACAAGAGCTGACTGAAGTCATAATAAGACACAAAGAACGAAGGCAGAAGAAAACAAAACAAATCCTTTTGAGGAATGGCTTAATCACAACCACAGCAACTTCAGCTAAAACAGGATGGCACAATTCAAAACAGCACAATTAAATCTGCTGTGATTTGGGCACTTTTCTTACATATTTGACAAACCTGAAATCCAACGCCATCATCTCACTGCAGACTGAGGAAGGTGGGACTCTCATTGAAATTTTTCTTCCTCATCAAATTTGGCATTTTCAATTACTCTAGAACCTGGAAATAATCTTATATTCTATTATAATGTTTGAATATTTTTGGTATTATAATACTTTTAAAGCATATGTGCAAACCCATCAGCACCATATGCCTTGGAGATGCAGGAACTGTAGAATCCCACATGCCCTGGGGCAACACGAAAAAAAACAGAGAGTAGAGAGAAAAAGGGAGGGGGACAAAACTGAGCAGAGTGTTAATGACAGCAAAATCTGGAGCTCCTGTTTTATTAAACAAAGTAATGATGCAAATGTCTGGAGCTGACTCCCACACCAATAACACTCACTCACAGAGAGCCCATACGATAAAGTTATAAAGGTAAAAATTCAGCACCATGGAAACACAATAGAGATAAAATTTTAAAAATGATATATCAATAAATCAGGCTGGATGCCTCACGAGCAGCTTTCTTTGGCAGCTCCCCGTGTTCTCCAAGCCAGGAGAACGGAGAGGCTGGGGCAGAGTGTGAGGGGCTGGCTGGGCTCTGGGGGGGCACTGGGATGGTCAGACAGGAGCCCAGACACAGCCCTGGCTTCTGCTCTCACCCCAAACCCACACAGAACAACCCCTACAAAGGCAGATCACAGGAACTACTGAACAGATGGGGTTATTTTTATGTTCTTCCACATCTTTTTGTTTTAGTTCAAGCAAATCTCAACTGTGGGGGACATGAAAGGACATCAGGAATTTTTTCACTACTCATCATAAGGAATCTGCTATGAGTGTTTGCTGTGAGTACAAATGTGCAATGCAACCCTTCATCCCAGGTCTCCCTGTGTTCTGCTGTGTCAGGGATAATGTATAAAACTGGGAGTAAATCTTTTCTACCAGACCCATCCTTATTCTGGGCTTTACAATTTTAATTTTTTATATTAGACTTAATTTAATTCTGGAATTAGTTTGGGGTTTTCTCTGCTCCTGCACAGCACATGGAAATACCCTCTTATTGAGGCTCCGCTGAATAGATAATTAATATTTTTATTTGTGAAACAAGTAGAGCTGTGCCAACACTAAGCATTCTTTTATAGCCATAAATGTTCCAAACAAGTGAGTTTACCCATTTCTACAATTACCAATGTTAGTTAGTCCCAGCTTTCAAAATAAAAGAGAAACCTTTTTTTGGAACATCTGATACCATTTGTTACTAGCTAAAGACATCTAAGTGCACAGTTTTACCCTTCTCTCTGTAGAACACGGCTGCACTAAGCTACCCCAAGAATGCAGAGCCCAAAACAACCCTGAGGGGGAGTTTAGGCACCATTTGTGTCTCTCAGAAGCCCAAGAATAGAAATAATCCCCCAGTGGTCCCTGGCACTGAAGTAGGGCAGGTAGGGAATTTCTGTACAGCACTGACCTTTATGGATCAAATCTTTTTCATTTGTTCAGTGTTAGAGGCACAAGGCTGGAAGTGTCTGTAGCCCCTCAAACACTCCATATATCATTTATTTCTGTCAGCTCTTTCTGATTTGAACTTTGGCGTCCTAAGTTGCTTTGCTCTCCTGCAGCTCTGCTCCTGTCAGGTGTGATGAAAGGCTCTGCTCAGGTGACCGAGCACAGGGTCCCTGTACAATTCCCTTCCCCAAAAAGCATTTCCAGGATACATGAGGCCTGCAAGGGGGCTGCTGTGAACTTGGGCACGTGGGAGGCAAGAGTGTCAACCTTGAGGCTGAAGACACCCCTAGACCTATGAGAAACCTGCAGAAACCTTAGGAAATTGCACTTTTGCAAGTTTATCAACCAACACTTCCACATTCTGTTTACATGGCAAACCCCAGCTTGCTCTGAAGGTTTGCCCAATGCAATCCCAGGGAAAGGGAAAAGGAGAGCAACGGTTTCCCAAAGTCTGCAGAGCAGGAGAGATGTGAATTTCAAAGGAAAACCAAGAGAGTTTATCCTCTCTGGACCTAGAGATGCACCCCCAGATTAACGTGTGCTTTCCTTCTGAACCCATGACTGTTTACGTGGGTGTAAAGTCCCTCAATTTCTCTTTCTCCATTTAATTTGATGAGACTGTTCCCAGTCACCCTGTGAGCCCTAGGGGCAGAAGCAGATCAGAGAATCATGGAATTGTTAAGGTTGGACAAGACCTTTAACATCATCAAGTCCAGCGATCGACCACGCAGCACCACCCTGTTCACCACTGAACCACATCCCCAGGTGCCACATCCACTTCCAGGGATGGTGACTCTGCCACTTCCCTGGCAGCTGTTCCAACACTGGACAATCCTTTCCATAAGAAATTCTTCCTAATATCTCACCTAAACCTCCCCTGTTGTCTCACTAGGAGCAAGGAACACCACTTGCCCTGACTGATGTTACCCTAAAACCTTATTCTAAAGGGATAAGGAAAGCCCCTCTGAGACAGAAGTGTCCTGGAATTAGGCTAAACCCCAAAGGAATGACAGAATAGCTGCAAGCCCATTCTGTGGCCAGAGGTAACTGGCAATAACAACTCCAATCCTGCTGCTCCACACTCTGTGGTCAGACTCATGCTCTTGCTGAAGGATAAACACAGAGATGCAGCACTCAGGATCATGAGAGGGGCTGTCTGGGAGCCAGGCCACGGAGCAGCCCTGCAATATGAGAACAGCTCGTGTTGTAAGTGCTGCTTAGCAACACTGCCCTGCCAGGCCAGAGATGAATCAGATCTGCAGTGTCACTGCAAACACTCAGCTCAGCCCAGCTGAAAAATCAGATGAAGATGCACTGATGTCCCTCAGGTCACCCAGGGGACAGTGTGGGTCTGGCCAGGCCAGGAAAGCTGAATTACATCAAATGAGAGGCACTGGGGGTTAATTATGAATATGGCAAATCTCACACATGTTGAGTATCAGCAAATCACAGAGAAGCAGCACTAACAGAACACACTAACACACAACGTCTCATCCCTTTCCCACCTCTGGCCAATAAAGGATTGCTGCTTGAGCTCCATTTTCATAGGGATTTTGCCTATCTTGTTGAAACTGCCTTGGTCAGGGGGTCTTCTCCCACTGCCCTGGAGAAAGAATTCCATGGACTGGCAGCTCTCAGTTCTGGACATTCTCCCTGATATTTTCAGCTAACTGCTTCTCTGCAGAATTTCACTCTGTTCCTTTTCTGTTCTGGGAAGATTCTCTTCCCAGCCTTTGGTAAAGTAACAGAAATCTTGGGAAGTCTGGGTCTGGATTCCCCAATTAGCATTGCTGACTTCCATGGAACATGGACAGGGAACAGGTGGGACATTAATAAAGGCTAAAGGAATTCAAGTGTCAGGAAGAACCCAGACAACAACCACACTTTGACAGTTGTTATTCAGGGATCACTTAGTTCTTCAGTTTGGATTCTTTTGTTCTACTATTAAAACAAACCCACACTACTCTGGATTATTTGTTCCGAGCTCCACAATTATCATACTGTCAACACTTCACATCCCAACAAGACAGATAAATATTCCTTGGGAAGGTAATTGAGCAATCAGGGATGAAAGATGCAGAAACAGAGACACAGGGAGAATGCAAGTAACCTTGAAGAGCAAACCCAGTGGTTCACCCAAAGATAGCAGAACTGGTGACAGCCTGACCCAGGGACACCAAGCAAGGATGGCACCTGCAGGAGGATTTCAGTGGGATGGAGCAGTTTCTTGTTTAGCAGGCACAACAGAGTCCCCCAACCCAGAGGACAGTCTGCTGTATCCAAAACATCCTGAACCAGGTCCCTTGGGGTTTTGCCAAGGGTTAAGGAACCCAGGAGCTTTCAAGAGCTGCACTTTGGAACTGTTTCTGTGGGGCAGCACTTCAGCTCCAGCGGGTCACTGACCACTGGGCTCAGTATAATTACACCAGGCACAAAACCTGCCTAGGAATAGTTGGCATCAACCATTGTGCCTATCTATTTCAGGGGAAAAGGTACTTTTTCATACAAAGCAGATTAATTTAATTCTTTCCCACTCTCAGAAATGAGAATATGCCTTTTAAAAGCCAGTCCCCAGGCAGATCCATGCTTCAACAAGCTTACTGTCCAAGGAGGGAGAAACGAGGGCAGGCTCGTGGAGGTGGGACAGCAGGTAGGAGATGCTGTCAGAACAGAGGTTTTGGCAGGGCTCAGAGGGAGGGTGTGAAGGCAGAGCTGTCCAAGTGATTTGCTACACTGACTATGCCCAGATAAGCTGCAAAGGCAGGATTACTTCTCAAGTGCTCACTCCTGTGCCAGCCCTCCAACCATCCAAATCCATGGCTCCTGGTAGAACAGGTATCAGAGCTCACCAGGAGGAGCAATAAACACACAGGGGAGAGGAGAAAACCATCCCCATGAATCTCTTTACATTACTGCTGCCTTTCAAAGCCCACCTTTGGGTGTGATGCAGAGTAAACTGGTTCATGAGTGTGTTTCACCCCTGCTTTCCCTACTTTGATGTATGGTCTTGGAGCAGCACACGGATGTCCTGCTGTGTCAGGCATCTCCCTGCTCACTTCCCCCTGAAACCTCTGGGGCAGAGCAAACACTGGCAGACAGAACCCCATTTTCCACAATATTGATGGCCAGCTCTGAGTCTGCAGGAAGGTACCAACACCAAGCTGCCCCATTTTCACTGACAAACCTTGTGTGCTTCTAGTAACACATTTTCTACAAAACCAGCTGCCAAGCCAATAAATTTTAAAAAGCAGTTGGTATATGATGTGTTCAGAGTAAAAAAAAATATTATTATCTTTTGAATGTAGGGATTCATTGTGTAATTTTGCAGTAAAAGTTACTCATTCAAACATGAAACTCATGTTCCAGGCAGATGCTCTTGGCTTCAAAGACTTTCCCCACATTTCTGCAGCTTAAATTGGAACATTTGTATTCAGCAATAATTACAGCTGCAATCAAACAAAAATGCTCACTTTCGTGAAGGTGTGGGGAATATCAACTGGAATTCAGATGATGCATCAGCCCTGCATTTCTCCTATCGACCTCCCTAGACAACTCACTTCCCAGACATTGTGCAAATACTGAAGATGAAGTTCATTTATCCTCATCTCAGAATTTATGAAAATGATTATTTCAGTTTGAGTCACCTCCTACTTACAACTTTGGAAAAAGGGAGAAAAATTACAATGGAAGGATAAATATAACTCACATATGATATTTCCAGGAGTACCAGCCTGCCTTTCATGATTTCTCCATCCTTCAGGACACACAGATCAGAGAGCTTTTTGATTAAGAAAGCTCAGAGAGAAATGAAAACCAAGGTAAGACTACTCCCTGCTCTTTTTCTCCACCTTTACTCCTCTCCTCTCCCTCCTAAGCTCGTACTTTGTGTCTGATTTTGGGCTGAGGAAGGTGATGTGAGGCAGCACAACTGACAATTCTCTTAAAACACTCATATTGAAAGATACAAACCAAAAATAATATCCTTCAGGAACTGGAGGCAAAAATTAAGTTCACTGCTGGTTTATCCCTCAAAATAATAAGACAGACATTGCAAGTGACAGATCCTATTTTTGAGTCTTAGCAGTGACTATTTCTTGCCTAATTATTAGCAGTGGATTTACCATCTTTAAAGGAGAATTTTGTCACCCCGCAGGAAATTCCAATTCTATCAGGCAGATTTAAGTGTCATTCACTTATTCCTTAACTATTTCTGACTTGGTTGCTAATTACCAAGGAAGGCTTTGTTCCAGAGGGCCTGAGGGCAGGGCCAGCACGTGGCCCTCAGTGACAGCCAGTGCCACCCCAGCTGGGACACTCCCTTGTTTCCCAGCAAGGGATATGAAGGTCTCCTCCTCCACCCCCTAACAACAGCAAAAATTTTTTTCTTCTTGTGTCTAAATGGCCTCTGTCCAGGAGCAACCTGTACCCATCCCCCCTCACCTTTTCCACGGGACTCTTTGGGAAATGTAAAATAAACTTCTGTACTCCAGTCAGGCCAGGCTGTGCCATCATGGCAATGCCATGGAGATGGCCTTGCAAGAGGCAGGAATGAAGGGAGGGGACAAGGGCAGGGACAGGTTACATTGCTCAGGGTGAATCCCATTCTGCAGAGCCGTATAGGGAACTACACGGAGCCGTTCAGGAAATAAAGACATGATTAGTTCTGGAGCTAATTTCCTTGGTGCTTTGAAAAATGTTGCAGGGAAGATATGATCCACTGTAATTATGGAGGAAGATAAAGACAAGAAAGTTTCTGGCAGAGTGCCAGCCCTGGGAACACCTGAACACCTCAGGAAAAGCAGCAGAGCTTACCCACTCTCTCTCAAATTATCCTTGATGCCTGAGCCATGAATATCACTGGGAAAAAGAGTTTGGGGAGGACAAACAGAGCCTATTGCTTATCAGAGTGCAGTGCTGAGGAAAAGTGACATGGAGGAGAAAGGGAATCTTGTTTCCATGGCAACGAAACTTTGAAAAAAGTATCTAGAAATCAGTGCCATCTTCCCATGTGTGCTCCACCCAGAGGCACGAATCGAAGCTCTCCAGCTGCAGTGTCCTGAGTCCCTGCAAGCAGCAGGACACGGAGCGGACCTGCTGTGCCGAGCAGCTGCACTCGGCTCGGAACAACAGTGTCACCACCTGGAGAAACAGCCTCACACGAGGCTGCGCTGTGGAGGGGAGAGGAAACCCCAAAAACAACTTCCCAACGATCCAGTCAAGGGCCATGGGCTCTTCCACATCTGTTAAAGCTCAGCCACTTCCACGGGGTGAACAACACAGACAAGATCACCCTCAGCTGGCATGGGGCATCTCTCCCATGGTTTCCTGGCACAGCACCTGATTATTACCAAAGTCCACAGGTGCCATGTGAACCATCTGCAGGGAAAGACCAGGAAATTATGGCTCAAAATATGTTCTGGCAATTAAGGAGAAGAGGGAAGTCTAAACTAGAGAAAATAAAAAAAAAAAATCTGTCTCGGAAATAAAACTTGGTAGGAATGTATTGAAAAGTGTTCAGGGTGAACTGCAGCAATGACACAGATTTCTATGAATTCAGTATTTAAGCAAATACTGAATATCCCTGAGCTAAAGCAGCACAAATCCCCGATGGAAGAAGTTCAGAGATGAAGGTCCTGGTGCAATGGGCACTCATGTTCCAGGCTCCAGGAGATTCAGATAATACCTTCCACTCTGACTTGTTTTCTGAAAGCACAATGTCAGTGCTACTGAAAGAGGGAGAATGGAATGTGTTTATTATCCTACCTTCCTATCTGCAGGACAATTCTTTATCTGTGACCCAGAAACAAATTAAAGGGCCGCTGTCATGTTAGATATTCTAATGGCCCTCTTTTCTCTGTGCTACCAGCAATGTGAGAGCTTTCAGTGCCCAGAGGTTTAAACAAATTGAAGCTTTTGTTTGTTTACCTTCTGCCTTTCATTCACTCCACAGAAATGAAACCAGTCAGGCCCATTTGCCTCCCTACAGCCTATCAATTAGCCCAGGCTGTTTGCACTTGGGCTTCCTGGGAAGACACTGAAACACTATCACATTTTTTTCTTGTAGTAATTTTGAAATGAACATTTCTGTTCAAATCATCCTTTGGAGATAGAAGTCTCTAAAGAATGGATATGGATCCAAGTATGTTGCTGAAAAATCCAGGGAGAATCTGAGATTGTTTCTCTGTCTTTGCGGGGGGAATTCAAACAAAAACACACCAGAGCACCCGAGTATATATTGAATTGGTAAATTACCACAAAAAATGCCAAACAAACATGTTTTAGAGAGTAAAGGCCAGTCACCTGACCAGTTTAAACCACTTTCACCATTTGTAGTGATGCCTTGAGTTGGTTTTGTTTCTTATGAGATGACCAGCAGCACTACTACACAGCCCCAGCTGTTTCATACAGATTTTGAATGATGGGGAAAGTTGTATCATCTTCCCAGGCCTCAGTCTCCCATTGATTTTGAGGCATTAGGGTAAATTGCAACCCCACAGTGCCTGCAGGCCTGAATTCATTCAGATTGGCAGAACACTTTAACAGCTCCAGATGAAAGGTGCTACAGAAGTGCCAAGTACTATCACTGTAATTATCATTCAATATACACTGATCAAAAGAATGAAATGTGAATTAGCATTTCCTATTAGCCCTACTTACTGCTTAAATGTTAAATATTCCTCCCATGGGCTCTCTCCATGAAAACACATAGGAGCTGTTGGTATTTCTCATCTGGCTGCAACACTGCTTCCCCAGGAGTGGAGGAATGGAGGGATCTGAGGAGAATCATGAAATCAGGAGAACAACACAGGTTTATCCCACAAAAACTTGCTCAGAGAGACTTTGGAGCTGCTTTCTCACTCTCACACCTTCCCTTGTCATTCCTGGCATGAGGCATCTGTCCCAGTCCCAAGGATTTTCTGCTGCTCACCCTGGGACTCTGAACCCTGCCACAAGTCCTGGGTTTCACACAGCCCAGAGGGATCAGTCCAGTGCTCTCAGAGGCTCAGCAAGTGTAAACATCTGGAGTAGCTGAACAAAATCAATGGAATTGTGCCAATTTGGGCCCTCTGCAACCCAGGCAACTTCCTGAAACATTTGTTTTCCACTTTCCCACCAAAGAATTACTCAGTATTAGACTTTATCTTCCCCAGAAGCACAAGTTTCCCTGTTTATCCACTGCCCAAGCTTCACACAGGGAGCAACAACGTGAGCTCCTGCTCTAGTCCAGAACACATTCCAGTGGTGTTGGGGTCACAGAATTTGGGTGATTTGTGGCATTTCCCTCTCGGTGGAAGCTGCAGCCTAACCCAGGGGCTCTGCCTGGCACTGTGAGGATCCTCGCCAGCTCACATCCCATCCCTTCCTCACTGCCCCCACCAGAGCCAGCCCTGCCCAGGGAAGCCTCTGCTGTCCAGCCACCCAGTGTGACAGCAACCAAAAGCAGGCCAAACCCCACAAAAACTACAACAGGCTCACTCACACTTCCTAGAGAAGTGGCCTCAGTGTGTGAATTAAGCTGTTGATGAGCACTTACGCTCTTTTCTCTAAAACTGCCCTTCAGACAGCTGCAGGCTCTGACAAAGAGACCTCCCTGGAACACACTCAGCTCAAAAAGGGAAAAAAATCCATACTCTGCCTTGCTGAGCCCCTTTCAGTGAAGCAGGTCATAGCACCATGTCTTTTATCCTGTCATTCTTGTCTCCTGCTTGATGCACATCATAAATCCTCAGTGGTTTGGACTGCAGCTCTGTGCTGAAATCTCACAGTCCCTCCTATCTCTGACCATGCTGCCTTCCAGTACTCCCCAACTGGAAATTCCAGGTTTACTTAAGAAAAATTTCAAGATACAAGGTCAGACTCAAAGAATTAAAAATATCTTTACAGTCAGGTTCACTTTCCAATCCCTGTGCTAGGGAGCATTGAGTAGGGGAAAAGATTCCCTTTTTCAAAATGAAATTTATCCTTCACACCTTAACTAGAATTTATCTCATGTCTCATAAAGGACAAGCAAAAATTAAAGATCAAAAATACTCACAGATTTATGTTAATAAGATGACTTAGAAAAATAAGGCAGAGGGCTCTAATTCAAATAACAAGCAATTAGAAATTTGACAACATGAAGTGCTGGCAGAGAAGGTAAGAAAGTCAAGGCATTTCTGTCCTAGGAACAAGGACTTGGGAGTCCAGGAACCCACTTATTCATTTTCACATTACAGCATCAATTTGGAGAATATTTAATTCTCTTGAAACTGAGGAGGATTTTAGAGAGGTAATTAGGAATAGCTTAGCCAGTGGTTAACACCAGGATTGGGAATTAGAAATGAAGAAATTCAGCCCAGGATGTGTTTTTGGGCTTTGGAGAACGATCAAATTTAAGTTAGCTAAGTTTTTCCCCCCGCCTCAATTTTCCCAGCTGGAAAATGAGGGTGTAAGAACAAAGCACCTTTGTGGGGAGCCTGGAAATCCCTCCACAAAGGATGCTCAAGGTGCAAGGTCTGGGTGCTGGGGCATCTGACAAACCCCCTGAGGGCCAGGTGAGCCCTCCCAGTTTCTGCCAAGCACTACAGGGAGACTGCAAATAACTGCAAAGGCTCCAAATGACCTCATTTTTCTTCCAATCCCTAAAATGCTGACAACCCCAAAGCTTCCAAGCATGTCCTGTTGCAGAAGGGGTGACTGAGCTGACAGATACATTCTCCAAGTAATTTCCATATTTCTTGCTGCCACTAACGCTGGTTACCCAAAGTCAGTCGCAGCTGACAGTTTAATGATAATGGCTTATGTTTATATATCATCTGTGATAATGTTCCTATTCTCCTTAAATTCAATCCCTGCTAAAGGGGCACTTTAATGTATGCAGCCACAGACCAAAATGACAGTAATTTTCCCTTTGAGCTGCAATGGTTTAGTAAACAATTACATTTCAATTAAAGAGGGGTGATCATGCCGAGGGAAGTGCCATTCCACTCTCCACATAGCACAGGAACATAAATTCTCCAAAGTCAAATCATTATAATATACATTACATGACTGTTTTTCAAAAAGAAAAAAAAAAGGAAATAGAGTGTATTATGCACAGGCAAAAACTTGGATAAAAAATCCTCCAATATCTTGTCCACAGCAGCTTGAACTGGGATCCCATTATTTAGGATTATGTTCAGTGAAGAGAAATGGCAGAAGGGCTCTTCACTTTCATCTCTCCAGGAGTTTCCATTTACTGCCATTAGTATTTAATACTTCATTTATCAAGGATTAAAACCAGGATAGATGGAGGAATGCTGTAAGAGTAGCTTATGATGGATCACTGCAAATTCAGCTGTGTACCGAGCTCAAACAGGCAGGAAAACTGCAGGGAAACAAATTCATATTACAAGAAGAAAAACCGTGTTTTGGTGTGGTTTTGGGGGATTTTTGAGGCCAATGTGGCTTCAACCAGAAGAAGCACTGAAGTGTTTTTGCTGCTCCTGGAAAGCAAACTATTAATGCTAGAATTGAGGATTAAAGGGCTCAAGAAAGAAAATCTAAATTCTGTCTAGTAAAAGACAGAATACAAATGCTTCCTCAAGTTTTTTTGGCAGTTTGGACTTTGCTTGGCCTGGGATATTTTCCTAGAAAAACGAAGTGAATCGGGCTCTAACAGAAGGAGTCAATAGATGGCAGTGCTTGATGGGATGGGAGCGAGTCCTCCCCAGTGAGCCTCTGCAAACCCTCCCCTGCTCCACTTCTCTGCAAGGTGGGCACACGGAGGGATTTCATCGGCACTCAGCAGACTCGCCCAGCTTTTGGCCCCTGAGTTTGACAAAATACCCCACAAATTTCAGGTTTAACCCATCTCACACTCGAGCTACTGGGATTCAATGCAGAGAGGCAAAATGCTTCTCTGGATTCTCCTAAAAGCAAAGCTTTAGCCACGGCCATGGGGAAGGGACACGTTGGTGTCTCCAGCCCTGCAGCATCACCAGCTGCTGCCAGATGCCCACTGGAAGTGGAGACTAAAATCTGAACACTTTGCCCTGAGAGCAGGCTCAGGACAAGGGACCTCAGCTCAGGGCCAGCCTCACTTGGTTGGAGCCTCAAATTTCTCAACTGCATCAGCTCATACAGAGCTCTGAGAGCACAGAAGTGAAGGGAGGGATTTACATGGAAAATAATTCTTGTACAGCATGAGATAACCAGGACTAGAGGAGATTTTTCCAAGTTTAAGAAGCTTCATTAAAAATTTCTTTCAGGAGAAGGGGTAAGAACGGGACTTGATTTCCATGGTTTATATTCTATAATTCAAAAACTACCAGGAGCTCTTGTTTTTAAAAACCACAATGCTCAATTATCTGTAACCTGCCTGGCAGACTTCTCTATGGGAAGGAAAGTTCCCTAATTTCCACCCTAGTTTGCTCTAGTTTTGAAATGAAAGAAAGCAACTGGGAATGCAACACTGCCAAAATAGCTGAATCCAATGGCTCCTGAGCTTCCCAGGCCCTTGGAGACTCAACAGCAGAAGGATGGAGATGTCAGGGAAGAACAATCAGCCGTAAAATATGAAAAGCTTACAATTTCCAAACCTACAACAGCAGGCTCAAAAGTAATAATCCCATTACCACTAAACTAAGGCACTAATTACTATTCCCAGTGGCTGGAGTGGACTGACTGCTAATGTTCCTCTGGTTAATGAAGGAAGGTGAGGGAGAATATATTTCTAAAGTCAGACATCTGCTGAAGGCTGGGCAGCCACACCAACTGTACCTAATGAAGCCATTCATATTAATGCAGTGACACTCAGAGGGGGAGCAGGGGAGAAATGAGAGGAGGGTGGATTTGAACCAGAGAAGACAAATGTCATGTATTACCCATGTGATGGCTGCCTTTATTTAATCCACACTGAGTAACAGAGCTGCTTAAAGCAAGGAACTGCATCCCACATCAGCTGTTCCACCACCAGCTGTTCAAAGCTGGAATAGATTCTCTAAAAACCCAAAAAGCAGGATCTATGCCATTGGAAATGAATAAACAGCTTTTTGTTTTCTTTTGCCTACAGGAATACTAAGAAAAATATTCCCAGATCCTCTGTCCTGTGAAGAATCCAGATTTTCCCATCATGTTTTGCTATTTTCCCCAGCCAGCAGTAGTTATCTAGGGTTCAAGGATACTCATTCACTGAGATTGATAGGTTCTGATGGCTGGAAGAACAATTTCAAAACTAAAATAAACTATTTCTCCAAACTGCTAGTCATGACTCATTCTCCAGTACAAATGTTCTCAGGTGAACTGGGTGTGCTCAGATTATTTTTTTTCAGATTGCACCATTGTCTTTCCTTTGAAATTCTGGTTCTGCCTCCCTGAGTTTGGTAAGCAGCAGTTGAGTCTGTAAAGAAGGTGTGGCCTGTAGAGAAAACCTGCTGGAGCAAACCTGCTGCAAGACCATTTGTGTCTCTGAATAAAAATAGCTGTGTGCACTGAGAGCCAGCCCAGACACCTGATGCGTGCAGAGAGTGGGGAGGGGACTCTGCTCACACTCCTCACACTGCACTGACACCAGGCAGTGCCAGCCAGGGCTCAGCACTGGCAGATCCCCTTCCTGGGGTCCCTGCTCCTGTCTGTCAATGGACACAGCAGTGCCCTTCCCATGGAGCACCAAGACCACTGCTAGTCATGGTACAGAACAACCAGTGACATCTCAAAGCACAGGGACTGAAGCCATGGAAAAAGTGGATGGCTCCTCCAGGCTCCTGCTGGGACAGGATCCCAGGCTCTGGGCAATCCCAGCTTGGCAGGTGTCCTGTGACTTAATGACAGGTTCCTCCAGAGGAGATTTTCTCTCTGTAGGTGTGTGAGCACACACTGTACAGCTGCAGACAGGTAAAGGCAGCCAGGAATACACTGCACCAGGACTCACCAAGGAAACCTCTCCAGGAAAGTCTCCCAAGTGAAGCTCCAGACTCCATTCACACCCTCCTGCTCTACCAGGACACATCAGACAGCTGCTTGTTGCTAACAGAGTCTAACAGCACCCACCCCATTTCCCTACAAAGAAGTAAGCAGCCAGTTCCAGAGGCAGCACTCCTTCTGTCAGGTGAGCAGGTTCCCTTCCCCTCTGGCAGCCCCCCAGGTGCTCGTTGGGACCCCCCAGACCCCCTCTGCAGAGGACAGACACTGACCGTGACCCGGAAGGGCGCGGTGGCCGCGGGCTCCATGCTGGGGTTCTTCTCCGAGATGCCGCTGGGCATGCTGCGCCTCTGCCCGCACCGCTCCGGGGGGGACTCTGGGGGACAGAACACAGGGGGCAGTTACAAACCCAGCAGCACAGGGACAGCTCAGGGCCATGCAAAACGTGGTGTATCCCTCCGAGATGGCCTCACGAATGAGCCAGCACAATGACCCCACGGATTGCACTCGCGTTTCCCCGAGCTGCCTGGAACAACATTCCATCAGCCAGACTTTCACCTTCAACAATTAGCATTTTTTACACAACTGTAAGCTTCAGATAATGCCTGACAGGTTGGCATTATCATTATTTCCAGTCTGCAGATGAGTAAACAGAAACTGTATTGAGATGAGTGAGAATTACATGCAAAGTACAGATCTGTGCACTCGTGGATTTGATCCTCCTTGGGGAAACTGCTAATGGGGTTAGAGGCACAGGATGCTTAAGTTACCTCTCTAATTCCTCTAGCAATTTGCTTTGGAATCAGGAAAAAAAATCATTAAATCCTGCTTTTGCTAAAGTATAAAATGAGGATAGGAATACTTACCTCCTTCCCCATTGGCAAGGAAAGGAGGGGGCTGAAAAGGCAAAATTAACAACTATGCTCAACACTGAGGAGATTTAGAAAGATGTTAGGACAGGTCAGCTACAGCATTGTAAGGTGGTGTTTCCTCAGTTCACAAACCCTCTTTGAAAGTACCATGGAACTCAGAAAAACAGATTTATTTCCAAGCTGCCATTCAGTGATGCTCAGACCTTGTGACAAACTTCCCTTCCCAAAACCATTCCAGGTTTAGCCAAGCATTTCCATGGACATTGTCTCCTCAGCAAGGTTCTGCCCTTGCCAAAGCCTGACTGTAAGAAACAACTAACACCAGCAATTCCACCCAACAATTCCTGAGATGTGTCTTAAAGCATTCCAAAAGAACAGATTGAGATTCCAGCCATGGATGAGGTGAGGTGCTGGCTCAGTGACACCTTCCGTGGTTGCCACGTAACCTGTGTGAAACTCAGCCAGCCCAAACCAGCAGCTCACTGCCTTCCCAACTTCCAGCCGAGCCTTCAGATGTCTGGGGCACTTTCTCTGCAGAAACCTGCACTCTGAATCTCAAGCAGTAAAATCCTTTGGTGTCATCTCCTCTCAGAAGATTGAGGCTCCCACCCCATTCCTTTGAGCTTTCTTTTGTTTTTTGGACTATCATAAAGAAACTACTTGATTACAGCATTTTGAAAGTGAGCTCGAGATGACAACCAAAGAAGCTGCTTTGCATTTTCTTAATGACCAGAAAATGAACATTGTTTAAAGCATTTCTCACACACCTGGCTGGAAAACAGGAACGATGGCATTATCTGAAAGGCAGCTACAAGAAATTACTTTCACCACATGCTCCCCAGCCCCAAACCCTGCTCAGCACCAAGGGAAAGTGTGTCACAGCACAGGTCACATTTGAGACAGCCACAACACACAATAACCCAGAGTAACACCATACCTCATCAGAAGGCCTCAGCCTGTCTGCCCAGACACACTAACACCATCAAACTCCAAAGGCTGCAGGCATCTGCTGCTCCTGCTTCTCCAGCCCAACCTTTTCTACCCCTCGTGGTTCATGCACTGCACCTGTGTCCTTCATTACATTCTATGCTGTTCTCCTGTTTTCCTCAGCTGAGGCCCGTTGGGGATGGGGCTGTGCTACAGCCCCGTTCCCGAGTGTCACAAACCGGGTACTTACAGTGTACCTACAATGCACCTACAATGTACCTACAATATGTACCTACAATGTACCTACAGGAAAGCACCTGTATGGGGCTAACAGCCCCCCAACTTAGCTTCTTACTTCATCATTAAAATATACCCCAAGCAGAGCCAGCAAACACATCAGTGTGACCCCAGACCAAACACAGAGCTGGCTTAGCACCTAAACCCTCCTATAATTATTAAACTTATGGTTTGTGAAATGTTTGGAGTCAAATCTCCATTTTAGCTTCCTTTAAGCACTGTGGGTTTCACCGCAGGAGAGACATGTTACAAAACCCTCTGTAAGAAACCAGAAATAACCAGAAGGAGGGGTGGGTGTGGGTGTTGGGGGGGATGTGGGGAGAACTGTTTGTTTTAAAGGTTAATAAAAATAGCTTACAGGTAAATTAGTAACTCCAGGAATGTACAGCATTTACTTGGTGAGCAGTATGAATATATAAAGGTTTAAGTGCCCTTTTTACTTCTTCAGGGCTGGAGGCACCATCTCAGGTCGGGTCACTCTGCCCAGAGCCTGGCATCAGCCACGCTGCCACAGCAAGCCCAGGGCCATGGAAAAGGGCACTGTAAGTCAGTAACAAAAACCCTCCACAGTCTCTAGAGGCTGAGAAAGAAATGTCTTCATTTGCAGCAGAAGATATTTGGGTTAGGCACTGGAAACAATCCCATCTTGCCATGGACTGTTACACCCTGGAACTGATGGTGCAGAGAGGGAGAGCTCTCCCTGCCCAACGAGGCTCAGGGACAACGGGCTGCCTTTCCTCCCCTCTCCTGGGGCAGACAGATACCAGACACCTCTTGAAATTCCTTCCAACCTATTTTCTGTGATTTCTGTCACATTTGCCCACTTGTGCATAAAATAAGGAAGCTGCAAGAGACCAGACTCAGTGTCTGATTTTGGCCTTTTCTTCCCAGCCTCTCCTGAACTTCCATCTCTGTCTAGGCAGACATGGTGGCAGTTCTGTGTCACCTCTCAACAGCACAGAGGGCCCAGGGCTCATCCACGTTATACAACGCAGGAGAGAAAGAAACAAACAACAGGGTTCCTGCTTTTCCAAATATTTACAGAAGGCTGCAATGCTTTGGGTTTCCCCCTGTGCAGTAAGATCTTCAAAGAGAAACTTCCTTGAAATTATCAAGCCCTAAAAGCTCTCCCAGGTTATCCCCACACAGCTGGGCCCACACATTGTTGGCTGCAGAAGGCACCAGGAGGTTTTTAAGTTGAACATATCCCACTGCCAAGAGGACATACAGCACTGCAAACACTGCACATTAATTTGGGACCTCGGGCTTATGAGTATTTCTGAAACTCTTCTGTACAGTAATAAACACATTTGGTTTGTTAACTAATTCAAGGCACTGGAACTGACAGAATAATTAATCTTCACTCCACTCTTCCATGCCTGTTTTTCATGCTGTGGAATCGTTCTGGAGCAGCACAGCTATCTCCCCAAGGCTCCAGGGCAGCAGCAGAACAGGCTGTGAGCAGCTCCTGGCACCCAAACTCTTGTTTAACCCACCCAACATCACTGCCTCCTTTGACTCCACTTCTCAGACACTGCTCCAAGCAGGTTGTTACGTGTTACAAACACACAAACAACTGTTACTACTGTTTACTTTTCACTTAGCAAGTGAGGTGTTCTTCCATTTGCATTACCTGCTCCTGTGAATCCCAACTAGTCCAAGAGATCATCAGGCTTATGCTCTCATTATGGAGAACAAAACACATTAACTCCTGCTTGTTCATCTTTCTTCACACTCCCCCCTCTCACACAATTCCAGGATCAGCCAGTGGAAGAGACAGCGTGAACAAAAGCAAAGCGAGGCCGCTGGATGGAATAACAACAAGCAGGCACTTCCCAGCAAGCTGATTTCCTGATAAGAGCCTGCTCCAGCTCCAGATGAGAAAGGGAGGTCCAACCTGAGTGCTGGGAGAGAAGTCAGCGAGGAGAAATCGTCTCCCTGAACTCACCAGAAGGAAGCTGTGCTGGTGAGCAGCGCACATGCCATGGCACTCGGAAGGAGCCGGGAAGGAGAGAAGGAGAGGTGATGACTTCATCAGAGGCAGCGAGCAAGAGAAGAATGACTGGAATGCCAGAGCAGGCAGCAGCACCGGGAGCCACGGCAGGAGCGCAGCTTCTGCTCCCGCCGCCGGGACGTGCCTATGGAGAGGAGACTTTGGAGCACAATAAAACTCCACCAGATCGTCTGGAGGTGATGCAGGAAACTACGAGTTTCTCCAGAGCCAAGAGGCGATGGGAAAGGTGCCGCAGGCAGCCCTGGAGAGGTCAGGCTGCTCCCGAGCTGGGCTCTGAGCCGCCAGCGGGGCTGAGCTCCTCCCTGTCCTGCCCCACCGGGCACTGCCCGACACCGCGGGTGCCCCAGCGCCTGCCAGGGTGGAGTTTCTGTGAAACCAGAGGGAACAGGAATTACCGGTCTCCTGCTCATACAATTACAGGCCGTGAATTAATTTTATTGCTTAATGAATTTAGGTGTTATTCCTCTAATTTCTGCATTATCTAATAAGTCCTTATTACAAACCCAAGAGAGGAGAGGAGGAGGCATGGTGACAGTGATTTAACACGGCTCACAGTAGCATTTATGAATTAAGAACAATCCCTGGAGTACAGGTATCTGTAGTGTCTGTGTGATTCCACATACTCAGGAGAAGCTGCAGAAAAATCTACATTTCAGACAGCTTTGGGTGGCCACAGGAGCCCAGGAGAAAAGATGGTTCTTCAGTCTGAATCCAAATGGGGATTTAGAAGGGAATAGAGATACTTCTAAAAAGCAGAATAGACAACAACAGAAAATAATAAACACTGAGCTGAGCCAACTTTCCCCTTCACAAGGCGTGAAGAACTTTGAGTGGGAAGCAGAGGTGCCAAAATGTTTGATTTCCAGTGCCCAGGGAGCTGTGAGAGGGCACGGAAGCCCTTCCTGCTCCCATCAGCTGGCCCAGGAATGCAGCTGCAGGGCCACCTCTGTGGTTCAGTTACCTGCAGAAGTATTTATTGCAATGTACCACCCGGAGCCCTGCTGATCCACAGCGAATTCCAGCTGATCCCTTACGGCAACATTAGAACCATACAAAATTAATTAAAAGCCAGCCCTTTATTAGCCAATAAAATAGACTTTTAAATGAAAATGGTCATGAAGGAGAAGTTGAGGGCAGGTGCTGGTGCCCTCTGAACAAGCAGACGCCTCTGAAAGCAAAGCTAATGAACACAGAGAGGAGGGTCTCCAGGCTAAGGGAAGCTGTGTCACCCTCGCTCCTTACGTTAGAACAAAATTATTTCTTTTTGCATCTTAGAATCTCTGGCTTAAACATTCATAAACTTCCATAAAGCTCAGCAATCCTCCTGGCTGTACCCACAACTCTTCCACATTAGAATCACTGATTTACTCCCCAGTCATTTCATGCTCCAAGCAGAAATAGTTTCACATTTTCTCATGCTCTTGTGACCTTTCCAGACAAATAAGGACATTGTTTACAGAACTACAGCTTGTAAAAACCCCTCTCCCTTATCTAACTGTTTACATACAGAACAAAAAAATAAATTGGGATCATTACTTGCCTTCTGGGCTACACTCTGGCACAAAATACTTAGAATTAAATAACTGAGTCTATGCTTATAATTAATGCTCCCCACGGCGACTGCACCAAACTGATCTGGCCTCTTACCAGTACCTTTGTTTTCCCCACAGGTGACTTCAGTGGTACAAAAGCACCACATTGTGTGTCTCTGATAACTGTGCCCCTGCCTAAAAGCAGCAAAAGCACCTGAAGCACCACTTAGAGCCACACAATTCTCTGCAGCTCCAGGAACGGTGGCTGGTCCAGTTGTGTGAACTGAAGAGCCTTGTTAGAAGTGGCTGGAATAGAGAAAACAAATCCCAGAAAACATCAGAACACACTGGTTCCCTCAGCTAAAATCTGTCACCATCTTCTCTCAAAGTGGCATAAGAATTCCTGAAAGAAGAGCTTTTTCTTTGTTAAATAATGATTTGGAGTGACCTTTGCCACAGCACTTTAATGGATCTCCCCTCATCTCTGTGTCAGGTTCCTGGATATCATGGATTTAATACTCCTCATCCTGCTCCCGAGCCAGTGCTATTAATGGCTCTTCAATCTAGTACTGAAAAAAGCTCTGCTGTTTTTCTGAGTACTTGATATGTATCTGTTCCTCTACTTTCCCTATTACCCAGTAAGAGAACTCCTCTCCCAGCAGCTGCCAGGATGCTTTGTGATGTGTGCAGGCAGCAAAGACTCTTCTCCTGACTTTCTGCGGGCTCTGGCTGCCTGGTGCCGCAGCCCCTTCTCTCCTGGAAAGCTCAGGTGTTATTTCCGTCCCCCGAGGCCGGGACGAGCGGCTGTGCCCTCTCCAGCAGCGGGACGGGTGCGACAGCCGCGATCCCGGTGCCTCACTAGATGGAGCTGGAGGCCCTCGGCTGCCCGAGCGCTCCCAGCCCGGATCCAGCTGCGGCGCTGGGAATTCTCCAGCTGCGCTTCGGCCGCCGGTCACTCCATGGTCAGCGGAGTTAAGAGCACTTTCCCTGCACTTTCCCTGCTGTGGAGCCATCCCAGCACAGCCGGGCACTCTGGCAGAGACCCAGGGCAAGTCCTGCCGCCCAGAAATCCAGGCAGAACACATCCTTCACCTGAGAGACAGATTAAATGTATTTGTCAAGGAAAAATCCCTCTCCAAGGGCAAAAGGGAAAGAAGAGAATAGCACTAATGGGAAAGGAAAGCTGAGGTAATTCTCACTGTGAGACGTCTGAAAATACAGCAACTTCTGAGTGCTACAAGCCTGGAGACCAGATCAGATCACCGTGCACAAGGCACAGCTGCAGGTCCCCAGACCTGGTGCCAGACACAGAATATAAAGCATCCAGAAAATGACCCTCCCTTTCTAAAGGTAAACAGCAAATCATGCTGATTGAGCAGCCTGTAATACAAACTCCATTTTACTGTCTGGTATTTTTAAACTAGATATGTGTATATATATATATATATATCTGGTATTTTTATTCTTTCTTTATTAGTCTCTGAAATAAAATATGTATGATATTTATCTTCCTGCGCTATGATATCCACAGAACAAATTCCTCCTCTGCTAACGGCATATCATTAGGAGCCTTTTCTCCAGGGTGAAATTGAAATCAAGCTCAGACTTAAAAAATACATCAGAAAAAGCTGAAATTCTATCCTGGTTAGGGGCCAGTTCGTGGTGACTGCCAATACCCTGGTTAAAGTGGAAAGGATGACAAAGTGAAGTGGAACATCAGCTTCCTCCCATGTGATGATAAAGACAAGCAACACGGAGTGTGGAGAACAAGGAGCCAGCTCTGGGGAGATTTAAATTAGGCTCATCCATCATGCTGAACCTTCCTGCAAAGATTCTGCTCTGTCACCACACGCTTTCTTGCAGCACTTTATCCACAGAGGCAACCTGAGGGCAAGGAGAAACTCCCACACTCTGCAATTCCTGTGCTGTCCCTGGAGGTGTCACCCAGACACACCACCCAGGACAGGACAGTGTCCCTGCCTGTGAGCTTGGCTGGGGGCTTTCCCCCAGAGCTGACCTGGACAGCTGAGCTGAGCAGGCCAGAACAGCTCCCTTCACATGAAGCAGCCTCAGGAGAAATGGAAACTCCACACAGTTAATTCCCAGGCCATTTTTCCAGCCTTGCACGGTGACTGCTGGAACAGGTCTGTACTGGTAAAATGCAAATTAAATAAATAAATGCTTAATTTATAAGCATGATTCATCAGAGGTTTCATCTTCTACAGCAAAGAAACAGATGTTCTATTGATGGCACTTCATTAGAGAGATAAATGGGGTCACACACGTATCTCTGTTCACATCCATCTCCATAATAGACCAAACATTAAGATTTGAATTTCACATGGTGCATGCAGCTCTCAGAGCAGCTTCAGAGAGTCTCAATGCCCAGAGCCTGCTCGCCCACCTCAGATTGTCTCAACAGCCAAGGAACTTTAACTCTGCTCAGAAAAGCAGAAGGTTGGGATTTAACATTGGCTATTTAGGAGAGAGTTTCACTGGAAACACAGAAGAATACTGGATTTTAATGGATGGCAGTGATTTTTGGTACCCACCAAAATACAGTATCTGTCATGAGGAAGCAACTCAAAGCAGCAGTGACAGCAAAGTCTGGAGCCACTGTTCTTCCTCTAGTTCATCAGGGAGGGTTAGGACTGTAGGGATAGCTGAGAGGGATTTTCTGGTTTTCCAAACGTTAATGCAGGAGGCCTCAGAGCTCCCTAGCAAACAGAAACCAGTCTCCTGCACTTCAACAGGCATTAATAGGAGATAATGCTTATAAAATGAGTGGCATTCTTCCCACAGATGCTGTGCCTTTGCTGTGTGTGATGTGAGTGTGTCAGGCACAGCAGCTCTGCACAGCTGGGCAATGCCCAAACCACTGCTGAGAATCCATCCCTGCTCACTGCTGCTCCCCATCCATCTCTCCTCTGGCTGCTCAGACTCTCTTAGCAATTGTTTCGCTATTAGAAATTGTGGAATGTAAATCCTAATTTATTGTGACTGATCCTTTTATTTCCTCTGGGGTGGGTGGGTATTTCTGCTCCTCTCCCACAAACCTGCTCTGCAAACACTCGCAGGTGGCAGCTGCACACACTCACTCTGCAGTTTTCAAGCAAACAACACCGGTGCCAAGGAGAGACAAGAAACATTAAAAACCAGTCATGTTTTCACTTCCCAACCTATTTTTGAAACAGGAGGGAGCAGGAGAATGTTCTTACCTACACCAACACTGACATTTGCATTTTCCATCCTAAAAAATATGCCAGATCTGTGTTGGAATGTCTCCCTCCACTACTGCCCTGTAGTCACTCCGAGGAGCAAATGGGCACTTGAACAGCACCACTGCAACCCTGCAGAACAGTTCAGTAATTTAGTGACCAACATTCACTCTCCTGGGGAGGTTAACGCACCCCGCCCCACTCTCTGAAATTTCATTTTGGTGTTCACCCAAATTTTAGCTCAACCTAGAAGCAGAGTTATGTAAATGAACACCAAATGTTCTCACTTCAAACATACCAGCCCCATCAAAATGTGTTCTTGTCTAAGGCTATGAAGGTAATAATTGGTAACCTTTGACTGCTAAAAATGTAAAGGGAAAATATCTTTCATTTAAAACTTGCCCGTTTGGTTACCATGGACACTGCTTAATCATGAAGGATGACTATTACTTGTTCCTATAGAAACCAAGAAGCCTAAGAAGCATCCTGTAATTTAACTCCAGATGCCAAATTTTACACCAGTCCCCCTATTAGCACATTTGGATACTTCAGAACAAGCCCAGGCTTGATCTCTGACTCTAAAAGAAATTCAGTGATGCAGAAATGCTGTAAGAAACCAATAATACGAGCACATAAGGTACAAAAGAAACTTGCACTTCACATAAATTGGTTTCTTCAAAAGGAAACCTTAAGTGCTCAGCATCTGAGGATTCCTCTTTCAGTGCAAATGTTAACGAAGCAGAACTTTGGTCGCCTTTATTCCTGTCAGTGTTCTCCAAGTCCGTACAATTGCAGGGCATGTTTTTCCTCCAATTGAATGCTTCAATGCTCAACTTAAGATGAACCTCTGGAGCAGTGGGAGAGCCTGGGATTCCTAATGAGCCTCTGGGAGCCGCTCGTGGTCCCAGCCTGGCTCTCCAAACCAGACCTACAATAAAAACATGCCCCTCATACAAGGAAAAACCAATGGGCAGCACAAACCTGCAGAATTCAGGCCATGTGTTGCTCTAACAAGTCTTTTAGAGTTTATGCTTATTAGCAAAATCACAAGACTTGTCTGGCATTGCTCATCACCTCAAAGCTTTACCTTCAGCACCAAAGAAACATTAGTCAGAATCTCTCTCTTGTGTAGGTCTGAGGGAAAAAGCTTCCAGAAATTACGTGTGGCTGACACTGCTCCTTGGCCCTCGCTGGCTCTAGATGGGGAATGGATTCACAGTTCTCAAAAAGCCATCCATTTTCCCATTCTCTGGTTCCCCAAGGGGCCTGAGGGAACTCAGAGTAAAAGCCTGACCCTGAGGCTGCACAAACCAGTGGCAGGAGCCAGGACTTCCAGGGCTTTGCACCTTTTTTCACAAGCATATACACAAACACACAAACAATTAGTGTCTGACTCTAAAATATTCTCTGGAAAGGAAAGCAAACTACCCTCAGTAGTGTCTGAGCTGAAAAAAGCAAAACTGATAAAGCCCAAACGAGAATGTTCCCTGACCCAGCTCGTTCCCATCTCTATTGAGAGCAGAGTGAATTAAAGGATTAGAGAGTGCCTTCAGTGCAATAACTTAGGGGATTAGTGGCACACTAGAAGACCTTCAAGTGAAATACAGGTTTAAAAGCTTTAAAAGGCAGCTCTGTGTTTAAATTGTTTGGACTGCCACAGCTGTAAGGAGACAAACTTACTCTAATACATGAGTGATCATGAAAAGTCTGCTGAAAGCCCTCAAAGCATGTTTTTGGAAGCAATTCTAGTTTGGACTCAGACCAGGGTTTTTAACCTCTCTCTCATTTAGTACCTACAGCTTGTAGATAAAAACTCATTCTGCATTACTCGAGAGCAAATCTGCTACTTAATTCCTTTCAGAGCAGTCAGCCCCCCTCAGGAACACTGTCAGGGGAAAAGGACAGGACTGCCAGGAGGAGAGGGCTGGAAACAGAGATAAAGGAAAAGATGAGCAAAAAGTGACAGTGCTCTTCAGAGATTCCCACCGGGGTTTCCCAGGGGAACTTTTACAACTCGATTCATTTTTGATCTCGTAGGAATTTCTCACAGAGAACACTCACTGAGTGTGGATGTTCCTGCATTTCTGACGTGCCTGGAGGAGGTGGGGCAGGTCAGGGTTTGCTCTAGGAGCACAGGGAGTCAAGGCACTGCTGCCACCTCGCTCCTGCTGAAGTGTCAGTCCAATAAATCTGCCTGCAATAAATTCACTCTACATTTTTGCTTATTAAAGGGATTCTGAGATTTAAGCATTGTTTAATATCAAAACAATTCCAGAATTCCTCCATCACACACTACTTCCCAAGTCATTAAATCTAGTCTCGATTTTTACTAGACAATGAAGCATTGAACAAACACAGCAAAGTCTCAGCTGGAGCACTGGGGCTAAAAATAGCACAGCTGCCAGTGAATATTTCCTATAAACAGCTCAGCTTTAAACATTTTGCATATCTTTTCTATGGGCATCTGTCAGCCATGCTGTTAAAATTTCAATGAAAGACTGCAAGACTTCTGTGGTGAAACAGAAAATACCACAAAAGAGACTTGAAAAACAAAGCAATGGTCGTTACAAAGTGCAAAGCAGGAAGGTCTCCTTTTCCTGGCATTTAAAAGACACCACCCCTGGAAAAAAAAAAAACAACAAACCAACAAAAAACCAAAAACCCAAGCCTACTGCTAATATTTATTACTGTGCTCCTCACTTGCCTGCTCCCAGCCCTTAAACGAAAGACAAAGTCCTGCAGAAGTGGAAAGGGAGAAATTCCACCTGGCATTCCTTGTCCAACGCTTTTTGTTAATGTGCTGCAGAACAGATTTTCAGCTAGGAAAGATTAGTGAGAGGTGAGTGCAATTTCAGTTGGCTTTAAATATAATAAAACCTCCTTAGTTGTTATGTCACTCTGGGACATGCTGGGACAATTTTCCAGCCACTGCTTCCCTTGTCCCAAGCGAGTGCCTGAACCTCCAAGGTATTGATTATTTGGGTATAAGCTGATCTCTCATTTATCACTTAAAAGGTTTTGATTTCATCAAACAGACAGACAAAGACTAAATTCCAGCTGTTTTCAACAGATGTGTATCTGAATAGCCTGTGCTGAGAAAAAAACCCAGCCTGACCTTGGCCTCCCAGCTCAGTGCTCCCTGCACTGAAATTCTGGGTTTTGCTGAAGATCAATCAGTTTTCTCTTCACAGCAGCCATCAAAGGAAAGGAAGAAGAAAGTCTGTTTAATAAAAATTCTTTTCATAAAACACCTTGAAAAGCATCTGTGATAAACAGAACACAGAGCAAGACATTTATGTCTGAGGCTGACAGAGGCAGAAGGATCAGGAACACTAAACCTTCAAGATCAGGAACTCCAATGTTCTCAAATTCTCAGGGCTTTGATGCCAACTGATTGCCTGTAGAGTTTTACACGAGAAAGCCCTGCAGCCAAAACTGCATTTGGCTCAGAGATGGGAGTGTGAATGGAGCACCATGAGCGCTTCTATCAGCAAAGGGAATTTTCTGAACACTTCCCACTGCCCCCCATTCCTTCATCATGTCCATGAGTAAGGAGAAGCAGAGAGAGATCCTGAGGAAAGCCATGGACCCAAGTGCAGTCACAAACAGGTGCTGCTGTCACTGAAAATCTCCTTCTCCCCTCTCTGCCTCCCAAGTAACTTCCACTTCATCAGATGGGTCAGCTGGGAGTAATTATAATTACTGCCATGATTCCTCCCGCAGTCCCACACATCTCTGAGCTGAACAGATGGTCCAGGGGTTCTGCAGGTAGATTTTTTATCTAACTAATGTTTACCTGCAGCATGTCCTGACTCTCTATGGAGAGCAGAGCTGGGGGTTTCAGGCACTGTCCTCATTCCAGCAGAGATTTCCAGAGCAGTGAAGCCTGCCTGCTTTACCCACTCCCCAACAGCCAGGATTTAAACGTGCTGGAGGCAGGATCTCACCAGCCTCCTCAGAGCAGCCTTCCCCTCCTGCTCAGCTTTGCCCTCCCCACCAGTCACTGGTCAGATATTCCAGCCTGGGCCTCCCAGAGGAGCAGAGTGACAAACACACTGAGATGTGATGGATGGGTTAAAGGCACTAGGGCTGACCAGAGAGCCCCAGAGCACAGGGTGCCATCACATGAACCATTGAACAAGCTGCTGTCACTGCCAACAGCCCCAAGTCCTGGACATTTTTCAGCACACTGAAGCAGGCTGGCTCCATCTGGAGTCCCAGCACAAAGCTCTCCCCTCCCTCCCTTCCTCCCTCAGATCCTTGCACAGAAAATGCAAACTCTGCTCACTTTGCCCAGCTGAAAGCACCACAGCAGCTCCTTCCTGAGGGAGTGGCTCTCTCTGTACCTCAGGAAGCAAAACCCATTTCCCAAACTGGGTCTCAGCCCTCCCAGAGCTGTGCAAGCTGTAAGCCCAGCCTGACTTTTCCTGCTGTTCCTGAGGCAGGATGGGCTCCATCTCTCCATCCCTACCAAGGGCTGGCAGCAGCGGCCGTGTCAGCAGGGCAGGTGTGGGTGGGTGCCAATGCCCTGGGGGTGAGTGGGCTGTGGCAGTAGATAAATACAGGTTTTCAAACACAATTCCTGTGTGTTCAGAGCCTGGTGGATATAAACACAGGAGGCTGGAAGAGGGCTCTGACTCACGGCAAAGGCAGCACCTCAGACTCCTGGGTGCTCCAGCCTGAGCTCCAGCCCAGGCATTCATCACCTGGGATAGATGGAGCACAGGGATCCTGGGCCAGCAGAGATCTCCTCCTCCCCAGTAAATGTGTAAGGATTGCCCAACCCTCAGCAGGCTCCCTGTCCAAAAGCATCTGCTGAAGTGACATCCCTTGGAAAAGATCAGCTTCCAGGTACCACAGCTCCTCCAGCAGAGCCACAGGCTCACCTGAGCCCTATGAGGATCCTGGCAAAGGGATCTGAGACTGCAAAGACTGCAGAGTGCAGAAACTGCCAAGAGGATGTCTGGGAAACAACACGTGGCAAACCAGACATTGCCAGTTGCTGTGAAGTAACACCAGTCCGCCTGAACTCATGGCAACCTCCCAGTAAGGGCTGCTGGTCTCTGAGACAGCAAACTCCACTGCAGATCAGCCTTTGGGGAGGGGGCCCTCAGCTCCCTCCTTCCTCCCTTGCAGGGTTTGAATTCGACATTACATCACCCCCCAAAATCTAGAACCTCTTCCTGATTTCTGCATTTTCCACAGCCCCCAGACCCCTACAGTCCATCAACCTTCCAGTGGGAACAAAACTTAAGGACAGTATCCCTGCTGCATTATTGCAGCACCCTGCCCAGCCTGGAGCCAGCCCCCTCTGATCTGCTGTGTGGCCTGCCTGTGTGACACCACCACTGCACAATGAAAACAGATCAAAAATAAAGAGAAAATTCTCATCCAGCTTTGCAAATCTCTTTCAGATTTACAGATAAAAGAGCTCAGTCAGTGCTGAGAGGCAGGGATCCCACAGACAACACAAAATACTCCAGGAGAGATCAACAGCAACAAGATTTTAGCTGGTTCAAATCCAATTTCTTACAAACTTTCGGCTGATTCTCATTTCCATCAAATCTGCTTGTATATTCCTGTATGTTCCTGACAAATGATGCCATTAAGTTCACTTTGGGTTACCTAAATGAAACTGAACACATTTAGTTTGTCACAGTAACTGAAATGACAGTAAAATATTTTGGTTTTGCACAGCACACAAATAAAGAGGGAAAGGGAACTGGGACATGTTTGGGAGTTTACAAACACTCCTCACTGACAGGCAAAACAAGAAAAAAAAATCACGCAAAGAAAACCACTGTCTGTTAGAAGGAAAAGCTGAAGCTCAGGGACTGATTTAGCTTCCTATTGTTTTCTCAGCAATGATTCAAAATCCTTAAAATCGTCCTGAGCGCCAGGAAAAGAGGAAAGAGGACATTGCACTGAGCTAAATCTTGCAGTGCTGGAGTCAAGTTTAAAATCTGCTTTGTAAATCAGAATTAACTACAGTGAGACAAGTCCAAGCCTGGATTTGCACAGACACCTGATGTAAAGTTGCAGTTGTGCTTTTTATTCACACAATAACAAGAAAAAGGGAAATCTTTTCAGTTAATGGGTTTGATTAGGCTCACAGCATGATAAATACACCAGGACTGCCAGACTGCAGGGCAAACACAACCCTCTCCCCTCCTTTCTGAAAAAATTCAATAGGAAAACACTCACATACTCCCACTTTTTGGCTGCTTTAACGACAGGGAAAAGAACCAATAAACAGTTATTTCACAGTAGAAGAAAGGCAGAATAGCTTGTTTTAAAAATGCAACTGGGTCAGTTGCTGCCTCCAGTAGAAGGAATGGGCTGCCTGTGCCCTACAGAAACATCCCTCGGTGGATCTCCCTCCTGCTGCTGAGGACAAATAAGCCCTTTTAGAGCAGGATTTTTTAAAGTGCAAAGTGATTTGGGGCTTCAAGTCCCCCAGGTTTCTGCAATGCCTCGGGAGCACAATCTTCAGGCTCTTTGGAAAATCCTACCCCTAAACTGTTCTCAGCTTTGTCATTTCAACCCCCTGGTGACACTCAGCTCGTGAAGAACAAGTTCCAGCCACACATCCCTGCAGACAGACACCGTCTCCTAAGCGCGGCTTTCCAAAGCTCTGCAAGCATCAATCAGGCCTCCGAACACCTCGGAGAAGCATTTCCCTCAATGACCCAGAGTGCCGAGCCGAGCCGCGGTTCTGGAAGCCGGGGTTAGTGACACCACACGGGGTTAGAGCAGCCCCGCCTGGCCCGAGTCCCGCACACTGACCTTGTGCAGAGCCCGAGGCGCTCCCGGGGCGCGGGGCCAGGGCCCCCGGCCCGGCTCATCCTCACCTACCTACGGCTGAGCACGGCAATTAAAGAGCTCGCAATTACCCCTGCTAAGCCTGTTCCGGCTGCGGGATCTGCTTCGCTGTCTCTGAAGTCGTGACCTCCGGAGCAGTCGGTAGTAGTAGGACGGTCTCCCAGAACTTTTCCTGCTGTTCATGGACATTTTTGGGTCTATTTTACACACACACACATGCAGGCACAGGTTCGCTCTCCCCTCTGGTACAGGAGCAAAACAGTCCCAGCGTTTTAATGAACTGGAGGGTGGTTCTTTGGAGTGGAAAGGGAGAGGGGGGAAGAGGAACTCTTCACTTGACACATTTAAAAAGAAAAACAACAAGAAGAAAACATAAAAGAGAGAGAGAGGAAAAAAAAGCAGGCGGCACCGGAGTGCATGTCTCAGCTGAGGGAGGACTCGCAGCGAGCGAGATAAACTGTGCTAACAACTCCTGCCCCCAAAAAGATAAGGCTGCTGGAGTAGGAATAGGAAGCCAGAGTTGGCCTGGGCTCCTGAAACGTGAAGCATAGGCTGGAAGAAATCCTGGACTGGATCCTCTCCGCCAGACAGCAGCATCTGATCAAAGTGTCCTGGAAGGATTCCCAGCTCCCTGCGCTGCGCGGCCCCGGCTCCGGCCGCTCTGCCCTGCCCCGAGCAGCCGCTCACGGCTGGGAGGAGGCTGCGCCTCTGCTGCAGGAGGGACCGCGAAGGGCTGGTCGGGGAAGGGGATAAGGATTTCCTGGCCACGGGACACATGTTAATAATCATCATGGAGCAAAAGCCCCGGAAAATAAAGTGAAATTTGAGAGGGGAAAACTTTAATTAGAAGTTGAATGAACAGAGCTCCAGACTCCCCTGGAGGCCCATTTCCTTTCAACATTCAAACTGAGTTATAGCACATCCCACAAATTAGAGAAAGGGCCTATTTACCATTTGGGTCCTGATGGCAGCGAAGATTCTGCCTCCGGCTCATATTGCTCCACAAAATTACATTTCAATGGGCAGAATTAACACTTTAAGCCATGGAAGAAAATAAAACTATATAAATATATATAAAACAGATAAAAATTTCACTCCACTATTTCAAAAGGTCAGAAGTGAATTGTCCAGAATCCTGCACCTAAGCTCCTTCCCTTGATGGCACAAAAATGACTCTGAAGGAAGTGACAGAAAACATTTCAGAGATCCAGAATGGTGGCCAAAACCTCAATGCATGGCTGCTGCTTCTCCCAAGCTGGCAGGTAACAGAGAAACCTCATCCGAGTGGGATGAGCTGCAAAACAACATCTGCACAGTAACTCTCTGTGTGTCCTGTTTGTCATTTTCCCCAGACTTCTGTGTGAATTTATCTTTGTGGTGTCTTATGACCAGCCGGGCTTGGCTGTGGATGAGCCCCGTTGCTCCATCAGCAGGAGCTTCAGCAGGAGCTGGAAAGCTTCCCTGGATTATCCTGTGCTGTGCCTCCAATAACAAGAGGCAGAACCTGCTCCAATTCAGCAACTGCCCCGAGACAGGAGTCCCTTCCCCAGCATCAACCATCCTCCCGATTTTAGGCTTTCACACATTTTCACAGCCATGGAAAACATCGGAATTCTCCACAAGCCGTGCTCTCCTATTCCCATCGAGATCGAACCCACGCTGTGTGCCAGCTGAGAAAGGCCCTTCCCGGAGGAAAGCCAAGTCTCGCTCTTCTTTCCCGAAGTCCATGCCTGGTTTTGAGGCCACACGTGAGGAATTCGGCGCCAGCTTTCAGGCAGTGCAGGAATGAGCACTCGGGAGGGCAACGACAAGTTCAGGTCAGGGAGGCAGATCCCAGCTGGACAGCGGGGGCTCCCCGGCAGGGAGGGGGACGCTGCACCGGGACACGGCTCCGCGCTCCCACCGGCCCGCAGGCACCCCGCACAGCCCGGCACCAAGGAAAAGCCTTCACTTACTGCTCATCTGCCCTCTTCTTCTTGGCCAGAATCATCTTCCTTTTCGTATTTGGGTACATTTAAAAAAAAAAAATACGGGGAAAGCTCTAACTGTTTTCCAGATGAGCAAAGACTCATCTTGTGCAGCTGATTCAATTCCCAGATGGAGCTGAGAACATCCAGAACACAGTGATGGGAAAGGCTGAAAATACGAGGTTTGGTTAAAGATTTGCTGCAGACGAGAACCCAAATATTCAGGTGTCTCTCTGCAATTTTGTGTCATAATAACTGAGATGAAAGCTCTGAAGAGAGGCTTTTACAATTATGCTTTTATCACTAAAAATGTCTTTAAAATGGCCTATCCAATTCACTTTTGTCATTCCTAATAACAAAAAAAAAAGGCACTGATGGAAATGAAAGTTTAAACAAAATCATTTTAAAAGCTCACCCGAATTTAGACGATCTGAAAGGCGAAGGTTTGATTTTGTTTAACTGGAGCGAGGTGACTCACGCTCAAAGCCCTGGGGATGCGGAAGAGGCGGCTCCTGGGGATCTCCTCAAGCTCTGAGGGAATGTGAGGTGGGAACACTCAGGGATTTTTATTTCTAATCAGGCAGGTGCCTTCAGAAACACTCATACAGGTGACCACAAAGCAGGAGAAGTTAATGAGGGACTATAAACTATATGACAAGAGAAAGCAGCCCTATATAAAAGCATAAATAAATGGTAGGGAATTGTGTTCCAGTTTTGCCAGCTTGGCTCTGTCTCTCTCACTTAACGTTTTTGAAGGATTTAACTTCAGATACTACAGAGCAGCAGGCAGGAGAATGGACAGCCACCTGTGGGGGGATGTGACTGGGCTGGACCTTCCCAATTTATCCAACACTGCTCTGTTTTCTTCTTTCTTTACTACTTTTTTTCTCCTTTTGAAAGCCACACCCTGACACAAATGCTCTGTGTACAGCAGAATCTGCCACTCACAAACGTGGGATTATGAGGTGCTCGGGAGGAAAGCTGACAGCATGAAATCTCTGTCTCTAAAATAACACATCCCAGTCTGGCTGCTCCCTCCAAAAGGCAGCTGGATGAGCTCAGTCACTGAGCTCTGCTGGATCCTTCAGGAAGAAGAGCAATTAGAGATAAATGTAGCAATGATTTTTGGGGTGTTAACTCCTCCTTCCCAGCACAGAACACAAACCTAACCCATGGAATTAAATGTAATTAAATACATGCCAAACTGTGGTAAAATACCCAGTCTGAGGAACTGCTGGGCTTTAGCAGAGAGCTTAGCACCCAGGGCTGACCTGGGTGTCACCCACTACTGTCACCCTGCCCTTAAACCAGATCCCTCAGGATTCATGGCAAGAAACTTGAATTCCTCATTTGGAAGGCGAATGTTTCTGTGCTCTGCCAGTGGGGTCTAGCCAGCCCCAAAACCCTGTCCTGGACAGGTCTGAGGATGCCCTGACTTGCTCACACACAGAATTCAGGGCTCTGAGTCCAGGCTGCTTCTGAGACAGCAGCTTCAGGGATTTCATTTCAGTTTCCCAGACTTCTTTCATAAAGAAGTGAACTGAAGTTTTCAAAATTTAAACTTAATGAACAACAAACCCCCCCCAAAACTTTAACTAACCAAACAAGAAGTTTTGGCTCAGTCAGCAGAGAGGAGTGGTGGGTATCAGCTTAATTTCTAATTTGCACTAAGCCATCAAGAAATTGAATAAAAATCAGACTGCAACCCCAATTTCCCTGTCACATGCAGCCCCCCTGTCCCAGAAGAACCATCATATTCCTCCTAAAGTCCAAGGGAAAAGGAGGAAGAGAAAATCTGTACAAAATATCTCTTTTACAACTCCAGAGAAATAGTGTTTCTGTCAGTGCTCCCAGACACTCTCAGCGTGTGTCCCCCTGAATTTGCTCAGTCCCTTGCAGACACTCTGAGCCTGGAAGATTTCCAGGCTTTTTACCTCGAGGTTCCCAGGAATACACCAGCTCACAAGCAGAGCAGGGAGGAAGGTAATTTCCTTTGTGTGAGGATAACTTAACTTTCAAATCTTCAGTGACTTATTTGTTTGAATACTTCTAAAAGAAAGTTTCATACACACAATTAAAGTGAACCAGTTCTTTTTAGTATTTTAACAGCACATGATGATTATTTTATGAGTGCACATAGGCAAAGTAGTTTACTTACCACCTGAGGTAGAACGCAGCAGCTTCTTGAGAGCCTTGCAATAAAATGTTTCATAAACAGGGGATCAAAATGAGAATGAGCATTTACATTAAATTTAGGCAGAGAATTCACTGCTCTCCATTTATTGAATGGTGTCATAGCTACCACAACACTATGGATTACTCTTGCTGTGTGTATGGGGATGAAATCCAAATGTAAATGAAAAGCATTACACATACTATAGATATTTAATTATATTAAGGAGCAGAAAAAGCAGTGCCATATGAAAAAGTAAGAGGAAGAATGTACACGTGAATAATGAAATACTAAATAAGTGTTCAGGTGGTCTCCTGGAAGTTAAACCAGGACCTGAATTCTTTCAGCATCACTGTTCCCTCCACGCAGACTGTGCCTGTTGTTTACTGTCATTATGGTCATTATACACTATGGCAGGGCCAGAGATGCAAAGGAGGATCAGTGTCCCATTGTTCTGGGATGTGCATCAGCACCAATTAAGAGCTGACTCCTCGTGCAGGGCACTCATGATCTGAGGAAATGCAGGGCATTGCACACACTGCGCGAATGAAGCTCCCAAGCCCGTGCCATGACTGGAGAAGTGAAGCCCCAACGATTTACTCAGCATCATGTGGGAAGGCTGGGCAGAGCGAGGCAGAGCCCTGCACCCTTATCCTTGCCCAAAGAGTAAATGGAGCTTCCCCACTCCTGAGACAACTCCCTCGGGATGAAGAAGTATTAAACATAATTATCTTTTTTTCCTACAGCATCTTTTGTCCACCAGAGCACAGACGCTTCTGCATATTTGCTTCTGCAAATACTTGTTCAGTTTAATGTACTTAAAACACATGAACTTCCTCTTTTTCACTCAGGTAAAAAAAAAAAATCCAAGGAATATGCCCAACATTAAGTGGGGAAGTCAGTTACTTGCTTCTAATAAACAATGTCCTGATTTTGAGAAAGAGCCATAATGTACCTTTAAAATGTGAATAAAAGAATTTCTCAGATATCACTATACAAAAAGGAAGTAAGGGAAACGACACCTCCAATTCCCAACAGGCTGAGATTTGGATGGCATTTAAATTTCTGCAGCTCCCTGCCGGTGGGAACTCAAACACGGTGGCTCAAAGGGAGGAGGCCGAGCGCGTTTTCCCGGGCGCTGTGAGTAACGCGGGCTGCAGAGGGGAAGGGTCCCTGGCCCAGGCAGGGCACGGAGAGCCGGCGTGTCTGAGAGCCCCGGAGACGTTTCCTGCACCCACCGTGAACTCCGGGAACGGGGCAGAAACACCGAGCCTGACTCAGAGCACGGCACATTTCCTGCCCGCTTCCCGCAGAACAATAGAGCTAAAGAACATCAGCTTCTCACATCAGCGTTCAGCGAGCTGGGGGAGACCAAACAAAATCACTTCACTTGCTCTGCTGACACAGAACACTCCACTCAGGTACACTGGTTTATGATCCGACTGCTAATGATGCTAATATAATTTACAAAGTCAAAATCCATCTAAAGACTTGTGCTAAATTTCCACATAGCTAACGAAGCAATTAAACACATGGAGTCCAATGCAAATGGAAGAAGAAACTTTACCAGAATCAAACATCCTGTGCCTCAGAGCAGCCTGCTCCTTTCAACAGGAGGAAAAACCCAGGAGTGTGAAGTCTCCACTGTACAGCAAAAATTCCAAACTAGAAAGAAAAATCTTATACAAATCCCCAAACCAAACGAAGCCCCTCAGACGTAGCCAGGAGCTGCATAACACTTCCCAGCACTGTGTGTCTTCCACACTGAGCTGCTGGCAGGAAATATTTGTTTAAGCGGGACTATTCTTCCCAAATATCCCTTATTACTAAAATAAAATGCTAGCAGTGATTCATTGGGTGATTAATAGAGTAACTTCAGTGCTGGGTTTCCCAGGATCCCCCATTTCCTTCTCCAAAACAAAACTGGGGCAGTTCTTTGCTGTGATCCTGGGGGGGCTCGAAAGGGACCTCAAAATCTCACCTGGTCCAACCTGCAGTGAGAGGGGAGCCCAGATGATGATCTTTACCTTCCTATCTGCACATTTAAATAAACAAACCCCACATCACCTCTAGGTTAGGAATCTAATTATTAGATGTAATAATAAATTACTGTAATAAACTACAAAATCCGCATTGACCTTGATCAAAATATTCATTTAACAAAACAAATTAACTCCTAAAAATATTTTTACTTTGTTATTCAGCAGTAAACTTGCTGCTATGTAGCTGCAGGGAAGGAGTTGATAAAAGTCTGGCATCACTGCCTTTCTGTGCCAGATTTATGGGTTATTATTAGCAGAAGGCTCAGCCATTTATCCTGAGCTCTGTTACAGTGGCTTTCCAATGTGGCGTGCTAAAAGGTCAGGGAAAAAGCCATGAACCTTTCAGAAAGCTCCTGCAGGGCATCACTCCCCTTGCCTGCGTGGAAGCTGAGCCTGCTCCAGCCCGAGGTGGGGAGAAGTTTCCCAGGTGCTGCAGAGCCCAGGAACTCCTGTGTGCACAGAGAACTTCTCCCCGTGTCAGGAATGCCGTGGGCTCCGGGGGAGCAGCCGCCTCCCCTCCCGGTGCCATCTGGACACCTGAGGCTCCCCCTCAGCAAGAATCGGCTCTTGGGGTGTTTAATCTCATGACAACATCCACTGGCAGCAGCATCTCCGCTGGCAAGTGAAATGGAAGATTAACTTGATTACACATGCTATGTAAAACTTATTTCCTGATTAATTAATAGATTAGGCACTTCCAATTCATGTTTAAATGGCTGATAATGATCTCACGCTCATATAACAAATCACTGATTTATATACACACAATCTAAACTTCATTTTTCATGTGACAGATTATTTTCTTCCTTTCCTTGCCACATAATTTGCAAACTCCACTGCAAATATAGTTGCTCGTTTCACTTGCTTTTTGGCATTAGATGACTCAACCAAGGAATATTTTGGCAAGAATGATCTTTAGCCATCTTCCCTATCAGGCTGACATGACAGAGTAGCACAGAAAACACCCTCTGTTTTAAAAGAATTCCCTGTTAACAAGTTGAAAAATGAAAATGTAGCTATTGTTTTTAAAGAGGGCTTTACAAAAGTGACTGGAAATCCTGCAATCAGTTTTTAAATACCATTGTGAGGGTGGTTTATTTAAATTTACGTTTTTCCTTCTGGCACAACAACACAGGGCTGCCCTGAGAGATGGTATTGTCCAAGTGCAGCTGATTGCAGAATGTGGAGAGCCTCCTTCAAACAACAGAAATATGAAAAACACTCCAAGAGCAAAGCAAGGGCTGGGATGTTTTGAAGTGTGTAAGCTCAGGCCACCAACACCTCCAGTGCCTGAGCTCTCGTGAGCCAGGATCCAGGGCTGGGAATTCTCACCCTGCTGAGCCCTCACCAGGTCTGAGCATGGAACTGGGTAATGATCTGATAAAGGACACGCCAAGTAAAAAAAACAGAAAATATCTAGCAAGGCACACAGTGCCCCGTAATGGTCCTCTACTGCAGCATCAGCTCAAATTGGGATTTTCTGCTTCTCTTCCTACTTTTTCATACAGATCTTCCACTCACAAGTGTATGTAGTCTATATGTTCTCATTCCACTAATACACCCATTATATTTTTAGAGAGAAAAGCTACTAAAAAACCCTCTTCCTACTGAATTTATATCCTTTATTCTTCTAATATACTCATTTTTCCTGGATTAACAAGTCTAAGATCCACATGGCAGCAGCCTTGGATGAGCTGGCTTGCAGGGTTTGCACAATTCATTAGTCAAAGTGCCACACTGATGCAAAGAAGGCAAAGTGTCTGTTTGGTGTTTTATCTAAGACAGTTGAGTGGCCTCAAAGCAAATCTGGGAGGAGACACAGAGAGCAGCTTCTTATTGATACAGCTCCTGCTTGGTGACAAATGGCATCGCAGGAATCTTCCTCCCATAATCTTCTTCTCCACCCTAAAACAGAAACTTGGCTGCTGACCCCTTTGCTGACCCTCCCAACAGGGACATCTGAGGTGAACTCTGTGAAAAGAGAACAACCCCAGGCAGGGCAGAGCACGCCCAGCACGGGGGACGGGGCATCACGTGCACTGTGCAGACATTCCTTGGGTTTTCATCAGGGAAGAAAACGCAAACACCTGCTGGAACTCCGAATGCAGGATTTCAAAACAAATTCTACAAAGAATGAGGAGTTCAGTGGGACTTTGATATAGAACATGACCAGCAGAGTGTGCAGCCCCTAAACAATGCACAGTATCCAGATCTGGATCTAGCTCTATTTATCTCAGGGCAGCAACGGCCCCTCCGCAGCGCGCAGCTCCCACCAGCCCCGCAGGATGCAGCCTCACAGCTCAAACTACACAGTCAGTCTTTGCCAATCTTGGCCTAACTCAAAACTCTACTTATCTTTTCCTTTCTAAATCATCCCCAGGACAAGACTAGAATCTCTTTTGAAATGTAAAGGTTCTATAATAAAATTTAGAAAGCACATATGGTACAAATATCAAGCGTGAACATCTCTTCCCATCTTGTACGTTTCAAAGCCTGTGCAAACAGCACTTTTCCCTGGTTTTGATCATGCAGCCAAAATGAGTCATCTGTGAACAATTATGGCTCTGGCAGGGGCCTGACTGTTGGAGAATGAAAGGAAACACTTTATTATTGAAATGATCAGTATGCCAAGCTGAGAGGCGACTGCAGAGAATGTTAAGAGTCCTTTATGCTCCTTCAGCCAGCAAAATTGAAAGCAGAGGATGCAGCACTCCCCTCGCGGACACCTGAGAACACCCGAGTTGAGAATGGGCAATGCAAAGCACGAGGAAGTGGGAGCTGTGGAGATGAGCAAGGGAATATATGGCAGGAAAAGAAACACAACCTTAAAGCAGGAGGCCTGGCTTAAAAAAGTGTTGGTTATTCCTGGCTTAGTTCTCCCAGGGGAGTCGTGAACGTATTAAAGGAACACACAGTCAGAGGCCTCTGTGCTGAAATCTGAAACTATTAAAGGACATTTGTTGGGAGTTCAGGACTGGCTGAGTTTAACAGGCTCTTCTGAAAGGGGATGAATGGAATTCCCCTCGAGGACAAAAAATAGCAACTGAACAATTTAGTAGGAACACGGATCTCCCTATGTGCAGCCCGTTCCAGCAGGGATACTGCTGTGTCTGGGTTTGCTGCCAGCAGGGTCAAGGTAGGATCCCTCTGGAATTCCAAGGGTAACTCGGGATCTAAGCTGCTCGCTGAGAGCTGGGCAGGGCAGGGAGCTGGGCAGGATATTGGTTTGATGGACTTGGCAAATGAGACAAGCAGGAGATGATTTTAAAATTGGACTATGAACAAGCAGTGCATGAGCGAGTAATTCTTGTCCTCTTTTCCAGGAGCAGCTTGCAGAGGGAGGGGGAACAATGTGGTGATCACCACCCAGAGCCTACAGACTATTTAAAGACCATGAGGGTTGACAGGATGACAAGGGAGGCTCGTACACAGAACTGCTAATGAAAGGTGTAGGGGGAGATCAGGGAACGATCTGGGAAAAGCACATTTTGCACCCCGAAATTCAGGTCCAGCTCCCAACAGAAGAGACACTGGAGGAATTTGAGATCAATATTCTGACAGCAGGACCTCTCAGGTCTGAACATTAGCTGACAAATACTTCTTGCTGTTTCTGAAACTCTGAGGTTTGACAACCTTTGGAACAGATTATCCTGCCATCATCACAGTTTGGGCAGCACAGACCAGAATGAAGTGCCCTGGCAGGCCTGGAGCCCAGGCTGAGCTCACCAGTATGAGGGGATTGGTGCTGGCCTGGGCTAAAAAAGAATTTCCCTGCGATCCTGAGCAGGGCAGGGAATGTTTACAGGTGTGGTATTTGTCTTTGCAGGAATCAGCCTTGGAAAAGGTCAGATTCTGACTTCTTCAGAGTCTCACAGAGACCAGGAGCCCCACACTTACTGTGCCAGGGCAAACACAAGAGGCTGCAGATTCCTGTTACTGAGGGGCTTTGGGAGGGTCCTGGTTAGCTCTTTATACAAAGGCACTTTTGCTCCTAACAGAACTCATCAAGGCAGGGCTGCGAATTTCCTCCAGATCTCCTCCAAACAAGACAGCCTGGCAAGCAGGGACATACCTGAGGTGGTAAAACGCTTAGCAGCAATGCTGAAAACAGACATCAGGAATTGGAATTTCCCAAAATGCTCATTCTTTGCAATTCCAGGAAGTAGGCCATGGTTACCTTCACAAAGTAAGTGGCAATCCTACGTGGCAGGCGTCTTGTTTCAGTCAGGAGCAGCCTGGAATGTCATCTTGGCAGCAACTGGAGTGTTCTTTTTGTTTGGGTCATGTCACTCATAAACTTACTTCCATAACACACTGAGCTGGGTATAAATGCACATAATACAGGGTATTGTGGAGCTTTTCCCAGCTGTGGCCAGGCTGAGCTTTGCACACACGCGCTGTACACCTCTCTGCAATTTGGTTTGACTTTTCTGAGCATTCCTAGGTCACAAACAACCCCTCAATGTCCATCACTGTGTTGACTATTGCAAGAGAAATGAGATTGTTTCAATTTAAACCATATAAAACCAAGAGAATGTGAGTGGTCTCGGAAAAACATTTGTTAAACGTGCTGAGCATGGAGGAACCTGGGAAAAGGGAGGGAGCTTTTCCAGCTGAAAACGCCAGAAACGCCAGTGCTGTGTCAGCACGTTAAAGCCTAAGGAAAACTGCTCTGTTCTGGACATGGCCCTGCTGCAAACCCAGCTGCTCACACGGAATTCCTTCTCAAGGCAGCACCCGAGAAGTGCCCAAGGTGCGAACTCTGCTGTGGCCAGCGCTGGCTCTTAGGTTCCCTCATTTCAGCACCGGCCTGGGCTGTCCCCCGGCACGGCTGTATCCCGGCACGGCTGTCCCCCGGCACGGCTGTCCCCCGGCACGGCTGTATCCCGGCACGGCTGTATCCCGGCACGGCTGTCCCCCGGCACGGCTGTTCCCCGGCACGGCTGTCCCCCGCACGGCTGTCCCCCGGCAGGGCTGTCCCCCGGCAGGGCTGTTCCCTGGCACGGCTGTCCCCCGGCAGGGCTGTCCCCCGGCAGGGCTGTTCCCCGGCAGGGCTGTTCCCTGGCAGGGCTGTTCCCTGGCACGGCTGTCCCCCGGCAGGGCTGTCCCCCNTGCTGTCCCCCGGCACGGCTGTCCCCCGGCACGGCTGTATCCCGGCACGGCTGTCCCCCGCACGGCTGTCCCTGTCCCAGGCCAGGCGAGGATCGCGGGTGCAGCGGCTCCGCACGGCTCTGCTGCCGCCCGCAGGCCGGAGGGCGCCGGCTCCGCCTGGGATCGCTGCCACATCCCCGGGACGGAGCGGGCTATCTCTTAAAAATCCCTTTCTACGGAGCTTAGGAAACATGTTCCCTGCTTTTTTCCCTGCCCAAATGCTAAAGAACATTACAAAAAAAAATCCCTTTTAGTGAAGTTTGTTACTCTAAGCCTCATTACTTCCAACCTAAAAAACCCAACAAACCACAAATCCTTGTGTTTTGAAATAATAATTAAATGAGGAATAGTCCAGGTGAGACCAGGACAAGTCAGCTGAGAAGTAAAGGCAGTGGCAATGCAGCAGAGTTAAACATGTGTAGGTTTCATTTATAGTGACACACTGAGGAACAGTTCCCAACTCATGGTGCTGTACCCCAGGTAAGTTTAACCAGTTTCACACACACAGAGGTCAAGTGGGTTTTTTGGACTTGCACTGCATTTTCTATTTTGTTCACGAAAAAGAAGTCAATTATATAAGATGCTGACCAGTCTAAGGGCAAATTAGCAAAACTCTTACACCAGTGCTTAATTCCAAGAATATGACTGAAGGAAATCTAAACAGCCCAGGTTTCATTGCTTCCATCTGTAACAGCACACAGGCCTGGGTACGCTCCCAAGCTTTCACCTCAATCACTTCCTGGCCATCACAAAGGTTTTACAGCCCTGCCTGGGAACCTGCCCAGCTTTCCCAACCTGCTTTTTTTCCACGTCATACTAAAAAGCATATGTGGATTTAATAATTGCTAATCCAATGACTGCATTACTTTACTGCATGCAACTGAGCTAAACGTGCCAGCATCAAATGATCCCAGAGCCCCAGATAAAACCGAACATCTGGAACACGCCTCTGCTTTCAGAAACACGAGGGATGCAGCCAACAGCCACCATGGAACACATCCTGTGCCCAGGTGGGAGCTGAGGATCAGAGAGCTGAGGTATGCTGTCCAGCCAGTCTGAGGCACAGCAGCATTTGGAGCAGACTTTAGGGCTTTTCCCTATGGAAAGGGACCAGAGCAGTATTGAGGAACAGGAGTTACTGCTGCAGTGCCCTCCCAGACCTCGGTTCGGACACAAGAAGAATCAAGGACTTGCTTGGTGATTTGTGACCATCAGATGAAGCAGCTTCCCCTCCCTCTCAAGCCCCCTGTGACATGATGGCCATCCACAGTGAATTTCCCCTCTCCCATGGAAGAGGCACCAAGCTGAAGCACACAGAGGATTTTGGTACAGCTGCCTCATCCCAAGCAATGCTGTCACTCGCTGTCCCCTGTGAAGAGCTCTGACCCACGGGGCCAGCTTTGCTCTCCAAATGCCCAGAGCACCTCCAGCCCGCGGAAGGATGACGAAGAACCTCCCACCAGGAGCACGGGAGAGGAGGTGGAGGAAGCTCCTGGCTATCTGCCAAGCCTCGCCACTCTGCTTTTTCATTTTTAGTTTCTGCTCTTTGCTGCAAAGTTTCTACTTATGCTCTGGTTTCCATGGCAACTGCATTTCTTGCCTTTCTTCTCTAGCATTAAATTTTTAATTTGATTTCCCTTCTTCCCAAGACATGACTCTCTTTTCCTTTTGTAAAAAGGAATTAAGTGTTGTCTTCTCTTTGGTTGTTGATATTTTTAAAGGAGGTAGGAGACACTTTCACTCAGCCGCAGAATCTGTCTAGAACAGCAGCAGAGATTTAATCTCTCAAGGAAGAATGTCAGGGGATTCCCTTGCAGAAAAGCCATCTAATGTAATTATCTTAACAAGGTTATGACATGTAAGAGTTCCAGGTACTGTGGAACCCAGCATTTTTTAAAAATTGCATGATCGTCTGTATGAGACCAGACCTGGCCATTTTTTCTCTAGAACTAAACATTTTAATTTTTTTTTAAAGCATTACTTGTGACACTTGAGCAGTCTCAGGAGAACTGAGTCTAATATTGGAAATGCACTAGAAATGTGGTCTTCAGTTCCAGACTGTAGGAGAATTCAAAGTATTCACTGACAGTGTTTTCACCTAGCTGGGAGAGAGGTGTTGGGGCGAAGCTGAAGGACCCTTCTTTCCCCTGCCATGGTCAATCACCCACAGCAGTGCCCTGCACACCCTCACACAAAGCACACAGAGACAAAACCCTCACAACTCACGGAGCTTAAGCTAATTAATTTGTCTTGCCCTTGTCATGTTGGGACTGAATTAATCTGACAACCTGAATTCATTTGAGAAGGAAAAAATTCATCAGAATAGCAAATCTGGATTAGGTCTACCAATTTGGTCTTTCCAAGCTTTAGCTTCATCATAAACACAATTTACATGCTGCAAAGCCCTGAAATAATACAGGTTTTCATGTCAGTTCACTATGAAAGATTCTCTCCACATCTAAATTCTCCAGCACGTTCAGGCCATAAACTGACCCTCCTGTACAGTCATAGATTACCAGGTTTCCAGTCTTTATCTCTGCCTGGTGGGATTTCACAGTAAATTCTTTCAGGACTGAATAAATAAAAGAAGCAAAACCCCAGCATTTGGCTCACAAGGCAGCACAAACAAATCTGTCCATGGGTGCTATCTTGTTTGCAGCACATGTGCACAGATTTACATGTTGGATTGATGCTTAGCACTCTGTTTAGATTTTTCATTATTCTGTAGCCCAAGCATAAGGTAAATTGTATAAAGACTGAACTTGGAACAACTTTAAGAGTGAGCTGATTATCTTAAATCATTTTATGAACCCAATTTCACAGTTTTTAAAGATTCTTACTACTCAGAAGAAATAAGGGAAATGGGTCAGAAGTGAGGAGCCCAGTCTACCATACTTGGTTCATGTCTCTCTCCTGCTCTTGAATTCCCTCTTCCAAAGAATATCTAGGTCAGGAATTCACAGGATCTTACAGAAATCTGGCAATGTTCAGTGTGTTTGCCAGCCAAGCTATTTGAATTGTCAGATATTAAATATATGTGCTAGGATCTGTACTGTAAAATCCCATTACAACTTACACTGTGCATGAACTCCCCATGGATTGGCTTCACTGCAGGCCTGGTCCCCCACTTCGAGTCAGGGTCAGGAGGAAAGTTTTAGACATCTGAGCATGGCCTCCCTGCTTTCTTCCCTCGGAGCTCCCAGGATTAGGGATTCAAAGAGCTGCTTTAGGCGTAGTCCCCTAAATCGCAGCCATAATGCGCCTTTTATGTGGCCACGGACAGGCTTCATGTCTGCACTATTTCAATTCCCAGAGTGGGGATTGATTTAGGCAGACAGCAGCTTACTCAGCTCTCTCAGCTGCTGTGCTGAGGCGAGAACATCCAGCAGCCCCTTGCTCATCCTCGCTTGATTTAATGATTTGCTGGCCAGACTACAGAGAGCGGCTCAGGAACTCCTACCCAGCGTGCCATGATTTGTGGGTTGCTGTTGCTCATCTGTAATTGCAACGAGAAATGCTCATCAATCATTCCAGAACGTTGGGAGATACAGCAGTGGAGAGCTTTCAACTCGGACTATCTTTTCAAGAACATTCTAATCTTGCAAATAAAGATCTGGACGCTGTCCCGGTGCCAGGACGAGCGCAGCTCCTTTCTGATCCCAAGGGGCACAACCATCCCTTAGTAGAAAGAACCAATATTCCTCCCCTGAGAACAGGGACAAGAGGAGGCTGGAAATAAAATCTGTTAATCTTCACTGCTGCACTCATTAACACCAAACTCTCAAGTCACAGCATCAAAACATTTTCCTCCAGCTCTCTTGGAGCCCCTCTAGGCACTGGAAGGGGCTCTAAGATCTCCCTGGAGCCTTTTCTCCAGGCTGAAGAGCCCCAGCCCTGTCAGCCCCTGTCTCCAGAGCAGAGGTTCATCCTTCGTCTTTGTCCACAACTACAGCCTGACATGAGTGCCCCTGTCACATTCCCTGTGCCTGAGCTATCTGAGCACCATTGCAAATGTTTCCTCTCCTCTGTGAAGCACAAGCTGAAAATCATCATCACTTAGTCCCCAGTGGGACAAGAGAATCCCTGTAGGTAAACCCAACACTGAATGGGGATTCCTGGGAAGCTGCACTCCAGATCTCTACAATCCTTATCACCCTCGTTAATGCTCAGTCAGATTTGAAAACTTTTTCTAACAGCCCTGTGAGCAGCACACCTTCCCACTATCATCCAGATTCAAACCGCTTGCATTCATTTCCTGTAGTCTAATAGAACACAATCTTAACACGATTTATTGAGACAATTAAAATTCAGAAAACAAGCTTCTCCGTGCTCCATAAAGCACACCAAATTTATTTGCTGCAGTCAGTAAAAGTCTGCTGCCTAAAGCTGTGCAGTAACTCAGCAGGGCCTGGCCAGGGACTGCGGGACCCTCAAAGCTGGCTTGGGATAATCAATTAGAGCTGGGTCTGCACCAGGGCTGCTGCAGGGACCCCGCAGCTCCCAGGCCCTTCCACACCTGGAGGAGCAGAAAAGGGTTCGGGAAAGAAAATTTTGGAGAGTCTGTGGTTGGTCTGTGTTCAGCTGCCATGCCTATCAGTCCTACCAATAATTGTGACCAGTTTTGAAGCTGTACATTTATACTATCCAGTATTTCAAGTTCCCTTAATCAAAGACAAAATAGAACAGATTTTTCATCCACCAAATAAAAAAAACCTCTCTAGTCTGGAATTATTGGAACCATTAAAAATGTGTAAGAAGGCTCCAAGCATTTGGATACACCACACTCAAGCCCCAATAGATACATTTATGCAATGAAATCACTTAATTTGAAACAGATCACCAAAAAGCCACTTGCATTTAGGCTGCCTCAAAGAAGAGATGTCACACTAGAGATTTTCCCAGTTACTTATAAAATAATCAGTCCTTTAAAGTTATCTGATTTGAGAGGTAATTAAGTGAATTTAGAATATAATTGCTCTGAACAATGATAAACTTGTATTATACCCCGAGTAAGCACTACAGGCAGGTGATAAATTGCAGAAGTAATGCTACATCAGTTTAACTTCCTGCCGAGTCACCCTGAACTGCTCCAGCCTTGCACAAAATAGCCCCTGCTTTCATTACTAATAAAACACAGAATTAATTACTCAAAATAAAAGAAGCCTTGAAAAGGTGCCCAGACACTGAACCATGCTGGCTTTTGCATTCTTTTTCCCTTTCTTTTTTCTCCTATAAATGAACCTCAAACCCATTCCTTGTTATTTCTTCAAAGCCAGCTGCACCACATGAAGTTTTGTTCCAGGTCTCTTCCATTCCCAAGTGGATGCTCACGACCTGCACACACAGCAGACTCTCCAGTCACCACACTCCTTTCAAAATATTTAAACTGATGGCTGACTGCGCCACAAATTTCATTTCTCTGACTGGATTATGATAAAAAATAGCTCAGTTTGGAAATTCGCTCAAGCAGTGGAAATATTTCAGACTGGGATCCAAATCTTTCAAATGTCTAGTGCTGGACTGGAATTCTCCAGGGGCTTCCAGGCAATTCTGCTTCAGCTTGAACAAGAAGAATCCCTGGCTTGTTATTATTAACAGCTGGGAATCTTTATTTCCCTACTCTCCTATAAGAAGAACTCCAGCTTCTCCCAGAATCTCACCATTATAGAACAGGCTTAGAGCTGTGCCTGTTTTCATCTCAGCAGTTCTCCAGGAATTTGCTTAAAGATAAAACATCACTCAAAGATTCCAGGAGATTTTAGCTCCTGTCCCCTTTGTGTCACCCCCGCCCCGTGCTGACATGGGGCTCTGGCAGTGGGTGACCTGCATCCTCCTCCCTCAAAGTGACCTTCTCATGAGCAGGACCAGGAAAAAGCCATAAAACTTCTTTAGAGAAACACAAACACAAGGTTCCCACCAATTCCTAACCAGAGCATTTAAAAGCTCTTGGGCACCCGTCCAGCCCTTCTGGCAGCACTGTGCTCATGTAGGAAGAGAACGTGGGAGAAAGAATCCACCCAGCACAAGGAGCCTGAGTAGCCAAACAGCTGCACGAGGAGCCCAGCACGGGCTCTGCAGGGCTCATTCTGGAGCCCAGCACAGGCTCTGCAGGGCTCATTCTGGAGCCAGCACGGGCTCTGCAGGGCTCATTCTGGAGCCCAGCACGGGCTGTGCAGGGCTCATTCTGGAGCCCAGCATGCTCTGCAGGGCTCATTCTGGAGCCAGCACGGGCTGTGCAGGGCTCATTCTGGAGCCAGCACGGGCTCTGCAGGGCTCATTCTGGAGCCCAGCACGGGCTGTGCAGGGCTCATTCTGGAGCCCAGCATGCTCTGCAGGGCTCATTCTGGAGCCAGCACGGGCTGTGCAGGGCTCATTCTGGAGCCAGCACAGGCTCAGCAGGGCTCATTCTGGAGCCAGCACAGGCTGTGCAGGGCTCATTCTGGAGCCAGCACGGGCTGTGCAGGGCTCATTCTGGAGCCCGCACGGGCTGTGCGGGGCTCATTCTGGAGCCCAGCACAAGGCTGAACACAGCCTGGGGCCTTGCTGTCTGTGCCAAAGTCCCTGCTCAGCCTTGGGCACCTCCTCTCACCTGGCTGACCTTGAGCTCCAGCTTTGCCTGCAGAGACAAAACTCTTCCTCCCTTTCCAGAGCGCCCAGCTGGGGATGGAGCCTGCAAAGGAGAGGCCTGGGAGGTTTTCTGACTGTCAGTGTGGAAGGTGCTTCATGGGCCTCCCAGGGCTCCCCTGCAACACCTCCTGATGTAAGAACATCTCTGCTTCTGCTGAGCGACTGCAAAGCCACTTTCCCAGTTCTCTGAGGCAAAGAGTGACACATAACGAAGGCAGGATTTAGAGTGTGGGCTGAATCTCATGTGAGAAGATTCTGACTGACAGAGGTAAAGTATTGGCTAAATTTTATAATGATGGAGTTAATTTTGTTGCTAAGAAAAGCAAAGGCATGATGAGGACTGGCTCCAGAGATTACACAGTGTGTGGTCTCTGCACTTGAAGAGCTCTGCGCAGCACTGATTCATGTTACATCAATTACTTTAACAAAGTTAGATTCAGAATAATATTTATAAAGCTGAGATCCACAGACCTTTTTGCAATCACCTGGGTACAATCACCTTATTCACAAAACTGGCTATAAATTATGCTAATCAGTGAAACACTCAGAAGACGAAGAGAGGTTTCTTGTGTGATTTTAAATGGATTCCTATAAAAAAATTGGGAATATATAAAATTACAGAGTTTCAGAGTGCATTTCTATTTGAATCTTGGATGTCAGCAATATAAAGGCTAAAGCATTATGATCAGGAAATTTAAAATACATCATTTTTATTGTGGGGCCCCTTCTATGTCTCTATGATGATTAAATATAATACTGCAAGGTTTTGGTGGACACAGATGTCACCTTAAACACCAATCCTGACCACTCCAGTGAAGCCTAAATGAAATGGTAATTTTGCTCTCAAGACAGTCCTATCTCTGACTCAGTCCCTCTGTTGTATTATTGTCTTAATAACAAACCTTTTCCTTTGTGGTTTTCATAACATAAAAAGTTAAACAACACAGTGAGATAGTTTTCTCTTCATGTCCTTTGGGGGGGGTAATTAAAAAAAATACTTAACTTTAGCCTACCTCTAATGTATATTTCAATTAATGGCAAATTCCTGTGCATTATTCAGGTGAGACTGCACCTGCTGAGCAGTTGCTACTCCTCAAAGGTCATCAGCAGTGGAACAACCTTAGTGAAGTGGTTTTCCTGTAAGCCCTGGGGTGTAAGAGCAGAGGGACTGGCACTGCCGAGGGAGGGTCCTGCCCAGGACCAGCAGTGTTCCCTGGTCATGGAGAGCTGTCTGACTGCAGAGCTGCATCTCACCTGCCCAACAACATGAGACCTTCTCTGGCTCCTGAGCAGCCAAGGAAGTCAGGAAAGCACAGCCTGGGAGGTCACTGCCTGGGAAGTGATTCCCACCTTCCAGCTCAGGCACAAGAAAGGTAATACTGCACATGTCTTTAAACAAATCCCAGGATTTGAGGTGAAGTACAGGAAATCCTGTATTAGGTGTGACATCTGGCAGCCCTTCCTTCGGGCTGGATGCTGGCAAGTGAGGAGGATAAACGGCTCCCTGAAGCCAGGACCAGGCTGTGGGCACGGGCTGCCCTATTAGCTGAGCCACTGCTCTTCTCCAGCTGCCTCTGCCTTCTCCAGGACCAAAGGGAAGTATCCCAGGCCTGTATCTCAGGCTTGTACCTATGCTGCCTGCCTGGTTCACAGAGCACAGCTTCTCCACACTTTTTACCCAGGTTTCTCTTTACTCAAGTCAGATTTTTCCCCTGTCCCTGCTCTGCTCTCCTATTACTGCTCACAGGTACAGACACAGGTGACTCTTCACCTGACTTCGTTTGATGATGTCTCAAGTCCAGATTCTACAGAATTAAAATCCCCAAACAAAGGTTACAACTTACAGAAGTTATAACTCAAAGTGTCCAAACTTTTGTAGGACTCAAACCTTTTGCAGCCCACTCCAGCCCTAAGGGCTTTAAACCATTAAGGAACGTCCTTGTGTGTGGATTCTTCCTCGTTTCCATGAGGTTATTTGCAGACACATTAAACAGTGCTGCTACTTGGGACACAAAATCCATTAAGAGGAGTGATGTGCTAAAATTAACTACGTATTTGTTTTCTCTTCAGTTTCTATAGAACATGGGGAGAGATGCAGATGGTTAACAGCACTGAGATTATAGTGATAGCTGTAAAATTTGATGACTGTTATCAAAAGCATCGTATGGCTTATGAGAGCAAGTAGCAATAAAAAAAAATTCCCAAGCTTACCCTGGACATGGAAAAGGAATAGCAAAGGGAGGTTAAAGCCAGTTTCACACTGAAGGATTTATTAAAAATAAGAAGATCACTACTTCAAGCCTTGACAGACACCGGTTATCTGAAGCAGTTTGGATGTGAATGAAATAGAGGTGCTGTGCAGGAGCCTGAATCACTGACAAAGGCAGATTTAAATCTGGGATGGGAATTTTACTGCTCAGGAAAGCAAGGCAGAGATCAGCTGCAAGGATCTGAGACAAAGGCCAAGCAACTGCTCCAGGATCTCTGAGTGGCATTCCAGACAGAGCACTCTTTCTCCATGGCTAGAAAAATGCTGTACTGCACCTTGTCAGAGGCAGGGAGATGCCTGACAAAATAAGCTGAATCACTCACTTTCTCCACTGTCAACCAGAGCAAGACTTTGTTCCACCTCTCTGGATGAAATATTAATCCAGCCTGTAAGAGAACGATACCCACAACCTTCCATCAGAGACCTCTCTGTTCAGACTCCTCTGTGGAGAATTACCTTTGCTCTTTTCCCAGCTGCAAAAGCTCTTGTATTCCTGTTTCCCCCTCCCTCTTCTGAGCTGCCATGACTGGAACTCCAGACTTTCCAAAGCTACAATGATTTATTGAAACTAGTTCTACTTAGTGAGAGCTCTGGCAAGCAGAAACTGTGCTAATGCACCCAGCAATCCACAGAGCAAGATAAAATCTCCCAAGAACATTTTCAAGTGGTAAAAGAAGAAACAACGAGGGAAGGGTTGGAAGTTTTCAATGCTCCCTGAAACATGGAAGATCATGAACAGAGAAATGAGTATCTTTTCTCTGAAGGTGCATGTCTGCCCATTCACTGGAGGAAAATCAGGGACTGACTCACCAGAAATCAGGACAGACAAAAGGACAGGACACAGTGTTCCTTGGCTTGGCCTCCAGAGAACACATCCAAAGCATCTGTAGGAGAAGGACCCTTAACTCTTAAACATTACAGCACTTTCAAAATATCCATGTTACATCCACTGGGATTCAAGCTTTTTACAGTAGGAGAAAGTTTCTTACAATCCATTGGGGTATTATGTTTCTCTGTTGGTTTTTAATTTATATTTCATCTCTATCCAACACCAAAATATGTACATATATAATTAGCTTAAAATATTCAAGAACATTTCTTGATGAGGGATCCGTTTGCAAGGAAAATGATAGTAAGAACCAGAACTGAACTAATTTACTGACAAAGCACCAATATTTTCAAAACAGAGCTTAAAAAAATTCACCAAGTTGCTCTTAGATGGCTCAAATGCCTGAGATCAAGAAGTCAGGCAGCACTTTCCAAAGGCACATAAAACAACAGCAACCTCAAAAGGTCTTTTGGACCTTTTTGACCAAAAATACTAAAATAAGATACCAATTCTCAAACCTTGACTTTACTCCAGAGGTTCAGTTCTTCCATACTGTGCTTAAGCCTTTTAATTTCAGCTCTGGTAGATGGGGCTGCAGAAGGAAGTTTAGTACAAGATTCATCCCAACTGACATTATTCTTTGCCTTCAGTTCTCTGCTCCTAAATTAAAAATACTCAAAACAAGGGAGTAGGAAATCAGGGTTTGAGCATTCAAAAACCCTTCACAAAATTGCCATGAAGCTCTGGCTACATTTTTTCAAGACTAAATTCCCAAGATTTATTGGAGTCCCCACTCCAGTTGCTCCGTACTGTTCCCAGAATGACGTTCTGGGTCAGGATCTAAGGACAGGCCACCCCAGGGCAGGCTGCTGGCAGAGCTTCCTGCGACAAAAGAGAAGACGTGGGCTGAAATTCCGAGAGAGAGAGAAGGACTTCCAAAATTTCCATGAGGAAATTCTAAATCAACCCTCCTTTTGCTGATTTTCACTTCCACAGCTGCTCTGCAAAATGGTTTCACATAGTCTGAACCAGAAACCAGGAATTCTCTGGTCTCCTGTGCTTGCCACTGGATTGTCCCAGTTTTTCTGAAGTCCTTCTCTCCCCATCAATGCTCCTCTTCTGTTAAAAAAACTGGTTTCTGTGCTTCATCTGATCTACATGGAGGCAAAATACCAATTTTTTATCTTGATTTTTTATCTTGATTTTTAAAATGTTGATAGTCTACTGGCAAGCACCAGGAGCGATGACATCATAACAGGAGGCGGCATCTATTCCAAGGAGCTCAGAGCCAGCAAAAATACTCCCAAGATCACAAAAATAGTTCCTATTACATTTTACTCCTTGGCAAAGGACTATTAGATTATATAAAAGGCAAGGCTAGCACAGATACAGGCAGAGAACTTCATGGTAATGGTAGAACCTCATCACTCTGGGTCATGTCTGCAAACTGGAAACCTCCGTTCTAGGTAGGTCAGACTTATCCCAAGCTGAAGTTCACTAGAAATGTCCTGATTTAGACTCCAGGCATTGATTATGGCAGAAAGAGCCACATTCTTTGTGAATTAAGTGAGACTGTACTCCCAGAGAAAGTCTGGCAAGCAAGTCAGACAAGAGTGTTGTGGTGGAGGAGAAGAGGAAAGGAATCCGTGTGGATTTCTGAAATTAGGCTGTAAATATACAATGATGTTGCATTGCCACAGTTGCCACTTTAACAAAATAAAGTACTTTCTTGTAGTGAAAATGAGAATTCTCTGTCTTTAAGGAAACAAAAATCCCAGTCTGCTGAAAAGCCTGTGCTGAGATTTTCCAGACTCCCAAAGACATGCCAGGTGGATTGTGCTCTCCATAGCAAAATGACAAATGTCCTCCAGCAATTTATAATTGGGAAGAAGAGCAAAGAAAGGGAAATGGGTAAGGAGGAAGACTGTGGAGCAAGAAGAATGGCAAAGGACTAATGGGGAACACAGGAGATCCTGTGCCACTGCAATGCCATGAGAAAAACTCCCTGTGCGTGACCCTGGACAAGGCACTTCTAACTCAGCTCCCCTTCAGAAGAACAGGATAAATGCAGCACATTTAAGCTGGCATGAAGTTATCTGGATTAGAGAGGGAAAAACACCGGAGCATTGCAGTGCTGATGATCAGAGCAGCACATCAGCCACAGGCAGGCAAACAAAAAGTGCTTTGCAGCTACACAGGATGCCATTAAAGGGAAATATTGACCAGTGCTAAGTTGTGGAGGGGTTTGGGAGGGATCCAACCTCTACAGAAGGGTTATAACCAGGAAACCCTACCCTTGCAAAAATATTTATCACAGTCAGACCAGTGAACCAAGGAACTGCTGTTGGATGAAGTATGAAAAGCAAAAAATAAACACACTTTTCCAACCAGCTGGTGTTTGATCTGAGTGTGCATATGGACATCCAACGAACTACACAGCTCTGATTCCACATCCCATATTCTGTTGGCCACCCCTGCCAGTGGCTGAGAAACCTTCTGGAGCCAGGTGTGGAATGGAAGAGATCCTCTGCAGTTCAGAGGTCAGGATTTCATTCCTAATTATAATCATCACCCAAAGGCCCAATGACAGCCTGGGAAATCCATGACGGACAATATAATTCCAGCAAAAAAAGACCTGAGTGAGCATTTATTATTGTTGTTGTTATTATCAATGAATGAGAAACAGCTTTTCTGTCTCCCAAATGTGATATTACTGGAAAACCCCACCAGGACTGGTGCACGCAAGACCTTTCAAAGGTTTTTGAGCATCCATGAAACGAGTGGCACACGTGGCACCGTGAGACCTTAACCCACATATCCCATGTCCCCAGCAAGCACAGTGCCCTCCAGCTAAGGGACTGTCCTGGTGCTGCAGCTTGGTATGATCCAGGCATTCCTTCGCAGAATCATGGAATATCCTGAGCTGCAAGGGACCCACAAGGATCATCAAAGCCCAACACCTAACTCCTTCTGTGACTTGCCACAATTTTCCTAATTATAGCAAAGTAAGTTTTTTCTTCATTAAAAGAGCTGCTTTTGATGATCTGGCAGTGGGCCAGGGAAATGACTAAGTGAAAAGATGCCTCACTGTCAGTGCAACAGCTCTTTGCTGTACTCCAGAACATTTGCTCCACAGCCTGGCTGTAAGGAAGCACAGTAGGAGCACGACCTTCTCTTGTTTATCTGAAGTTGATTGAATATGAAAAGTTTAGGTCAGATGAAGCATCAGTTACATAAATCTACTGTTCCCTTAATTACAGGTAGTGAACATTTGCCTTGCAGTACATATCAGCACATACAGCTCACACAGCTAAAAATCAGGTATTTGTCAAAACTAAATTACAATGACTCATCAGCAAAGTCTTAGAACTATTTTTTGCAGATTTCCCCCTTGAACAGACCACAGTAAAATGAATAATCTGGCTCACTGGAAGGAGGGACAGGATTTTACAAACCATTAATATTTCTTGCCCTCCCTTTGCTAACTTTGCCTTGTGTAGATAGAAAAGTCTGACTGGAATGCAACCTGCAGGAAAAAAAGTTATATCCATATTTTAGTGGTCACATGCAAGAGTTCAGGATGTGCTAACAGGGAGAGAGTGGTGGAGAGCCCCAGGCTGTGGTGTCAGCTCTGCTGTCCTGAGGTGAAGGAATGGCCCCAGCACTCTCTGCAGGTCATTAGTGGGCAGGATTTAACAGGCTCACAAACTACATCTTGTCCTCTGCAAGTGGAAATACAGACTGCTGAAAATGAACTGCTTGGTCTGAGATAACAGAAAAAGAGATTCCATAAGCAGGAAAATGAGAGCTGAGAGTTCTCTGCATAAAGATACTAACCCATAAAAGAGCTGGTGCTCTGAATTACAATTACACTCACACTGCAGAAAGTTTGGGTTAAGACTTATTGTAAAACAATTGCAACACAAAAGAGAAAGAGACAATCATTGTTGCAACTCTGCTCATTAAAGAAATTCGGAGACAAACCCCAGTCTTTGATCCCACGCATTGCTAGAAGGCAACTGTACATTGCAAATGAGACACATTCATTCCTAAAAAAACAACCCCCCCTGCAAGTAGAAAGTCAGTGCCGAAATTCCCAAGTCTTTCCCTGCTTACCTTTTTACAAGCAGGTCAAATTTTTGGAAGTAGTTTCTCAAAGCAACTCAGACATTCCACGTTAACTCTCGTGCTGCCATGAACAGCTGCAAAACTCCCTGATTTACTTCCCGGCTTGGTGTGCATGTTGAACCCCAGAAGAAATCCCACACAGGGGAAAAAAATAAACGAAAAACACCCCCAGGAGAAGCAAATCAGCCCTCGGGCACAGCACAAAAAAAGTTCCACAGGGAAGCAGAAAGGCAATCCAGTGACAACTAAAAGTTTGGATAAGAAAGAGGGAAGGCAGGCGTGCTCCCTTTGCCCGGAGTCCTGGCTAAAGGTGCCTCTCCAGCGGAATCCACGGAGGCTCCCGGCTCCTCGGAGCAGATGGTATTCACACATTATTCCCGAACAGCAGCATTCCCCAGTCCAATCAGGAGGCAGCACTCAAAAGCCAAGTGCTTCCCAGACTCTGTTACAGTTTTCAATAGCTGTAGCACTAGATGAATGACTCAGAAAATGAATAAGCAGGGAAAATAAAACCTGCCCCTCTCCTCGGCAGAGGCACAGGCAGGCGGGTCAGCAGCCCCCAGTGTGCTCAGCACTGGGTTAACTTGCATGCACCTGCTTTTTTCCCTAAATCCTAAATGCGGATTACTTTTTCTGTGCCTTAAATTTGTGTTATCAGATTCATCTTGGGTTAAAGGTCACAATAATTAAACCTTCTCTCTTTTTTTTTCAGTCTTAAAAACAACAAATATTTGTAAGAGTCAAAACAAAGGATGAACTGCGTGTGTGCTCTTGCAGACAACTCAGACAAACCCCTCATGCCATCTCCTGCTGAATACATCAATATATATTTCTAAGATTAAGGCCTGCCTTGTTGCAAATGACATGAAATAGATTAAAACATTCTCTGGTTTTGCCTGGAGTTTACCAAGAAACTTTAAATGATAATAAAACAAATATCTCTAGGAAGATATGAAATTAAAATGACTACCAACTTTCAGGGAAAGTAAAACCATTATCAAAAAACTGCCCAAACTGAACTGGAAACTACTTCCAACTGCTCTGTGCAGCTTCCAAACCATCCTATCCAGAGGGCACTTCTAAATACAACTCCTCAGCTCAACGCCTGTGTCTTCTGACAGCTGCAACCCAATAATAAAGGATGATCTGCTGAACAAAGCAAGTCACTCATGGAAACACGCACAGCACCCGGCTTCTCCCTGCAATACCGCGGTGCGCTCCTGAGCCTTCCACAACATTCTGGAATTCTCTCCAGCTCTGTAGCAAAAGTGACTGTGAGGAGGTTTTGCTGTGCTTGGTGCTCCTGCCCCAGCTCTGCTGCAGCACAGACTCTGCTTTTATTGCTGCTGCTCAGGGCTGAACCTGGCAAAGCTGGACATAGGCTGCAGCCGGGCAAGTGGGATCACTTACATCACTGAAATGATTTGGGGTGAGAAACATTCCCCCAGGTCCCCCCGGACATTTTCAGATCTTTGTCTCTGGCTGTAAATTGATCCTTTGCATTCCTGTCTGACACATGGACTGTGAAAAACTCTTCAGGGATATCCTCCCTGCCAGGAGAAAGGCTCTAACAGCACTTCTGCAAACACAGGGCCAGTCGGAGAGACAATAAAATTTTGTGAACTCTGGACTAACTTTTACTATTATTATTTGGGAGGGGTTTTTTTCTTTTTCTTCATTCTGGACCAAATAAGAGAATGTTATTTGCATTTCACTTTCCTATTTTCAAAACACCAAGTATCAGGGTTTCTCCCTAGGATTCAGAGCAGGACCCACATCCAGAGGCATCGTTTTTCTCCATCAGCCAGGCCCTGCCCACCCAATGCTTAGCAAACAAACCCACACAAGCAGCTCCAGCACAAAGAACAAGGGCTCGTGTTATAACATCTGCCACAGCTGCCCACCAATCTCCAGCTGCAGCTAGAGAAGTGTTTAAAGGTGTAAAACAAAACTAGAGGCATATCTAGATCCGCTAGGAAAACAAACATTTTCTGAAGCCTCACTTTGGCAGGTATTTTCTGATCCCTGCACTAAGCTCCATAGCAGCCAAAATCATTTTGACAACTGACTCACTGAGCAAGGCATATGCTGTGCCTCTGAGCCTCTACCAGCAGGAGGAAAGCTCTGCAATTACAGCTTTTCCATGTGCTGGTTCCTTGGAGATGCTTGGGGAGGAAGCACATCTAAATCCAAACATGATGCTCACAATGCTCTAAGTGCTAGGATAACCCCGTGAATGCCCCGAGGAACCTCCTGGGCAAACGTCCTGGTTAGATGTCACGAAGAACATTGGCTCAGGGTAAGCAGCTCTTTTTCTGTACACCATCCCTAGGGTGGATTTGTTAGCTGGGGATGGGAGGCAGCAGCACCCATCCATCTCTCTGGGCAGCACCACAAGAGGAGGCTCCTGGCCAACAGCTGAGTTACATCCATGGCATCCCAACAACCCTTGGCTGAAGGGCTCAGAAACCCCACTGGCTCAAAATGTGGGGCTCAGGTCTCATTAACAAGGGACACTTCCTTCTGGGCTCCTCCAGTTCCTGTCAGCTGCTACCAGAGTCCCATTAATTTAAAAGCTTCTCACCTGTAAACACCTTGATACATCAAGTGTATGCTTGGAACTCCTCCTCATCTCTGCTCCCAGGAAATCTCTTGCCTGTGCACTCTTCCATTCCATCCAGTTATGCTGAATTCACCTTCCAGCTCTGGCTGATGTAGAAAGTTCTGAGAGAGACTGGCAGTGCAGTGTGAAAGAGATGGATCTGGGAGGTTCCCTCACAACGCTCTGGAGTTCCTCTCTTTTAGGAGGAATATAAAGAGGCCTTGAATTTGCCTGACTATGTAAAGACCCTTTTCTTTAGTTCCAAAGAGCCAAGAGATGACTGTGACTGTTTCCAGCGCCTCAAGTATGGATGGTTACATTCCATTCCTTGAATGTTCCTTCGGGATTCCATCTGGATGGTTCTCCCTTGATAAATGCCCATAATCCAGTGGGATGCTCATTTATGGACTGCCTCTGCCCTCTTCTACTGATTTCAGCAGGGACTGAGAGGAAGCCACTGCATGCAATGGCTGTCCCAAACTCAATTTCCAACCTAGAAGTTGCAGAATGCATCTACAAATCATTATCCAGTAATCTGCTGAATCCTTGATCTCCCATTCCCCTTGAGCTTTCCCACTCAACTCTGCTACCACACATAACCTACAAAAAATTCTGTGTTCTGCCCTTGCTTCTGCTTTCCTCTCTACCAGGTGTGATTTTTAATGCACGTCAAGGTGTCATTGAGGCCAGGATGTCATTACTGCCCTCGAACAGCGCCTGAAGAATCTCAATTACCAACAGCACACAAAGTTCAAGCCTGGCTGTCATCCAAGTAATTCACCTGGTTCAATGTGTACGTCAGAGACTGAAAAAAATATGCTGTAATTATTGCATTATTAAAGCACAATGTTTTAATTTTATTTCTTTGTGGTACAAAATCTGCATCTGTGATTCACATCTATTGTGTAGGGAATATGATTCCACTAAAACCAGTAGTTTGGATCTGGTCTACAAGGTTGTTCAAAAAGTCTAATAAAAATCTTGTGCTCTTTAAGGATTAACAACCAAATCACAAAGAAATATTGTCAGGACACAGAAAAGAATAAACTCAGAGGTGGTTCCAGTGTTGACAAGAGCTGTACAAATTGAGATCTGAGCAATTAGAAGACACAAAGAATACATAATTCATAGATACTTTGTACTCAAGAGTTTGCACACAAATAAAACATCTTACAAATCTTCAGCAGCTTGCAGAAAGCTGCTGAGCTGTCTTTTATTCATGGAGCAGCAAGTGGCTATAGTACAAAAGAGAAATCCATAGCTCTGATATGTCATCTCTCCAAAATGGGTAATTTAGGGTTATGGTTTTGGAATCAGCACATTCTTCAGCAAGTTTCTTCCAAGNTTTTTTTTTTTTTTTTTTTGGTGAATAGAAGTAAATCCATGCCAGTACATTAGAAAGAACACTTCAAAAAATCAGAGCTGTGAGCCACCATAAAATGATAATAATCTTTCTCTACATGCCTGCTTTAATGATGTTTAAAATCCATATGAGAACCTGTAGCTTTCTGTGAGCCCTTATCCCTTGTAGAAGAGAAAAGTTACAGAACTCCCTACACAAATCTCCACATGAAGAGCAGCCTGTTAGGCTGTGTTCAAGGCAGTCAAGCACTGCAGCTCCCTGGAGAATCACAGAGAAAAATCCAGTAACCACTGCACCCACAGGTGATGGTTTTATTCCAGGGGCTGTCACATCAAGGCAACCAACACTGCTTAAATCTCATTTCAGGCCCCCACTTAAATGAGTGGCGATTCCCTGTTCCAGCTACAAACAATAATAAATCTATGAGGCATCTCCATGAAAAGTTGGCAACTTAATTTGATTAGGAAAAAAACCCCTGTGCTAAGAAATGAGACACAGCTTCCCCATCTTGAATATTCCACCAATGTCCTGTGAGCTGAATTCATGCACATTAGTAAGCAAATGGAAGGGCTGCAGGAGGCAAAAAAAGCAACTCTCAAGTACAGTATTGCCACAAATTCTTCAGAACAGCTTTTTCTGTCATTAATCATCTCTTGATTGCACTGGCAATAAGCAACACAGAAGGAATCGAGGCTGAATTCTAAGGTAGATGGTTAACGCACATGGACCCTCAGGTAGAGCAAAAATTAAAGAATGGACTTCATTCTGCTGGCAGAAAAGGGAACTTGATTTGGCATTCTTGAAGGTAAAAAGGCACTTTTACAGCAAGCACAGGAGTTTCAAGTCATGGTCACTCCCCAGGGCACTAAGACTTGTCACATGAGCAGCCCACTGGGATAAACACAGCAGTTCCCAGCACGTCTGGAGCTGCTGGATATCCAAGGGACTGAGGGGCTGCATCCAGAACAAGGGAACCTTCTCAAGGGGCAAATCTTCCTGAACAGCACTCTGCTGGCTGATTTCTGAGAACTTTCTGTTTACTGAATTCATGCAAAATAATGCCTGGGATCTCAGAACAGCAGCTGAGTCCCTCAGCTCCAGCAGCAGCACAGGGAAGGAATTGACCTTCTGATCAATAAATGATTCAACCCGTTTGTTTACAATGAGATAGTTTAAATCAAAGTAATTTAAACAAAACTAAAAGGAGGATGGGGATTTACACAGTTAGGAAGAGGAAGTAGTGAAGTTTTTTCCCAGATCCTTGGTACCAGCAGTGCTTGCTTATCTCTCATTTCCCAGCTTATGAACCTTCCCAGTGTTTGCCAACTTATTCAAATATTTTGTAGCAAAATGAAGTTTCTACACAATGTGACAAAATATACTTTAGATGTCTGTAAGAAAAGAATGAGAACCCATGTATCTTAAACTATGCATTCTAAATTCAGTGAGGAATTTAACACACTAGAGAAAATAAAGTTAAACTTGTATTTCCCTCAGAACCCAGACACTCTCTGTGACCCCTAAACGCCAGATTCTAACGTTGGGATGGGCAAGAACACCTGCTTACATACTTGTTAATATCAGCTCAACTATGCATGCACTTCTCTGACAATCCTAAAACTTCCTCCTGTAAAGAAACTGAGATTTAATTCTGTGTCTCAGTGGTCTAAGAGGAGGTATGAGACATGAGAGGTAGATGCTGTTCTTCTAGAGAGGAATTAATATAACTACATATGAAATAGAATAGAAAAGACAAATAAGAAGTGTGAGACTCCCCTCTTAATATTTTCATGCAAATATCATCATTTGAAACAGCACTGAAATCTGTCCTTGATTATTTTAAATTCTGTTTCAGCAGGGCACAAAGCCCCAAGTAAAGCAGTGCTGCCCACTTATATCTGCCCAGTCAACTGTTCACATAGTTTAAATGTTACTTCATTCCCTTAACCACATTCTTTCCACACAGTTTTAGGTCTCCGTGATATTAACACTGCAATTGTGTCAGACTTGAAGCTCTGTTTATCAGCAGAGAAAATGCTGTGGGAAATCCACAACTACTTCCTGAACAATATTTATGTAGGAAGTGGAATATTTAGTGGATTTCAAGCTGTATTCAGAATATACCAAATGCATATTAAACAGTTGAGAATCAATTTATTCCAAAAATCACCATCTGAAATTGTTTTCATAAACATGAATACTTCGTTGTCCTCAATGCAGCCAATTCTCTCCACTAACAGAGAAATAAGACTTGCAAACAACTTTTTCCCTCAATTTATGCTTTTTTGTGTGCTTTCCAATAGACTGGGTAGCAGAACATCAGTATGTGGAATGCTATAAATCCATGGAATAGCTGCATTTTTAACCATGGACTTTAATTCCAGGGTGAATTTATGTGGTCCTTGGCTAAATATATCCTCCTAAGTAAATTACTCATGCATCTGCCTGTAGGAAAGCTTTCTGCAGATAAAGAATCTGTTCCCAAATGCTACATCTGACAGCACATACGGCACCAAGTTCCATTCTTTTCTCAGAGGCAAAAAGCTCCCCAAGCTGAATAAGGTGGAATGTACAGGTCCCTCTTCCCTCTGCACAGACTGCTCAGGAGACAGGTTAATTCTGCCTGCTTCCTTCTGCTTCCAGTAGAATAAATATCTCAGTGTATCAGTCTACTACATGCTTGTCTCCAGACCCTGTAAACAGAGGGATTTCTAAGCTCTTGTGAAGCACATTCCCACATTCATTTCCACTTATCCATGCAGAAGACAGTACAAACACATGCCTCCCCCTGTGCCTTTAGCAGGATGGGTAACTCAGACACTCTCATTATCTTTTTTTTCCCCTCTCTCTTCTATGTTTTCTACTTCTTACCATTGGAGTTGTCCTGGTCCAAAGGATTATCTGGTTCCATTACTTCAAATAAAAGCATCCAACATGCAGTTCTCCATGCAGCAGAGGCATAAAAACACAGCAGTTGCCTAAGCTGATTCACCTGATTTATGAATTAGTGCAGCATCCATAAGAGGCTGTGTTTCTTCTTTTGTATTACATCTGGCTCCTTTTCCAACTCGATGGCTGGGTATTACAGCATGCAGGCCTTTTTCCAGCATCCTCTTAATGCATTATATTTAAAGTAGCAGCAACCTTTTTCTCCCATCCCCCAGACTAAGTTACAGCAGTAACTAGGCTGAGCTGGCAGCAAGCGCAGCTCATTCAGAACAGGACCTGCAAGCGTTCTCCGAGTCGCCGTGCTGCATAAAGAAGATGATTGATACAATAAAAAGTAAGTGGGCTTTGACACAGCACGGGATGCACTGCACAAAATCCCACCAAAAGCAGGCAGAGGTCCTGAGGGTTTTGGGAATGCCTCGCTGAAACCAACAGTCTGCACCCCCTCACGCACAAACACAAATTATGTCCTGTTCCCTCCTCCTCCCCCCCCCGCTCCAATCTTTTATAACCCTGGATCTCCTCCAGCAATAGTCTGCTCCTCCACTCAGTTTATAATAAACTCTGCCATTCCCCCGTGTCCCTCGGGCTGGCATGGAGAGGAAGGAGGCTGTTTGCAGAATGAATAGCCCAGCCCGTGCCTGACTGGGAGGCAGCTCCGGGACTCTGTGCCGGGCACTCGGAACTTGCTGCAGCAGCAGCCTTTGGCCGGGGACCTCGTCCTGCATTTCCCTGCTCTGCCAAGCCAGGGCTGCTGCTAGGCTGGCGTTGGAAAAGCTCCTGCAAAGGAGCTGAAGGACGAGCCCCAGCTTGGCTCGACTCGGATGGTAAATGACACCAGAGTCCCTCCACAGAGCCCGTGTCAGCTGACAGCCAGATCGCAGCACTGCAAGTCAGGTCACCTTCACTCTGCTCCCTGGGTCTGCCACTACCTCCTCGAGACCTCTCGTCATTCACAACTGCTCCCTGTGCCTCAATCTTCTGTGATAGTGGCCCTGAAATATATCTAATCTCACAGGAAAGGAGCTGAAATCTCCCAGATTTACATGCTTTGAACTTCTTGGATAAATGATACCGTACCAAGGGCTGAGGAAGAAGACTCCACCAGCTGGCTGAGAAATAAAAAATTTCATTTTCTCTGAAGACATGTCCACAAAATAACAGAAAAATATATCAAAGTGCAACTCTGAACCAAGCTGTGCCTTCAAAAGATAAATTCATATTCCTGTTACAACAATCCTGAAATAATTCTTCAAATCTAGCTTTCAGGATCAATTTTACCTTGAACCCACAATTCAAACTTTTTCCTCCAGCTAAGGCATTAAAACATACCTTGTTTCAAAAGAATGCTTTTCACAGAATCCAAGGCAAGAATCGCTCTAAACACCTAGAGCAGCCTGAGTGCATTTTGGGGTTGCCGTGGCTGGTGCCAGAGCACTGAGGCAGGCAGGGGCTGCTATTTCGGGCTCGGGGTAACGCTCCTGCCTCAGCAGCTCCCCCTTCCCAGAGCCAGGGAAGCGGCTCCGGAGCTCCCCGCTGCCGCCGGGGGCTCCGGGCTGTGGGCGGACAAATGAATGGCTGGCTGAAGGCAGCAAAACACTGAGCTCTGCCTGGAGGAATTAACAGCAGCCTGACAGGACTCTGCGGTAATTCTGCCTTGCAAACCCATTTTAGCGCTGTTCCTGAGGGCTAGGCCATATTAATAGAAGAAAGACTCATTTCCATCTATTTGTTTTAAGTATTGCACAGCCTATAGTCTGTTAAATACTGTTCTGAGATCTCTGCCCTGGGGGAAATTACAGTGCTGCAAACCCTCTATTCTCCCCCCTCGCACCCTACGCTCCCGATGTTCTTTACAACTTCAATACTTCTCCCACTCGCTGACAAAACAAAAAAACCTCCCTCTTTCCACCTTCCCCACAAAAACACCTACTCGGTGACTGCAGGCACACGGCACAGCCTGTCAGCAGTGCTCCACCTGCTCTGGGTCGTGTCCATGGGCCAGGATCAGTGCCTGATGGAAAAAGGTGTCCTAACTTCTGAGTGACACATTGCATACCTCCAGGCTGTCAAAAATGGGTATGGAAGGGGTTTGGAGACATTTTGGGGGTGAAGAGGCCTAAGCAGGTATCATCTGCCTGTTCTGCACCCCAGGATGTGGGGATATACAAACACAGGCTGTGACTCACTGACTCCTCGATCACAAGGGACTAAAAATGCCTGGAGAATCAGGACTGTCGACGTAAAGGAACCCAGAGTTCTGCAAGGAACGTCTGAGTCAAGACAAATTATATACAGAGAAACAATTTGTATTCTGCCATGAAACAGATGCTGCATATACATAATAGAGACAATTTAGAGCCAGAAAGAATAAACACCTGTAAAGTCTTTCCTTGTGGAGAGTCGGAAATAATCCAGGAATACTACAGAATAGCTAAGATCAATAAATCGAGACAGGAAAGCGAAAAGCAATAGTTATTTAGACCTCAATGATTTTTTTGTGACAACCAATTTGATTTTAATGACATCCAAATGATTTGCTAATCTCTAGTTACAGACCTAGTAAAAATTAATTCTTAATGTGTAAGTCAGAATGATGTCAATATTTTGGCTAAGACTCTTCACAATTCCTAACAATTGAGCAATTGTCATACCTTCTTTGTTTGAGCTCAGCTCATGCAGTGAGGCAAAGGAGCTCATGCCGTGATTGTGAAAAACAAGGGACAGTTGGAAGACCAGGGCTCTGATCACTCGGGGTTTTAATTGCTCAGGCACTGAAAGGAAAACTGCAGAAGTGAAGAGGGAAATGATTTTCAGACAAATGGCTGGATGGTCAGAGACTGTGCTAGACCAAATCCCAGGAAATGAGCCAAGAGCACTGAACTAATGAGCGTGGAAAGAGAAGTCCAGGAGCATGTTCTCTGCAATACCCATGAGGTTAAGTGGAACACAAAATGGAGAGTTTTGGAAAGCTAACTCTTCAAGGAAGGAATTTAGAAACTGTTGGACGGAAATGGAAATTAAATGTCTTCTGTTACTGTCTAATCAGAGCATCTCTGCATTCCCCTCAATAGCTGCTTTGGAGACAGAAAAAGAACTTCCACCTAATTGCCTAATGGCTGCATGATGTTTGCTTCAGCATCTTTTATGTCCCAGGTTCCAGTCATGCTCAATATGTCAGACTACACTGGAGGAATTGGGAGCTGCTACTTCATAACTCCTATGTCTTTTCCTAACAGATGGAATCATCACTCACATTGGCATTTATTTTACACTGTAACATGAATTTGTAAACAAGAAAGATGACCCCTGCTTCTGGTTTGCTGTAAAGCTTGGGGCAAATCACCTCATCTCTCTTTTATCAGCCACACAGATCAGCACTGAATCTTTATCATGAAGTAATAGTTTATTTCCAGATTAAGCAGTAGTCTAAGTTTGCAGTGTAATGTGGTGATATAACTGGTCTTGGATTTATTTCAAAGGAAAGAGTTTTCTTTGTAGGCCTGTTCGGACCAGGTTTCCTCACTTCATGTTTAGTAGCAATAGAACACAGCCAGCAGAGTCTATAAAAAGCCTGCTTTCTGTTCTACCAGGTACCTAAAGATCTATAGGAAAAAGTAAGTAGAAATATTGTATAAACAAGTGCAGCCAAGAGATATTGTGAGAACAACACTCCATCCTTCAAAATAATACTCCATTCATCCAGAGATAACTCATCATCCTCAGTAGTGTCCCACTATGGGAGAAATCCAAGCTGGACTTGTTCATCTTAAAGGTCTTTTCCACCCTCAGTGACTCCAGGATTCTGTGACTCTACAAGGAGACATGAGAAGCCTCGAGGCTGGCTCTCTGCAGGAAGGAGTGAGGGCAGTTTCAGCTGCTTTCCCTGGGAGCAGAGCGGGCTCCGTTCCCTGGCGGCGGCTGGAGGCGGCTGTCGGGAGCGGAGCAAAGGCCCAGCGTGGTGCCCCAGCTGCTGCCACCACCCAGCCCTTCCCGGAACACAAATTCCCATGTAGGAGGGAGCAATCAATGCCTGCGGGTTGAAAAGCCAGCGAGGCACAGACCTGCTTAACAAAACCCTTTGCCAAGGTTACCGGGGGTGTTGTCAAAGCCTCCTCTTTTGTGAGGGCTGAATAACAATTCATACCCAGTAACCAGCTTCAGTTTCTTTGGCTTTACCTGGCACATTTTCAAAGTCACTGCTCATGGCTGGGGCTGTTTTCATTGAGATGCAGCTTATCTTGCCCTGGACAGCAAGTGCAGGGATCATCCGACTCCAGAAGTTCATGCCAAAGCCCTTTTGTGCTGCTTTGCTGCTTGAGCTGAACTACAGCTCTTAGAAATGTGCTTGAATATGTCACAGGCACAAATGGAAATGACGCAGCCTTGGTTACTTCATACTGGGGGAGAAGAATCTCCCCAAGAGATTCTGGGGAGGAAGATCTCCCCAAGGTTAAACTCTTCCCAGTTTAACCATTTCATTTAGAGAAGTCAAATATTACTGGGATCTTCAGGAGGCCCCAGTTGCAGAGCAGCCCCAGCTATGAAGATTCTATCTGTGCAAATGCTCCTGCTATTAAATCAGCAGGCTTTTATCTTAATTTTCTGAAGAAGGTGATGCTCTAATCGCACATCTGAGGTGGTAACTTTTCATCCAGAACTCAGCAAAGCTCCACCACAGAGAAAAAGCATGTGCAAAAAAAGGTGTAATGATTAAATGGAGTGTGAAAAGCTGCAAGATCAGTGTTGGAGAAAGAGCCAATGAGAAAGACGTTCCCCAGGATATCAGCGCAAGGACTGCCTCCTGTCACACCTTCCCTCAGTGCTCTCTGTGCTGTGAACCTTTAGGAGTTTGGTGTATCAGAATGTTCTCTGGTGGAAGAGCAGTTCTGTGTCTGGTACGTGCCCAAAACACGGCACTTCCTGAGCCCCCTTTGCCTTCAGAAGCCATTTGCTGAACAGACTGGGCCTTTTATCTCCGTTTAAATCTCTGCCACAAACGACTAAGTCTTGTAATCATTAACAAACAAAATCCTAAAGAAAAGAAAACGAAATGCTTCACAGCTACAGGCTCCATAGTAATTATAGAAAATACAACTACTGCTATGAAAGGAGCACATATTAAATATTCTACCGTGAAAAATGCCAACAATCAAATATAGTCAATATTTTAAAGACCTCAAAAATTGATAATAACATCATGACATTATTTCAGGGTCACTAGAACATAACATCACCTCCTGCTACTGTAAACTTCAGACTGAGGACAGTGTCTTTGGGCTTCTTTAGTAAAACCCTACTGGCAGTTTAATGGAGGAAAATAAAACCAGACTGACTCCTGGGCAGAAATAACAAAAGGTCTGCAACACCCAGAGGTCTGTGCCCAATTTACCGAGCTGTCTGCTGAGATTCCATCCGAGCTGACTCCACAGATTCCTCACTATGTTCCTGCAGTTGTCTCCTAGAAACAGGAACAAGAAGCATTTGCTGTTTTCTCAGCTCTTTTGAAAACTCTGCAAAGCTTTGCTCACGTTCCGGATGCCCCGGGATCAGCGCGTGTTGCCCCAGCGGATGGACAGCCTTGGACAGTGCATTTCACTGTGCTGCCACGTTATGGAAATGAGATACAGCAGCAACAGGTGTCACATCAATGTATCGTTAATAAAAACTCTGGTGAAAGTACCCACAGAAAGTACAATTCAGAGAAATACTCATATAAACGTTTGGATACTTAACCAGGATCCTGGGGACATTGGGTCAGCAGCTTACAAGTGTAGACTACATTGAAATTTACTCATCCTTCCTTCTTGCACCAAGCTAAATCCAAAGTGATTGGAGCTCTGAAGGGATCTTACTGCACAGCAACATGGGGGAAGTCACATGCAGATTCTTGAAACACGGACAGAAATTCCACCATGTTTCTGTGAAGGTCCAGGCTAAAAGAAATATAATCCAAATAAATTACTAAATCCTCAATAACGTCTGCTGGAAAAGTTGCCCTGGTGTAGCATTTATAAATCTTTTGTATAGTGAATATCACCTTTTCTTCCCTCTTCCAGGTATGACCAGTGTCATACTCAGTGTAAATGAGGGGAAAAACTGACATCCAGATCCTCTGAAATCTCCATGTCCACAGATTATTCCCATACATCCATAGTTACAGTATGGAAATGCTGGACTCCTTTCCCCTTGCAAGTTCTCTCCAGAAACACATGAACTTAGAAAGAAGAAAAAACTCCAGATAGTGTTTAGGCAAGTGAACAAAGCTGCTGCATTAAAACATAGTGTGAGCCCTCAAAGGCTGTCAGTTTGTCTGCTCTGAGCCTGCTCCTTCTTTTCCTTTATTTATGGTTTCCTGTCTTTCCCTCCTTCTCTCCCTTTCAGTTTAGAGATTCAGCCAATTGTTGTCCTTCCAGATCAAGCAGCCCCTTCATTTCACTGGCCTTTTGAGGCTAAATTACTCCATATGGGTTCCTGCATTATGTGAAGTTCCCATAGCAAAATTTAAAGGTTTTGAGCTAACTTTTGTTTGTTGCTGTCACTTGGAAAGTGAAACCCAAGATAAATGATGGCTTATTCTTTCTTAGGGTTTCTAATCTGTTTCTGGTTCTAAAAAAACGTTATAATGTCTCTTTTTGGGATATTACTGTCAGTCTTCCTTTTTTTGTCCAGTAACTTCTGGTTTCACATTTACTTTTTCAATATTCTCCCTCGCTTTAGGCAGAATAAAAGTATGAGAACACAGTCTCTGTTCTTACTCAATTAGCTCTGCCTGAGCCAAGCCCTCAGAAACAGATCGAAATACCTGACAGAAACCAGTTTTAACCCAGTTTCCATAGAATTGTTGAGATATTGGTGTGGGTGTGAAGTACTTCCAGCAAATCTCATTTCAGACTTGGCTAGGAATTGCAAAACTTTACTGAAATCAACAGGAAGAGAAAACATAAGGTGAAAAGACAGAAAATAAATGCTCATCTTGGCATCCTTGGGAGGTTCAGACCTGCTATTCATTATGCTGATGAACCAAAAATCCTGCCTAATCAATCATCTACCCTGCACTTCCTTTCCTGACTACTATGAGATTCTTCAATTAGTCCATGTGAGGCTTATCCTTTGTATTTCCTACAGAGTATTTTGCGAATCTAAAACAGTTATTCAGGAATCCCACCCTCTTGATTCATCCTTCTACCACAGATCAGCCCTCAGGTGAGGGATGCTTCTCCCATTTACCCTGAAATACTTCTTAGCTCAGCACAAATAAAGGTCAAATCAAATTAACATTTACTTACAGCATTTTAGACAATATAGCTACAAAGACAAGAAATGAAAGAAAAACATTTTAGTCTACTTAAACCCAAATTAAACATACAAGTTCCTCTCTCTGTGCATGCAGGTGATCGATACAGTTGGATTCCCACATCGAGGCGTTCTGTCTCTGCTTACTTTACCCACTCATTCTAGACCCTCTTTCCTGGTGGAACATGCTGGGTTTTATAACTGATCTTCCTGTATCCCTCATCTCCTCTAGAAACTCCAGTAAGGTGTTTCAGCTCCTTCATCTTTCCATTAACTAATTAATTTTCTGTATCCAGTCTGACTTGCTGCAGTGTGTAACTGCTTTAGACTCAGCTGCAGATGCTGTTGTCTGTTCAGACGTGTGTGTCCACCTCTGCCTAGGCAGTATTAGCATCTCCAGACTCTCCAATCTTCCAGCTTTGTTCTAACTGAAATTATTAGAATGGTTGGAAGAATTAAAAGTACTTTTTTTACTCCTCCTTTTTGGCAGCCTACTTTTATCTGATTTAGCTGTGTCCTCGTTTGCCTTCTTATTCTGACAAGGAGATACAACAAATTTCTATAATCAGTTCCCATCACTTGATAGAATAATTTAAGTGTCAGATGAAACTGGCTTTGCCTGATGCTCAGAAATGCCTTTCAGGTTGCACAGACTATGAGATCCCCTCTTGGGCTTCTTTTTTGCTGCAGGTTTTTATCATCAGCACAAAATCCTCCCCATGTCCAATTCTGCAGCCACAAGGGGCATGTCAGTAAAATACATGTGTCCCAGGACCCTATAAAGCACGCCCCAGACACTGGAGCTGGGGCTTCAAAGCTCTTTGAGCTCCCGTATCAAGCACCAATTTAATTTCCCTTTCTTCATCAATTCTTCATTCTCTCGTGATGTCTTGGCAACATTTTGTTCCCGTTCAACATTCATCATTAGCTTCTTTTTTTCTCTTACTTCCTTTTATATTCCTTTCCCTCCCATCTGCTAATTTAAAAGGAAATTGCCTGGTATTCAGCATTATCAGCCAATCTGTTTACTGTGCTCTTGTTCCAGTGAAGACCATTTCTCACACACTGAGCTGCTCTGCCTCACCCCCTACCCACTGTTATTATCCTCAAAGGCTGTATTTTCTTCCACATGCACCCTGGAGAGCTAAGTACCCCTCCAGAGGTAGACAGTTCCCCAAAATTTGGTCTCTCTTTTTAGAATTAGGATGTGGAAACAAAGATCCATGGGGAAGAAGTGAGTTTCCCAGACAGAGGCCTTGCCTCCCTCCCAGGCAGTCCCAGCGCAGCAGGCACGTTGGCACCCATCGAAAGCAGAGGTCCTGGCACCATTCTGGCTGTTGGAGGAGCAGCATTCCCACAGACACATCCCACACCCAGCCACAGGAGACCACCTCCATGGGGATCAAGCTCTTCCTTGTGAAACAGCTTCCCACAGTCCCAAATCCTTCCCTCCCACCACATCAGCCCAGCTGTTCCCAGCAGTCCCTCCTGGGAGCACCTAAATCATTTCTGTTCCACATCGCTGGTTCTGCTGATCCTGCCTTGCTCAATATTGCACAGTTTGTGATTTCATTACTGACAATAACTCTGATTTTGACCTCATGCTCCAAGCCTTTAAGATAAAAGATGAATAATACAAAGTCTCCTTTGATCCCTATCACAGTGGCTAATGCTGAGAGTAAAATGTTGAAAGAGTTCTTGATAGCAACGACATGAGAGTTTTCCTTACCCAGGGCCAGCAAGTGGAACTGGTGCTAATGGCTGCTGAAAGCCAGTGGGAAACAACTCACAGGAAAGGCTTCATTAAACCTCCAAATGCCACAATTCTCCTCTCAGAGTCTATGAAATACTTTAGAGAGACCCCTTCAAAGGATGTTCACATTGTGAGTGATGGTCCTATTGAATTATTTAAAATATCAATATAAACAAAAATATGCATCTGTTTCTATAGAGATGAGATCAGCTGACAAAAATTATCTCCACTATGAAATGTCAGATGTGAATCTACAAAGTGATCAGATCTTTTCAAATTCATCATTAACCTGGCTTTAAATAGAAGAGTTTGGAATACATGAGAGAAGTGAGATTCGACCTTATCAAATACTCTAGTCTGTATTTCAGGCAGATGTTATGAAATATCTGTGCTGATCTGAACAGAGATTTGACATCTTCTCTCTGCCCTCAAGATGGTCGATGCTGAGTGAGTATTCCAGCACCTCTGTAATTTTAAGCAGGTAAGCAAAGAAACATGCTTCAAAGTTGAAGCATTTTACTTAACTGGTACTTTGATAAAAGCAAATCTTGACAAAGTCAGTGAAAGCCACACAACCTCAAAATAGCTAAGACCAACTTCTCTGGGAGTAATTAGGAAAAAATATTAATATATATACATATTTATCTACTGAAATTTAAAAAATCCTCAAAAATGTCTAACTTTTGTATGATTTTGCTACTAATTATACAAATCTTTATGTGCTGAAATGAGTGGATTCTTGTGTAACAGAAAAGTAGATCAGAATAATTTTACTGAATATTGGAGCTTGACTCCTTACCAACTGCAGAAGGTATCATGCTGCTGTATTGTATGTTGCTTAGCAATATAATGTGAGAAGCAGCACCACAGTCCTTGACAGCACCATTGTCCATTGAAATGCTTGTGAAATATTACCTGGGTTATATAAAGGTAGCACACAGTCACAGAAAATAGCATGAAGTTTCCAAAAGCACAAAGAAGGCTGGAAAGAAAAGGCATTGCTATTCCAATGGCAAAAAGGTCTCCCTGGATGATCTTTCACTATCTGAATACAAGCAGCATAAATTAAATATGGAGAAATCATATCTGTGAAGTGTCCCTGCAGCTGTGCTTCCCAATGATAGGCTGTGGAGCAGCTCTTCCCTCCCAGTGGAACAGCTGAGGCCAGGATGTGCCAGTGCCTCTGCATTACTGCCTCAGAGAGTCACTGCTTGCTGTTCCTTGTCCTGCTTTGGAGGAAAAGCCTTGTGTCCTCCCTCAGGCTGAGCAGAATATGGAAAAGGAGAAGCAGCAAGCCAAGATGGATTTGTTCTACAAACAGATGACATGATTGGGCCTTATCAGTTAGATAAACGTGAATATTCACCTCTGGAGGGCTCCCAGCACCCCAGGGTCCCAGGCAGAGCTCCCATACTCCCAGCAGCCCAGGCACACCCCCTGCACTCCCATGTTTGCTTTCCAGCCCTGTAGCTGGGCTTTGTGTAATTCTGAAATGCCGCATGACTGAGCTGTAGCGGCAGTGCCATGAATAACTCCAAGGGTAATGGATTGCTCTGAACTGCTGCAGTAGGAGGTCACAAACCCAAACCCACACACAGAACTGTGTCACCAGCAGACTGAACCTGAACTCAGGACCTTGCAGTTCACAACACAATCACTGGATTCACCAAGTGCTGTCAGCTGAGTAAGCTTCAGGCTCATATTCTTACTTGGTCATAGAGAACAAACCTCACATTATGATGGTTCATAAAGACACAGGAGCATATCTGCATCTTAGTAAAAAAATATTGAATGGATATGACAGATCCTAGGGGCCTTTCCAAGGAACAATTCAATATTCCCTTTTATACTATTTGGCACACCACAGAGTTTATTCAGCTTGAATTAACTAATGGATTTGAGCATTCTCTTTAACAAAGAGAAGAGATGTTGAGTTGCACTGACTGCAGAGTTACAGAATGCTTTAGACAAATCTCACAAACTGATAAACCACAAAATCTGTGCTGGCTTTTCTCTAAACTCACAGGAACTCATGCCTCATATTTTAAAATAAGAATTTCTAAAATGCATTTAGACCATTTATTTTTGTTGATAGATGTATTACAAATAAACATGGGAAGTTATTTGCCTTTATAAAAAAGTGAGGATGGACAAAGTAAAAGATGCTGTGCTGTTGAATGAAACCAAAGAAGAGAAGCAAGGGTTTCAGGCAGGCCATATCCTTCCAACACACCCACAAACGCCACTGCATGAACACACGGAGCACGGATTTAGAGGAGGATCCAATTCCTTTCCACAGAGAAGAACCTCATACTAATACAAGAGCAGCAACAGTGAGATCTAACCTGTAATAAACCTCACTTGTTTTCACCCAAGAGAAATATGATTTTGATCTCAAGGATCGAGATGACACTCAAGGAGTATCATTTCCACTTGATATGTAAGACCCATTCTCCTAAATCAACATGAGGTGAGTAGTTTAAGCAGGGCACTTAAGCTGAAAGTAATTATGTTTGTCCCCATATGAAAATAGAAGTGTTTGTTACAGAGACCTTCCTGAGCTCACAGCTACTCCTTGTAGCAAACGGTGCAGCCTGCTCGTGGTGTTAAGGACACAAGTCCCCCTTCATGATGCAGGAGTGACAGAGAGGAACTGGGAAAAGGCCCTTAGAAAGAGCTGTTCCCCATAGGTGTCCAAGAAGGCAGCATTTTCTCCCTGGAAAAGAATATGCAGGAGAACTTATACAGGTCCCAGCTTATCACTGGGTGGTGTTTCCAGAACTTTGATAATTTGAATAGGGACTGGTGAACAATGTATGGGTCATCAGAAATACTGTATTTTCATGACAGCCTTCCTTTGGCCTTTTAATAATTTCATATTCTTTGAGTTCCTTAATTTGGTTCCTTTAACTTAGCTTTTTTAAACTTCTGCCACACATTCTTGGTGTTTCAGCCTTGGTTTTCTTTCACCCAATCTGAAATGAAGATCTATTCTGTGCCTCTAATGGATTTTCTGGTTAAACATAAGTGAATGTATCATTCAGCCAGAAGGTTTTTCATAAGAGTGCAGCCTTACAATAGATTAAAAGCAGTTAGCTTTTACTAACACAGGTCCCTTTTCAGATCTGGTGCTTCAGAGAAGATCTGTAGAGACAGACTTCTGCCTTTACTCCTTATTTTCATGCAGAGGAGAGGTTTTTCGAATTCACTTAAACTAAAGTTGCTCTAATTTTTCACTTTAATTTGCAGCTGAGAACCAGTGAAGGTGGCTGGCATGATACAACTGCGCTCCGTCTCGCTCTCTGCACAAATAATTTTAGCAGGAGAATAAATAACAGCCCTGTTTTCATAGTCAATTGCTCAGAATAACTTTCGAAGTCTGTCCTTATGTTTTTGACCTTCCTGAGCACAGTGGAAGCACCCAGAAGTGGGGAATAGCTTCAGTTAAAGGGTGAAGAGCAAACCCATTCCTGGCTTTCTCACAGCTGAGCCTTTCAGTATCAATCAGCATCATTTACTTGGGTTGTCAGTTCAAGGCCACAAACCCATCTGATATTCATCCCTGTGTCTCCCTCTGACTGTGATAAGCCTTGGGACTGATTCCCTCTGGCCAGAGGGTGGAAAATCCACCTGACCAACAGCTGGGGGCTGCATGTATCTGCCTCCAGGGTGAAGGTTCAGCAGTGCCATGCTGGGTGAGGGTCCTGAGGCCTGCACACCCAAGAGGCCTTTTCTCCCCACTGTGTTCCCTAGAAGTGGCTACAGAGCAAGCCTGGGATGACAGAATGGCACCCAGGCGTGTTCCAAAGGCTCCTCAGCTGCACAGCAGGGAGAGCCATCACCTTCAGCGCACAGATGACAACAACATGTACAATTCAGTGTCAACAGTCCACCTAAATACTGGCCATGGAGACACAAGGAAACGGCTCTTCCTACAAGACCCCACAGCTGAAGCACAGCAATGATGGGAACAATTGTGCCGGCCTCAGCCTGGGATTTGGGGCAATGGATACGGGTGCATGAAGCCCTTTTAAGTGGGATTATCTGAAGAAACCAGTTTGGGCACCAGCGCTCGTCGCGCATTTTGGTACTGCCTTTGTTCCTCCATAGCAAAGTCTGAAACTCCCTCTTGTGGGTGATTCGGGACGATCCCTTCTGGAACAGAAACACCACAGCGAGAAATGAATCGCGTTCAATCTTCATTTCCCCCCGTACTCTGTCCCCTGACCATTCCAAAACGAGCTGATTTCAATACCAGACGAAACAGAGCGTTGAGCAACCTGATTCGACCTCAGAGCTGACCCTGTCTGAAGAGGAAGCAGGAAAAAGAATCATGGAAGTATATTAGGAACTTCCTACTACTCTATTTCACTAGTTCCAAATGTAGTTGACATCATGTGTAGAAGACTTTAGGCAAATTACTTCAGGAAACATGGAAATGTACTTCGCCGTCCCAATTCCCAAGAGGAAGAGAGGCTAAGGATGAAACAAAACAAACAAATACACAGGATCGGGTTGAAGTGTCTTTAGAGCCTCTTCTGTTTGTACCCCAAAGGAAGCACAAACTGCAGCCTCAGGTACTGTTAAATTACCATTTTGATTCACCACAGCTTAATTCTAAAAATACCAACGTAGTTCTGGGCATCAATATTTACAAACCAGATAAACAATACATCTACACAGTGTTTTACATCCACAAGTCTGAAAGCACTTTGCAAACTCAGAGGAGCACTACAGATCCTCAGAGGTTACAACTGGTTGCTGAGAGTTATGAGCTCAGGCAACTGCCTGGATCTTGGGCTTTGTCGTGGAGCTCAAATCATCCCATGAAAGTTCAGCTCAGTCACTTTGAGCTCAATATAATGAACATTTTATGAGATGGCAGAGATGGAGACAGAAAGACAAAATAGAATTTACCACTCCAGAAATGTTCCCATTAAAAGCCTGTATATATGAATAAGCTCAAGGAAAAAAAAAAAAAAAAGTATTTGAGTAATTTCTTACAATGAAGCTTTATAACATCATGAACAAGGTATCAAGGCCATGGCAGTCCAAATGCTATCCCAGTACAGCTGTACCCCTCCATTGCTTATATTTTTAACTGAAGTCAACCTCTTGTCCTTGATTTTATTTTTAACAACCAGCAGCCATTTCAGCTGAGGGTACAGGGCACTGTGAGCGCACACTTACATATTCAGTGTGAGTGACTGAAGGAAGAAGACATCCAAATCCTTCCAGATTGTATCCCATTCATAAATTAAACGCAGACCTCATCCTCTGAAGTTATGCAATACCAATTGGGATGGTAATTTTGCTGAGTGTTTCCTCTGGCAGAGCCAGGTTTTGTAGCTTCCTCACCTTGCTCTACTCTGTAGCTTCTGGATTGTGCCCTGACCTTCTGTTCCACTGCACTCCCACTGACAAACCTCCCACAGCAACTCAGTCACCAAGTCCTGCTCCAGTGCAAATATTCTGCACTTCCATTCTTATATCTTACTCCTAAAAGTGTCTGTTTGTCCTTTCAACCACATCAGGTACTGCATTATGCCTCCCTTGGGCTCTCTTCATTGATGCATTTTCTCACTCCCCAAAGGAACAGTGTATTTATCCTACTGTTCTCCATTTTACTTCCAAAATCCAACAGAAGATCACTGCCTCTTCTTGGTTTGTACAATAATTGGAATACTGATTTTCATATGAGTACTTGAATTCATTAAATTTCTTCAATGGAATTTCTCTCCATGTTTTCCATAATGTAAAGACTGGGAGGTTCCCCCCTACAGAGTTCTGATAATCCCAAACACTTATGGGTATTTACACAGGCTACAGATGTCCCCTCTTCTTCAAACTCTAATTCTTGTAAGCACACACTTAAATTACACTAGAACTTTAAGACAGGTTTAAACTATGCACTGACATAGATCTTATATCTATTATTTTTTAATTGCAAGCAATATAATAATTTCACATTACCAAAAAGTTATGATTGTACCCAAGAGCAACGGGAAGGGGAAGAAATCTCTATAATGAAAAATTATATTTAAAATCAACATGAAAATCCAGAGATGGGGGTGTTATGCACAGGGCAAATTCTTTGCTCAGCTGAGCCAAAATCTTTTTTACTGCAGAGGTTGTTACACTATAATAGAGAACATTTGGCTTGAAGCTGATTGAAAAGGTGGGTTTACAATTTGGTATTAAAGGACAATCTGTGACTGGAGAACACAATGAGCAAGACAGCGCCTGATATGAAATGCTACTTGTCAAGCTTGACATTTTATGTCTCTATTTATATCCGTCTCAAGGAGATGGAGTTTGCTGGCAGTAAATCCCAGCCATTAAAGCAGGATAGAACCTGCTGGAAAAGTTTGTGGCTCAGTTTAATTGGGCTATATTTATCATTAGCACTATAGTCTTTAACATCTAACCTACTGACATTATTTTTCTCCTTCAAGCCTTTGTACCTTCTCTAGTGCCATAAAGTCTTGTAAAGGTTTTTTTGTTGTTGTAATTTAAGGGAAAAAAAACCTGAAACATTAAGTCATGCCCCATAGCTACCTAGGCCTAGGTAGAATTTTTAATCTGTGCATAACAGTAATAGTTTCTCATTTTTATGTTTCCCTGAAATCACAGTAGAAGTAAATGCTAAGCCTAATGTCCCCACCAGCAGTGAGGCTCATTAGGTACAAGTTGCACCATTTCACTAGGAAAAATAATACATTTCTCTGTGATTTATAAAAGCCAAAACTCAGCCAAGTGCTCAGGTCTCTCCCCAGTTTTGTTACAGCTCAAAAAATTTGCAAAGGGACATTTAAAACACATTTCAAAACAATTTGTCTGAGTGTACATCTTGTTTACAAGAACAAACTACTGAAGCCGAGTAATAAAACTTGGAGAAATGCATTTTATAGTGGAAACACTGGCACGACTTTAATTACTTCAGTGTAACTGGCATCTCTGTGGACAGACTGTTCAGGCACTTCCATTGTATTTTAAACCTACATGAAAAAGTCAAAGGACAAATCCATACAGCAAGAAATAGAAACATAAATCCCTTCCAAATGTGAGATGACTTCAGCTGAGAAAGTTTGCAAGCTATTAAGACACAGTCCTGTGGATGAAAGGAGAAGCAAGCAATGGGATTTCCCCCATTGTCCGTGTTGATTCCAGTCTAACCAGAGCCACAGAGAGCTCTATAACAATTTAATAAGGAACGAGACCTCAAGTCTATCACAAATTGAGCAAAAATAGTAATTCAGGAAATCAATTGCAGGCTTTGAAGGAAATGCATCTTCAGCTGCTGTGTGAGGAGAGACATTCACACCACTGCCCACTCCCTGGAGACAGCAGCAAAACAAAACAGAAATAGGTGGAGTATCAATAAGGACCAAACAATCAGCAAATTAATGGACTTGTGCTGGCAGCACGGAGCACTGAGAGGGTCACACACCACATCCACCACACTGTTAATTACAGCACCGTTCCTGGAGGTAGAAACACATTAAAGTAAAAGTGCAGCATGGTGTAATAACAGACTGCCAGCCCGAGAATTCAGCAGCATTTTGCAGATGTAATGCACTCTGTGAGCTACAGTGGAACAGTTCCATTGACTGCTGGGGCACATTGCAGCAGCTGCTTGGCGAGAGGAACCATCCTTGGAGTAAAATCTCCCATCCCGAGGATGTGAGGCACGGATGACCCGGAGGGCTCCAGAGGGCTCTCCTGCCCCTCTCAGCCACATCCATTTCCTGCATCTCACATCACCTCGGGCTCTGAGCCTCACTCACAGCAGCACTGTGGGCACATCTGACACACAGCAGGGTAATTCACTGGGCCCAGGGAAACTCGTCATGAGCAGAACCCAGACAAGGCAAAGGCCAAAGAGATGTCACAGGATCTTACAGAGCAGAGGATGCCAGGGATTGTTTTATGCTACATTTGGAATGTTTTAACTGTACCTCTGTACTGACTGCCAGTAAACTTCTACCTGTATTGCAATTACAGCACAATTCCCTCCTGGCTTGGGGTGTTCCTTAGAGATTTCTTCCTAAAACCAGGCCCTGTCCAGTGTTTGGAAACTGATTTGTGTTACGTGCAAGGAAAGAGAGTTTATACAAAAAAACCCCACATACTTTTCAGGAATATCCACACTGCATACATACACAAAATAATTGCTTCTAATTCATCTAGTTCAACCAAAATAGCACTGAAGTCAGATTATGATGTTTTTATGTATACACCAAACTTCTTTCATGTTGTAAATGAAAATAGCATCTTATTACTTTAAGGAAAATAATAAACACTAATAATCCTAAAAAAGGCTTTCTACTAAGTAAGTTTTAGAAAATAGCAAAAATCAGCCCAGTGGGGAGTCATAAAGCAATATATCTGTCACAGAAGTTCTTAAAGAATCTATACAGCTTTGTGGGGCTCCCTCGAGCTACTTTAGCTATGACTAATAAGAACAGATGCACCCAATATGAAATTGTCCTGCTGAAGCAGTAGAAATAAAAATAAAATATTTCTTTCACAAAGCACACCAGAAGCTGTTCTATGATCAGATAATCAGCTGCTCAACAAACACTGCATAGAGACAAGCAATAAAAGTCACTGACTAAAGAGTGTCTTGACAGCTCTAAAGAAAGCTTGAGTAAAAGCTTCCACAAGCAATGCTTTATTAGAGAGATTTACTAAATATAGCAATATCCTCTTGAAAAGTTTATCATCCTATCTTGTAATTTAAACATAAGTAATCAAATTTATCAACCTTCTAACCCAACAGATCCTGTCAACCAAGTGAGAAAGAGAGTCAGAGGCCATAATGGTTTAATCATTTCTGTTTTCTTTTCAAATAATGTTACTGCTGGCCCTGGGCGGCAAACCGTTTGTTGTAACTCCCCTGTTCTACTGCAGAATATTGCACACGATGTATTTGGAATTACTGTAGCAATTTCAGCTCAGTCAGGACTTGTAGTTAACCATATTGATAGTGTGGACATAATTCCCAAAATACACAGAGTAAACAGAGGATTTGGATGCTAAGGAAGTGTCCTTTTGTCACAAGACAGGGCGTCTGAGCTGCTCAGAGTGACGCTCGGGTGTTAAGATCAGTGATTCTGTTTAGTACAGTCTTGTCAGTAATGTATAGAAGGTGTCTGAAATCCATGTGAATTCCTCTGCAGCCACTTGCAGAATGGGCAGAACAAAGCTGACCTCTCTGGGGTCGGAGATTTCACTCCGAGCAGCAACTGCTGGTCTCTGCAACCACATTACAAATCAAGGAAGGAAAAAAAAAATCTCTTCTAGCTTGGCATGCTGATAATTAATAATTTTCAAACTCTCTGCCAGCAATTTACCTTTCCAGAAGCCTGCACTGCTATCCCAAATTCTGGGGAGAATGCAGCCAGAAGTGAAAGGAGAGTGGAATTATGAAGGCCAGAAATGCACAATACTCATGAATTCATTTTTATCTCTTGAACTGGGAACACGTCATTGGGATAATTTCAGTCATTTGGTTTGAATAGCCTCACAGAGACAAAGCCAGTCATTATTTTACATTGTTCAGCTGCTGGCACCAGCCTGTTTCTGTTTGGTTTTGCACAATGGAAACAGTAAATTTTTCTCCCTTTAAACCACTCTCACTATCCTTAAAATTATCTAAACCCTTATTAATTTCTCGTTTTATTTTGTGCTAGAGATCCAAACACCTGGTGTACTCCACTTGATCTATTTAAAGGAACAAATCAAACGAGCAAAAGCAGAAATGTTTCATTTCCAGTATCCAACACTTGTGTCAGAATGAAAAATCCTGAACTTTAGGGTTGCCTGGTAGCTGCTGTTGAAAACAGTGCTCTTTACATTATATGCCACATTTTACTTGTGCAACAGTATTTCCCCAAAGGAAAGCAGCAGCAAACACGGGAAATAGTTCAACAAAAGATGAAGAGCCAAAGCAAGAGGAAAGAAACTGCAGGTAGCTCTGAGTTTTCTTAGGAGGTGGAAAGAAAGAAAATTCCTTAAATTGAAAATAAATTTCTCTTTTCCATACTACTCTTCCACTTAAAGCATCAGTTCAGGAGTGAATCTGTACTTGGTGTAAAGGAGTCTAAGTAGTTCCTGAACTCATTAGAGCACAAGTAAAAATACATGAGTTATTTCATTTGCTCTAACAGTCAATATTAGAAGACAAAGATGAAGATGTCTCAGTCTCAACCAATTCTAAACATGAGCATATGCTTTGTTGCTAATGAAGCCATTTGTATGGCCATGGAATTGTGAGGGAATTAACCACAGACAGCACAAGGTGCCACTGACTTCTGAACTCAAACTTGATAAGTGAGAATCAGTCCCTGCTGTGAACTACTGAAAGATCTGGTAGAAAGTGAGGATGAATGGATGGTGCAGAATGAATTCTAAGGCTATGAACTGATCTGTGTTGATTAAGAAAGTGAAATCAAGTGAATAAAAGCACGGACAGAAATAGCACAAGGCTCTGTGAATCATAGCTTTCATCTCTGACCAGCACGTTCCACTTCTGACACGATGAATCCATTGCAGTCTGGGCCTCGCTAGCAGAGCCCGTGGCACAGGGGTTGTGCAAAGGCTGCTGCAGCACCACGGGGACAGGACAAGGAGAACAGCTTCCCATGGACAGAGGGCAAGGTTGGATGGGATACTGGGAAGGAATTCTTCCCCATGAGGGTGGGGAGCCCCTGGCACAAGATGCTCTGGATCCCTGGGAGTGTCCAAGGCCAGGCTGGGTGGGCTTGGAGGTACCTGGTCCAGTCCATTGATGAACTTTAAGCTCCCTCCCAACCCAGAGCATTCTCAAATTCCACAACAATCAGAGCAACCAGGAGGCCACTGCCAGAGCTGTGGAGACTCTGGGACTGGAGGGATGTGGCTCAGCAAGGCAGGGTGGACATTTACCAGCAGAGAATGAGGAAGTCAGAAATGTGATGAGTCAGAACTGGAAATGCCTAGAGATGTGCACAGAAAATGCCCACATCCTCTGACCAGCTCTAAGCAAGAAGTTAATGCCCAGGTACTCAGTACAAACAATCAAACATTTCAGCAACAGCAGCTGAATGGAAACTTACATCAGTACTTCGACTGCTGAGCTGCAGCTTCTCTCCAGCAATCTGTCTTAAAAGTCTCATCATTAAAGGCAGTGGTTAAGACAGAAATGTCACCTTTCATTTATACAGCAGTTTTCATCCTGAAGCACTTCATTAACTATCTTTCCAAAGATCACTTTGCAACACTGATTCTGCTGTATTTCTCCTCTGTCTACCCAATCACAAAAAAGAGGCAGATTATACCCTTTTTAGAATCCATCAGATAAAACCTTAAACTGGAGTTTCCATAGAAACACATCATGGGGCTCTCGGTTTCTCTACCAAACCTGTTTTTAAACTTTCAGCTTTACTTAATGCTAGATTTTCAAAAACGCCAATTAGCTCTTTCATTTCATGTAACAGTTGGACTCCAGGATCCTGAAGGTCTTTTCCAACCTAAATGATTCTATGATTCTATAAAAAGATAAGGGAAGAACAACAGCTGCCATGGACAGGGGAACAGGAGGGAAAATTGTGGGGTTTGGTCATCCAGTAAAATCTCTGAGTGCCAGTCAATTCCCATTTGCACTTAAAATCTCCTGTCAAAGGTCGTTACAGAAATCTGAGCCCCATAGGAACCCTGACTATGGAAAAAATAACGTCATGCAAATGATGAACACAGGACTGGGCCATTTCAGGAATATTCTGACACAAATATATGACTCACCAGAGTCTACTGCCACTGACCCCCAGCTCAGAGCCAATTTTGTTGTCGATAAAAGTGAATACAAATGTTTGTCTTCATTTTCTTAACATTTCCTTTAGTTCTTTTTCTGCATCCAGTACAGCTTAATCACTGCTTCCAGAAATGTATTTGCAATAAAATACATTTTTATTACAAAGTCCCCAGTGCTTTGTCACTTTTATCATCAGATTTAGGCTGTATTGTTTGTCCAGAACTGCCTTCAGTGTCTCACACAGTTATTCTGTTTTAAAATACAGAACTATTAAATACACAGAGGGAAATGTACAGCCCTTCAGTATCTTGTTTTTTCAGTAACATAATCTCTTATTCTGCAACTAAATCCTTCAAGCATGCCAGTGTTCTGGAATGCAGCTCTGCTCCTTAATTCCAAGGATGGAGCAGTTACAAGTGCTAACCCCCCCAGGCTATCTAAGTGTGAAACAAACTTGTAATTTTGGTGACATATGCAGGAGGATTCCTTCTGAGCCCGGGTTTCTGGAATAGCAAAGTGACATTCCACTGCTGCTTTGAGGCACCTTGATGACTTTGACTTGTTCTAGCACATTTGCTTGGTTTGCGTTACCTCTGGCTTTCTCTGTTTTGTCAGACACAAGTTTTCTCTTTTACCAAACCCACAGAAGTAAAGAAATCATTATATTGAAAAATCAAAAAGAGCCCTGGCTGCCCAGATGGATCCTGGGTAAGCCCAGAAATGACAAGTAAAGGCTCTGTGCACACGACTAGCATAGGAAATAGGAGGAAGGTTTCTCCTTAGAGAAACTGACTGGAGAGCTCTGGGAAATTTGGGAATTTACAACTGCTACATCCCCTTCTCTTCCCCTCCCCCAAACCGGCTCCAGGGCTGGAGGAGCTCTTAGACTGCTAGAAGTCTTGAAAGTTCAGTCCTCTGCCTCACTGAACTTCAGAAAACAAAAATTCTCTCCAAAATATTCTCTGTAAGCAAATACCATCAGCAAGGACAGTTTAATTTGACTTTGATTTGTATTTGTGGACCTGAATATCCCTTAACAAGATGTATAGGGGGAATTAGTTGTGTAGAATTTCCTAGATTTCTAAAATACTTGTAAAACTATTTGCTGAAAATTTAACCAGATTTTTTTGATATTTGTAATAATGTGAGTATCTTAAATCTGGAAAAAATATGCAGATTATTTTGCACAATGATTTGTTTCAAAGCTCAAATGCCCCCAGCAGCAGCACCCCACAGGGGAGGCAGACTGCTGTGACCCTTGCTTTCTCCAGTTAAATTCATGTACAGCAGCCCCAGAACTCGGGATTCCCTCTGGAGGAGCTTTGCTCTGAATGGTCTTTCATATGTATTCTCTAAGTGTAAACAGCATAAAAATAATGAACCTCTCAGACTCAAAGCTATTTTAAACTACGAATCTTTTAATGTGGGAGAAATTACTCTGTTTAAAGAAACCTGATTTTAGGACATTCCTATTTTGAGATTGTTATCCAACATACACGTACTCTATTTCCACTGAAAACAAATATAAAAATAGGCAACTAAATGAAATGCAGGCTGTTATAGCGTGGGAAATGTTTGTGGAACTTGCATTCTGGGTTTGATTACTTTTAGATGTTTTAGGGGAAAATTATTCAAAGCAGTGTTTTTAAGATTAAAGCCAAAATATATGGAGACAGACCCACTGCAAATGTATAAGGGAAGTGAAAAAGTTCTCCAGAGAATTAAAAACTCGACAGAATATGTAAACACATATGTAGTAAGAACACAGTAGATGTCCTGACATACTTAATGCACCCTTCAAAACTCGGAGTGGCAAACAGCAATGGAAAACAATTGAAGGGGTTGCTTAAAATGTATTGTAAACTGGGAAAAGCACACTAAAATAAGGCACACCACCACACCTCACCACCAAACTGCCAAGGCTAATCCCTGTGGGAAGCTCACAGCACACAGCACTCCAAGTGTTTAGAAGAGCATGAGTAAAACAGAGGTTTCACATAAAATTTAGTGTAATAAGACAGCTCCAAACATAATTCTAAAACTGAATATTACACATCCAGCTATTTTTAAGGTAAGAATCAACAACAGTTTCAGGAATAGCCTTTGCTATTATTCCATAATCCTTGGGGATTACAATTTATTTTACTGTGTTTAAAAAAAACACTGAGGTGGCAAAAATTCATGCACTCAATGCAAGCTCAAACACGGCTGTCAGCAGAGGCTGTGCTCAATACCCTGCTGACATCTAACGGCATCTTGGTACACTACAGGAAAGCCCCACTGCTAAAGCACAACTGGTGAATAAATACTTGAGTGAGGAGAATTGCCTTCGGTATCTGCTGATACACCTCACAAAAATCCTCTTTCTAATTAACTCCTCACCAGACACACTGGAATTCAAGGAAAGGTTAAATAAACCAGGCTTCACTACAGAGCAGTACCAAGGAGTTCCTGCTGCCAGAACCCCCATCTTTGAAATGACACTGACTTACGGAAATAATAAAGTCAAAATCCAATTAAACATTTCTCTTCGTAAGACCTAGAGATTAATAAATCAATTTGCAAGTCCACTGTTTTCTTCTAGGCAGACAGAAATCAAGTTCTTTGTTTCCTCTAGTTATTGAACCAAAAATTAGGAGAGAAGATATTCTGTCGTTATTATTTAGCAAAGAAGGAGAGGAGGGGGGAAGGGGAAGGGGAAGGGGAAGGGGAAGGGGAAGGGAAGCTCTGCCGCTGGTCAATGTCCTAGAACTGCCCTGGGGAAGAGCACCCCGATGGCAGCAGATGGCAGCAATGCCCCACAGGACAGCGGTGTCCTTGCCCATCCCACCCAGGGGCTTGTCCAACTTCCCTGGCAAACAGTCAAAGAATAAAATTAATGCAATGCACGCCCATCTAAAATTAGAGAGAAGCTTCCTTTTCTTTAAGCAAAACACCAACATAAATTTGTACATCATTACATAGCGTGCTGCTGAGATATTGCTGAACCAGGGTTCCCAGCTGATGGAGGAGAAAGGTCTTAATTGCTTATTTTTTACTTTAGAGAGGGGAAATGAATAAGTGCTTCCTCTTCCTTGCTGAAACAAGGTAAACCCATGCTGTACATCTCTTAATGAGCAATTTGTATACATTTTCAAAGCACCTATAGACTCATAGAACCATTATCTTATTATTGGCACCAGCTCAGATTTTTCTAGTGGCAAATTTGCTGTGGAGGACAGGGCTTCCTCACAGCTTATCTGCTCTTTCCACAGAGCTTGTCCCTCCCATTTCCAGCACATCCTTCCTTCCTTATCAAAGCTGATATGCTCTAAACCAGCCTATTTGCCAGAAGATCCTAAGGTCAACCAGCCCATGGAATCTCACGGGTACTCATTCAATTACAGCATCGTGATATTTACATGGTCAAATATCCCACTGCATTATAAGTTTCTCCGTGGCATTTGCGAGCTGCCTGCAGGTGACAACTTGAGCATAGAATGATTGTTTATCAGCTCTCATTTAGACAGCTCACAGGTTCTCCCTTCCTTTCACCAATGTGAAAAATTAGCCCTGTGTGTTATGTACAGAGCATAGGTAAACTTACAAAATTGTAGGCAATAGGACAAAAAGGTTGAGGAATTACTAATATGAGAACAGCAGGTGTCAGCACTTGCAAATATATTAATAGCAAACATGTGAATAAAGATAATGGATGGAAGGAATTTCAAAAGGTCACTCAGGGATCTCAAGACAGACCAGTTAGTTTCGTGTACTGCTCATCTGCACCAGTCTGAAATCGACTGGCACAAGTGTGGCAGGAGGAGTTCACAGCAGCAATAGGAGGGGTCCTACACTCACTGGAGAAAGTTTTGGTGGTTCTCCAGTGCTGTTCTTGTCACTTGGAGACATCACGAATCACGACTACATTCAGCGCTCAGCTCCACTCCTACCTTCTGCCTCAACCAATTGTGATACCAAACCAAAATCTTTGCTGCTCTGGTATGTAATGCACAAGGTTCGGGCTGTCCATTTAGGCTCTTCCAAGGAAGAGTTTAACACAGAATAACATCAACACTGAAAATAAATCTATTTTAGTAGTCTAATACCATTTTTCTTCATAGGCTGCAATGTGTTTTATGAAGAAGCAATTGAACTTTCTCGGTACACAGTGTAAAGTGATAGATGTATTTACATGTGCCCACTAATTACCAACGTCTCATAGAGAAACAAAGGTTAAAGAATAGCCAGGAATTATTTATGGAGTTCATAACTCAGACTAGCACAGAATTCAACTTTGGAACTCTTGTCAAATTTAACAATCTGGTTTACAGTCTGGTATGCAATGCCTGTGTGTGTATGATGTGCTTCTGCACAGACTTTGTGTCTGGGGATGGACTTTGTAGCAAAGCAGCAGAAATCTTTACTGTGGCCCCTTCCAAAAGGGATGAAAGATCCCAACTCTCCACGTGAGAGTAAAAGAGTGTTGGGAAGAAAAGCAATAAAACCTCACGGAACAGTTGTTCCATTCTCACATTAAACCACACAAGAGGCCGGGGCAGCTGGAACTTTCCTCGCTGCTCCCCTCAGGAGGGGATGCCCGGGGCTCACTCCCCTCAGGCGATGGCTGCCCGCGGGGCCGGTCGCTCACTCCGTGCCTTCCCCTCTTGCCCTCCCTGCCTTCCCCTCCTGCTCTCCCTGCCTTCCCCTCTTTCCCTCCCTGCCTTCTCTGCCCTACCTGCTGCCCCGGGCCGCCCTCCAGCCGCTTCCCCTCGCTGCCCCGAGCCGGGCGCTGCTGGCGGGGTGCCGCCATGGCCGCTCCCTCACGCCCTCAGCGGTGGTGGAGCCCCCTAGCGGCGGGGGCAGGAGCGCGGCCCCGCCCGGAGCGCGCGGACGGGGCGGGGCGGGTGGGGCGCGTGGCGGCTGCGCTGAGGCGGCGCTGAGGGAGTTGCGACGGGGCGGCCGTGGCGGCGGTGGCGGCGGTAGCGGTGGCGGCGAGGCAGCGCAGCGCAGCGCAGAGGCGGCTCTGACGGGACGCGGGACTGACTCCGAGGCGGCTCTGAGGGGACGCGGGGACCATGGCAGACGAAGAAGCGGGGTACCCGTCCAAGCCCCGGCGGCCTCAAGGTAACGGCTGCAGGGGGAGCGGGCAAGGGCTGTCCCCAAACGGCCCCGCAGCGGCCGCTCCTCGCGGGCTCCGTGTGCGTAGCGCCTTCGTGTCTTTCCGCTTTTTTGTTTCGGTTTTAATTATTCTTTCATTTAGTCGCGGAGGAAAGTTGGACGATACTTCAACAAAATTAAGCCCGCGGGAGGAGCGACGAGCGGTCGTTCTTCGCTTCTCGGGCAGCCTCCGCTTCCCTGAGCCCCGGCTGCCGAGGGGTCAGCGGCGGCCCCGGAGCGACCCCAGCCCCGGCTAACGGGGGCTGCTGAGCCCGATGTCCCGGCTAACGGGGGCTGCTGAGCCCGATGTCCCGGCTAACGGGGGCTGCTGAGCCCGATGTCCCGGCTAACGGGGGCTGCTGAGCCCGATGTCTCGGCTAACGGGGGCTTCTGAGCCCCCAGCCCCGGCTAACGCAGATGCTGAGCCCGATGTCCTGGCTAACGGGGATGCTGAGCCCCCAGCCTCGGTAAGCAGGAGGCTGACCCCGCTGTCCCTTCGGGTAAGGCGGCCGCAGGTGATGACTCCGGGCAGGTCCGCACACCGCCCTCGGGAACGTGTGAAGCATCATCACGAGCTGCCCCGGTGACAAAACCGCGGTGGGTTTCTTTGGTGCGTGGTTTCCTTTCCTGTGCAGTGACTCGGATCACTAAGGGGAAAACTGCGGAAATGATGACAAGCAGAGTCAACAGAAGTAATCTCTGAGATGCTGCACCAGTAAATGAGAACAAGGAGAACTTAGGGATTGTTTTTTGACACCACTGTGGCTTTTTACTGCAGCCAAATCCTGTCTAGGTGTGACTGGAGGAAGCAGTAGAAGTCCTCAGGTGGGCCAATGAGTTGTACTGAATTTTTACTTCTTGGTATCGTTATTGACATGGGTTTTGGCCTTCCAGTTAGGAGGTGCTGATGTGTGACGTGGGTCAGGACATTTTGGAGATGATGCACTGAGATAGCACAACTGACAGTTTCACTCACTGAAAGTTGGAATGTTTTCCTGTTACTTCCATTGTTTAGAAACAGGCAATGGAAAAGTCCTGATTTATTTTATGCTTTTCTCGTTTGCAACCAGAGAAGGAAATGTATTTATAAGATTGCTTTGTGTACGAATCCTTTGGCTGGGTAATTTGAGTTGTTGTATAAATAACTGTGGATCTCTTTGGGCCTCGTGCCCAATGGCACATGCTGGCTCTGGTGTCCCTGCAGAGGATCTGCATTTCATGTGTAACTACGTTAGTTATCAATACCTCGCCGTGGTCACGTCGGTGCCAATCTCGCCTCTGCAATCCTTTCCTGACCATGCTGCTGACGTGGTTCCTCCTGCAGCTCCCATGTGATCACAATAAAATATGGAGTAAGTGGCATTAGACGTAGTTTTAGTTATTGGATGTTGTAATTTTGGGTATTTCCCTTGTGAAATGCTCTGAGAAGCATCTGTGAAGACGTCTAGTTCACTTTGAAATTGGCGTTTTGTTTTCAGTCAGGGCACATTTTTGTTGTTTGACAGTGGCGTGCTTGTTTGGATTGTGGAGTCTTTGCCGAAGGAAATAAATCAGAAATGAACCATGTGCCACACCTCAAGCTGTAATGAGAACTTTCCCCTTCCATCTTAGCCTCCAGCACTAAGTGTGTATTATAAATTCATAATACAGTTTGATGGTCCAAGTGAGAATTCCTTGCTAAAGTAATGGTAACTGTTCCAGTCAGCCTTAAAGGCATTGAAGGCTGATTCAATTAAGTTGGGGTTTTTTTTAATAGTCTTTCTCCTTGTGGTTTATTTCTTAAAGAGGTTGCTCAAGAATATTTGCATTTTTTTTATTGCCTGCTTAGATTTGCCCACCACAGCAGGCTATAAATCCAAAATGTGGGCTTGCCTGCCTTTTAGCTCAGGAGAAAATTCCAGTGGCAGGTTTAGGGATACTGTCAGCCAGCACTTAGTGTGGGGTCAAGCCTTTGTTTTCAGCCTGTGGGGTGGGCAGGGATGAGGATCACCACCAGGAGCTGCAGAACTAGCTCATCCCACAAATGCCAGGCATGTTTCTTGTGTCTCAGGGTTTTCCACATGACAGCATCTCTCTCCCTCTTGTATTGTGAAAAACAACACATTGGTGCTAAATAAAGCATCCTCTTTGCTCAATCTTGAAATTTGACATCATTTGAGGTGTAACTTCTACACGAAACTCCCAATCTCCAGAGTAGGAAGGTGATGTTTGTGAGTGCTGGGTGTCACCCTGGGACATCCCTACTTGGCAGTGGGCTTCTGGCAGCCCTTAGGAGTCTTAGCTGGCAGGATAAGAAACTTCCTGTAGCTCTGTGAATGCCTCCCAGCTCACATTCTGTCGTGGCTTTAGCTGGGTAGCTTTTGATTTGGCTTGTTATTTGATCCCAGAGTTAGCTTCAGCTGGTGTCTTCCACTGACAGAGAAATAAGGCATGAGGAGTTTCTGGCCAAGAAAGTCTTTATGGAGGCTTTATTTCACTTCCAGCTAATCTTGTACCTCATCTTATCTGACTTCCCAGATCCAACGAGTCTGAGAATTGTGGTTTCCTTGGATCTGCACCCATGACAGCTGGAACAGAACCCAAGTTCCAACGATGCTGTCCCAGAGCTGGCAGCTGTGGGTTGTTTGTGTTTTACTCCTTACATGAGGTTCCTCTGACTTGTCAGAAAACAAAGGAACACGATTTTCACTGCTGCCTGGGAGTCACTCTGCTAGCAAAACTTGGGGGAGAGAAAGGCATTTGAGAATTGAAACTTAAATGTTGGTACACTTCTGCATAAATGCTGCTTGGACAGCATTCTGGCCTCAGCTGTCTTGCACAACTTAGAGACCAGTGAAAATCAAAGCAGAATTTGGCTTTTCATTTGATTTCTGATCTAAACGTAATGCATTTGGCCAGAGAAGAGTGCTAACAGTCACTTATTTTAAGGAACATTCAACATAAATATCCAATTTAGGCACTTTAATAAGCACTCTTGGGTTTTAAAAAGTGACAATTTCTGCTCTTTTGTAGAGGATACTGATCCTGGCCTCGGTGTGTGTGGATGGATCCTGGTGATCACCTCGCTTCTTTTCACTGTTCTTACATTTCCTATATCGATATGGATGTGCATAAAGGTAAAATCGTTCACTGTTAAGTTGGATTTAAACTTCCAGCAATGCAGAGTGGCTATTATTGTTCTCAATTGGATTTACTTGTTCTAATTAATCCAGCTCTGTTCTTTCTTGAGCTATAGCAGACCCCAGCACTGCAGTGCATTCATCTTCAAACCAAAAATAAAAATGGTATTACAATATTTGGTGAAAATAACTTCTGCATTGACGTCTTTACTGCATTGCCCAGTTGTCATTAGTAAATAAGCTCATTTGAAGGATCAGAATAATTGCAAGAACCCATAACTACTCTTTGAGAACTGATATTTTATTTTTTTAAACATCTCTCCCTGTATATCACATATCTAAATATGAAGTATGTAAATACAAATCTGTAACTGTGTACATAGATGTGGCTGCATGTGACATATTTGAAGACACGGTGTTGTCTGTGATCACTCTGAGGTTGATGTTTGCAGTTCCAGATGGGAGGAGTTATTTCCTCCTGACTTGGCTGATGTGGCATCAGAAGTGTAGCTGGAAAAATCCCTGCTGGGTCACAAATGCTGCACTTTGTAGTGTTGTTGCCAGGATATTCCTGATGGCTGCTGCTGGTGCCTGGACCTGCCCAGGTGCCATCCTGTTGAGAGTCTGAGGAATATTTCTTGTGGACTATTGTCCAGATTTTTTCCTTTTGCTCTTTGCTTTTTGACAATAAAGTTTTAGCTAAAATTCTCAAAAGCAGCCAACAGAGAAATCTGTATTAAATTTGAGACTCAGGACTGTCCTAGACTGGTGTGTACATAATTTGGAATCCATCATGTGACTTCTGCAAACCTGTGCATAACATCCAACAATCTGTTCCAGATTATCAAGGAATACGAGCGAGCCATCATCTTCCGACTTGGACGCATCCTGAAAGGGGGAGCAAAGGGACCAGGTATGTCCTGGGCTGCAATTTGTTCCAATTAGTCATCAGCAAAACAATAATGGTGTAGAGATGCTGCAGTAAAGTGGCAAATGCATTTCTCAAGAATTGTGTAACTTCCAGTAAGAGGATGTGTTACAACAGGAATTGGACTTTATGAGCCTCATGGGTCTCTTCCAGCTCATAAAGTTCTGATTTATATTCTGGATTGAGAAGACAGCAAACTTAATTTTACCCAGCTCTCCTTTGTTAATGATCTGCAGGCAGAATCAAAAGCACTAAATGCAAAGGGAGGAATAATAGCATCAAATGGGTTATTTGAAAAAAGAAGTTTGATGTATCAGTTAAACCCAATGACTCTGAAAGCCTTGATATCCTTCAAAAATAACAGAAGCCAGTAGAGTATTTGATAGTTTTGACAAGTTGTCTATGTATATTAGAAACTCTGAGATCTGGAAGAATGTTATTTTGAGCTCTTGCTCTTGCTGCCCAAAGAGACAGAAAGGGTCAATGGCTTCTTCCTTCATTTGCACCCAGGCTTTGCAATGTTCAACATTGCTGGAAAGCTGAAGAATCTCAGTGAGCCACTGGAACAGAAAGCAGGAAGTTGATGCTTGCCAGAATTAGGCCCCACAAGTATCTATGTGGGGGACATTTTTGAAAGTAGCTGTTAATAGTTCTCAGACTGTTTTATTTCCAAATGTTAAAAATCTCTAAGTAAGTGATACCCAGATAAACTGAAGTTTCTCAGCATGCATTTTTGAAAATCTTACCTTGGTTTGGAAGCCACTAACAAGTGTTGTACTGCTGAGCTCCTCACAAAGAGCTGCACAGCCACAAGTTAAATTTCACCTTATTGCAGTAACAAGCTTTGTCTGCTCTAATGACCCATTTTCACATCTTCTTGAATGCATTTTTTGGCACAGGTTTGTTTTTTGTCCTGCCTTGCACAGACAGCTTCATCAAAGTTGATATGAGAACCATCTCTTTTGATATCCCTCCTCAGGAGGTGAGTTTGCATTTGCCTTTGCATCTACTAAAGTCCTTGCAGAACTTTGTGTACTTTGCTTTTCCTTCTCCTTTCTCAGTATTGGGTAACATGCAGTTTGAATACAGATTCCTTGTGCAGGTGCAATGTATAGTGAAGAATACATATATCCCTTAGAAATGTCATCCAGTAAGGGAAGAGCACTGAAAGAAAACAGATGATGCTCTGAGGACCAAATGAGATAATTGAATACTGCCTGAGAGCTGGAATAGGAGGGGTTTGGAACAAAGGCTGCTGGGCTTCATACAACATTCCCTAATTGCTTCTGTGAAATCTGGAAGATTTCCAGGCGCAGCAGGGATCTCTCCTATGCCAATTTATCTACATGTATAAACTGGCTCGAGTAATGGGATGAAATTGGTATATACATCAGATGCTATTTATAGCAACCGGGGGAATGAGTGGTCAGCTCCCTTTGTTGGGCTTGTGTGCACGTGGCTCCCGTGCCCTGCCCTGCCCAGGAACATGACAAAGGTGCTGCCACTCATGACAGGTCCTAAAGAACAAAAAAAATTACTCTGATTTCTAGTCTGATTTTGCTTGGACATCCTGACTTTGTAACAGAATGTCTCCAGAGTATTAAGCCAGCTGAATTCAGTGCTGCCAACTCGATGGATAACAAAAGAATAAAACCCAGCCATCCCACTAAAAATAAGTTAGTGAACAATTGTATCCTGATGGTTATAACTGTATCACTCATGTATCAGGTGCATTTTGCAACACAGAGATGCTCCATGCAACCTGTGAGGTGCATCTGCTTCCTGTCAGATCTGCTCGTGGGTTTGTTGCTCATGGTTAGTTGTAGATTGAGACAAATGGCAGCTGTCCTGCTACACTCTAAAGGGTAATTGGGAGAAACCTAATCACTGGTAGGCAGAATGTGCTTGCAGCTGCTGATGTACCATTAGTGAAGCCATCAGTAATCTGGTTTTTCTTTCGACTTGATTAAATTACGCTTATGGATTTAGGTTTGTTTGTGTTCCTTACATAGAGGCAGAAATCCATTTCTATTTGTTCAACATGATTTCTGTGAATGCAACTCATTCTTTAGCTTTTGTATTATGAGAAGCCTGCTAAAAGGTAGTTTGGGAAGGGAAAGGGCAGGTAAATCTTGAAGGTAATTGTGTATCATGGAACGAGGTTCTCTGGTTTTCTGAGCTCCCCTGTGCAGCGCCACCCTCCTGTCCCAGGGGGCTGCAGTTCTGCAGCACCAGTCCCCAGGGCCTTGCTGTCAGGCTGCCTCACACAGCCCTGGTGAAACCTCACTGAAAGGCAGCAGAGGACCTGCCTGGGTGTGATTCCTTGCCAGAATCACTGGTTAAACCTTCTCAGGTGAAGATGAATTTCCGAGTAAATAAGTTCTGCCTTTCTCTTTTTCCTGTCACTGGTATGACTTGCAGATCCCTCTGTGAATTTGAGGAAGTAGGTTAAAAATAATATTAAGGCAAAGTGAATGGAATGTATTTTTCACTGAGAAGTTTCTAATCTCATATTTAGTCTCAGCTTTGCAGAGCTGTACTGGGAAGTTTGTGAACACTGGGACACATTCACATGCAGCATATAAGGACTTTTGTTTTCAAGACAGTGGGAAACCAGGACTTGGTGTAGTAAAACAAATCTGTGATTGTCCTAATAATTAACCTTATTATTCCATATTTATGGAATATTCTGTACTTTCTCCACTGCTTTTCAGATTTTGACCAAGGACTCGGTGACAATTAACGTGGATGGAGTGGTTTACTACAGGGTGCAGAATGCCACCCTGGCCGTGGCAAACATCACCAACGCCGACTCAGCCACCCGGCTCCTGGCCCAGACCACCCTTAGGAATGTCCTGGGCACCAAAAACCTCTCTGAGATCCTCTCTGACCGTGAGGAAATTGCACACAGCATGCAGGTAAGAGCATCTTGGAGCAATCCACCAAAAAGCAGCAGGTAAAGCAGCAATCCCATGGATAACTTAAAGGTGGGGATTTATTTTATCTCTAAGTGACAAGTTGTGATTTGGAGCTGTAGGCAAACCCCTGACAAGATCTCTTGGGAAAGCACTCTGTAAAATAAGAATGAGGTACTAAAACACTGAGGGCCAGTGGGGCTAGCATGTGGGAATGAGGGATACAGGAGAAGATGGCTTCCTTGGATCCTTGTGTCAGTCCTTTGGTGTTGAAGGAAACTGTGCCACAGAATTCCTTCAATATATTAATCAAGCTCTGGGGGTTTTTGCTACTTTAAAACAGTTGTGCTCTTATAGCTGTCAAATCATACTACAAATACTAAAGCCCTGAAAGTCTGAGAATTTGACGAGAATTCATTTGGTTTATTGATCATTCTTCAAATTTGGGCATTAGTTTGAGCCAGGTGTGTGGCTTCACTTACCTGTCCTGCCTTCTGTAGACCACACTTGATGAGGCAACAGACGACTGGGGCATTAAGGTGGAACGTGTGGAGATCAAGGATGTGAAGTTACCTGTCCAGCTGCAGAGAGCCATGGCTGCAGAAGCAGAGGCTGCCCGGGAGGCAAGAGCCAAGGTAATGACATCAGCCTGGGGGCTGGATTTGGTTTTTCCCAAGTAGGAAATACACCTCTCAAGCCCTTGTAGATACAAAAAAGTACAGATGGAAGGAGAAAGTATTTTCAGCCATCTGTGGGGCGTGCCCCTGGTTTTGAGAGGCAGTGTTGGAAGAAGTACAAAAGCTTTTGAAGATAGAATTAAATACTTGAATTCTCAAGCCCTGATGCCAGCTTTTGTGGTCCTACATTCTGAATGGGAGGATACCAGGCCCTGGGGCCTGGAGAGCAGCCAGGAGCAGCTTGTGTCTGGTGAAAGCACATTCCCAGGGCAGGTCACTTACTAGGGCGCTGGGCAGTGGCTGTGGTACCTGCCTAGGGTGGAATCAGCCTGGATTCCCCGTTCCTTCTGCGCAGGACGAGTTCAGTTCTCGGTTTGCCTCCCCAGGTGATCGCGGCCGAGGGGGAGATGAACGCGTCCAGGGCGCTGAAGGAGGCGTCCATGGTGATCACGGAGTCTCCCGCCGCTCTCCAGCTCCGGTACCTGCAGACCCTGACCACCATCGCTGCCGAGAAGAATTCCACCATCGTCTTCCCCCTGCCCATAAACATCCTGCAGGGCCTCCTAGGTGTGACGGAGTAGGGAGGCTTGGGAGGGCGAGCTCGGGGTCAGCCCATGTTTGCAGCACTGAATTCCCTGTGTAGCGTAGCTTGTGGCAGTGTTAGCAAAGTGGGTTTGCTGAGGAACCTTTTGTTTTACTGAGTGTGTTATAGAACTTGTGTGTAATGTTTGTGAATGTGGACAATCACAATATTTGAAGTTGAAAACCTCTCAGAAAGAGTACAAGCATGTTGTGATCTTAAATAAGCTTTATCCATATTGTCCTGGAGGGAACACCTCTAATCCAATATCTCCTTTTCAAATAGAATAGAAAACCGGTTGTGATAGAGATGAATCAACATTTGGAATTATTCCTTCTACAAAATGGGTCTGTAGCCCTGCAAAGGAAGTGGAATAGTGTCCTGGGGGCTCCTGAAAATCAGGCTGGTGCTCTCTAAAGCAGTCGCCACCCAGGAATGGCACAAACATGCCGTAGTTATGGTTACAACGTGCTTGTGGTCTCTGATGGCTGCTGTTGTTATGAGGCTGTGTCTGCATAGAGTTACACTGCTTTAAAGCACTGAAAAGGCTCTGCCTGCATCTGTTTCTCCTAAAAATATTTTTTAAAAACCAAAGTGCTGCATTTTATCCAGATCTAAAACCTTATTTCTCCAGGAAATGACATGTCTGTAACTAGCAGGGAGAAGTGGTCTTTAACAGAAGGTGCTGCACTGGTGCTTTACCTGTTGGTGCTGCTCTGTGCAGACCTGGAGTGGTTGTTATGTCAATAAGGGCTTACATTTCATCCTCAAAGCAGCTGGGCCTCAGCTCATATAACCCAAGCTGTTAAACTTCCTGTTTTGTACCTCTGTAGTACAGATAAATAAGAGAAGAAATGGAGCCAGCAAGGGGAAGACTCTTCAGGCTGCCACCAGCATTGAGTCTGACATCTATAAAATCTGGGACGAGTCAATGGAACTGAAATGCCAAGATCACTGATGTAAGTGCCCTTCTCCCACTGGCCAGCATAACTCCATAAGTAGTTTCTTATGCCCTTTCTGCTCCAATCAGCTCTGTATTTACAGGTGTTTTAGGCCTGGGTACCTGTGCCTCAACACGCTGTGCCTTTGTCACTGGCAGGAGATGCCCAAGTGCTGTTGTTTTTCTGCCTGTGCTGGGCAGGTTTTCCTCTGCATCACCAAAGCAATATACTCTGTGTTTGTCAAGGTGGCATCTGATGTAAGCTGAGCTTAACTTCTGGCTGGGAGCGGGAGAAGCGGTTAACAAAGCTGGAATAATTAGCATTGCTGTGCTCAGGCACTTGGAGTGGGAAACAGAGCAACTGCACAGCTCCAGGTTAATCCTTGGGGAAGATGAGTCACCCTGTAACTCCCGCTGCGGCTGCTGCAGGTGCCACCCCTGTGAATTCTTGTTGATACCACAAGATGCTTTTTGCTCTCATCCTGAATAAAAAACATGCTGTTTACTAATGAGTGAGTTTCTGAAAGAGTAAAATACTGTTTATCAGGATCTCAAATTCATTTAATTCTGAAGAGGGAAAAGCAAAGCAGTCCCAAACTCCTACAAAATAATTTCTGTAATAACCTTTTACTAAAAAAGATGGCACAAAGAAGGTTTTGGTTTCTAAGATGTGTTCAAACATGGGATCTACAGCTGCTCCATAATGTTTTCTTCTTTGTAACAAACCCCACCATTTCTGTTCTTCCCATATTTCTTACAAGCTTTATTGTATTAAATATAATCAAAGCGAGGAGTAGGGTCAATGACTGGTCATGATTGTTTTCGGAAATTATTGCACAGCTAATTGGCTATTAACATCATTCCCTCGTTAACATACATCCTGCAGGAGGAAGGAGCTCTTGAAGGCATTGAAGGCACTGAACTTGCTCTGTTTCAAACATTCCTCACACATCCACATCTGCCATTGCTCTCTGCAGGGGATCCACAGCCCAGTAGTCATCGTCCCAGCCCAGGAACCAGCCAGAGAAGGTGGGAGGCTCGAAGCCCTGTTTGACGATGGTCACCGGGGTCCTCTTGTCCCGCGTGGAGGGGTCTGTGTCAATGTAGCGCTTGGCTGGGGACACAGGGAGGGCATCTCACTGAGCACCAGGCCTGCAGAGCAGCAGCTAAACTGGGGCTAAATGGCTGCCAGAGAGGCAGCTTCACATCGGCCATTTGAACAAAAATACCCACTGAAAGTTTGTACCCTATGGTTTTATCTATGCCTGTCAGAATATAAATTGCTCGAGTCATGATCACACAGTGGGAAAATGAGAAAGGGATAGTTCAGAGAGGAAAATGTGACATTACCAGACTTCAGTGCCTCAGTCTTTTCTTCTTCTTGGGCATCTTTCCCAATCCATACAAAGACCTAAAGATAAAAATATTAATTACTTCAGCAACAATCATTCTCTTTATAAGAGGATAATGTAGATGAAGCCTCAGTGAACAGAGTGTGACACAAACCAGAAAATCGTCATTTTGGTGTGCCTAGGTTGTTGACCAATATGACCAAAGCTCTATTGGTCAATAATGAGAAGTTGTTTGCCTGCATTTTATCTACATGAATTGTAGACCCTTGAACAAATTCTACACTAGCTTAACATCAGGAGAAAGTAGCAGATGTTTGACCATTTTTCCATAAAACATCAAAATTCATCTCTGAGTTGCCTTGTGGCTGATGTGTGCTGAATCTGCAATACCACAGCACCTCTGGCTATTGTGGTTCAGGTCTCGATCTAGAGCCAATCTATGCCTAGTCTTTGCTCCTCTTGTCCCCCTGTAAATGTGACATACCTGATCCCATGTGTCCAGGAGCATCACATCATCTGTGGCAAGGTCATCCTGAGTCAGATCTCCAGGAACTTCTTCAATCTGGAAAACAGAGGGTTAAGATGAGCACAGGCTTCAAGCATCACTTTATCTGTACAGGACAAACCACATGAAGAAAGATGGTGGGGAGCTCAGAGCAGCTGGGCCCGAGCTTCTGCCAGCCCTGTGAGGTGGATGTTGAATGAAGCCCCCAGACACTCACGGTGAAGCGCCCGCTCTTGTTGGAGCACGCGAACAGACGCGGGGGGTGGGTGTCCATCTTCTTGTCCTTGAGGCGGGGCGAGGTGCGGTACGGAGCTTTGCCACCCAAGGCTGCCCAGAAATTGTCTGCAAAACAGACAGAGAGACTGATGAGTTCCTGTTCATGGAACCCACACCAGGGTTATGGTTTGGGCAGGACTTGAAGCATTTTTCAGAGTCAGAAAGTCTCAATGGCCTGCAGACATACATGAGAGTGCTGTTAAACAATGAAAATACCCCAGAGAAGCCCCTCTTGCCCATGTCCACATCTTCTTGTTCTGGGAGACAAAATATCCATGAAATAATTGCTGAGGATGTGCAGCTACACAGAAATGATCACAGACTCCACTGTGATCCCCTCACCTGGCTCTTTGCCTTCAGCAACCTGTACTGGGCGAGCTCCCAGTATCTTCAGCAGCTCCTGAGCTCCTGATTTCTCAGCATTGCTGGCTCCTTGGCCAACCCACAGGTAGGCAGCAGAGGGAGTTTTCAGGACAAAGGCATCATTGGAGTTCAGCTGACTGGCTGTAGGATCCAGCTGAAAGGAAGGAACGCTGCAGGTGTCAGGTGTAACCATCCTCTATACAAAACCTGTTACTTCAAAATCAAACCAGAACCTACAATTGAATAAACCGCAAACAAGATTTTCCATATGAGCGTGTAAGGCTGTCAGATGTGTTGTATATTCCCTGTATCCAAGTGATGAGTTAGATTTTCCACATGGGAAGAGTAAATAACTGTTTCAGTGTGTGATTACACATGAGGTACACATGACCTACAGCAGGAATGCCTGGCTGTCATTGTGCCGGTCCTGGTGGTTATGACAGGAGATTTAGGAGCTCAGTGGGGAGCCCATGGCAGAGCAGTCCCTGCTGCCAACACTGATCAATCATTAACACCAACTCCTCTGTGTCAACAAGGACAGGCCTGTTGAAGCTGGAAACCTGGGGAATTCCTGCAGCCATAAACCACTGCCCTCTCCTCACCAGGATTTAATGTCCCCTTTGTTGTTGCACAGAGGCGTTTGCGTGTGTTTTCCCTCAGAGCAGTGGGGCTCTGAACCCGTGTCCTGGCCCAAGTTCCTCTTCCATGGAGGGAACTGAACTCTTCAGTAGATCACGTTCCCATCATGGGCTGTACACACAACACCAAGGCTGACTCTCCCTCCACGTACCTCCACTGCTCTGGTGGCTCCGGAGGTGCTGGAGCGGACCTGGAACAGCCGCGTTGCTGCAGGTGCAGTCTGGCCTCCTTCCCTCGAGGTTCCACCCTTGTAAACAACCAAGGGCTTTCCACCAAACATGCTCATCAGGTGAGGGGGCTCTTTCCCTTGCACTACTCGTTTCTGAAGAAAAATAAACTTGCTGTCAGTTTTGAGGAGCACATGACTAACTAGAAATTGCTTTTACAACCCTCTGTCAAGCTGGAATATTCACAGAGCACCCAGCTGGGCCAGGTGTTTAATAGATATATATATTAATATATATATTCTTTATTCCCCCAGTGTTGGGGCTGGTTTCTGCTGGGTTTCTTTACCTGCACGGGGCTGCCTCCCAGCTCCTCATCCAGCTGTACTGTGAGGAATGCAGAGGTTGCAATCTCATCCTGCGTGGAATCAGCACCCTGCCTGCAGAACAAGGCCAGATCCCAGTTTTATTCCCAACCTTTCCCCCCACACACACCTTACAGAGATCAAGAGGAGGTAAGGAAACCCTTTGTTACCGAATCTCTGCAGCACTTCCTTCAACACAAAGGAGAAATTCCTTATCCCCTATCGTAGCACAGTGAGTACAGCGGGAGATAAGAACCTTTCCTAGACAAGCAGCACTTTCCTAGATAAGCAGAGCTTGGTCCAAAGAAGGGAGTAACAACCAGTGAGGGTGGGGGGGGAAGCTCACACAATAATTCCCTCCATTGTTCCACTTAAAATGAAACATCCCAGACTTCTGGTATTGTTTTGTTTGCAAGGGAAAGTTATCCAGAGTGAAACTTTATCCCCCAAAGATCCTCTGAAAGCGGGAGCCAGCAGTGATCGATTTTCTGAGTGGACTCGCAGCCCCACGCAGCCCCAGCGTTTCCTGCCCTGCCCCAGGATAAGTCCCGTACCAAGTGTAAATGATCTGTCCCCGCTTCCCGTCGTGCTGATAATCGTACAGGATGATGTAGCTGTCCCCGCCGTAGAACTGCCCGTACGTGGCGGGGTCCACCGGCACCTTCTCGGAGCCTTCTATTCTCCAGATCTGGCGGGAGAGGAGCAGAGGCGCTGCAGAGCGAGCCCGCTATCCCCGGTGCCGCATCCCGGAGCTGGCGGTGCTGCCGCGCCCTCTGCCGGGCCCTGACGGGACAATTCCCGTCTGCTCCAGCGGCTGGTCCCGAACGGAGCCTTGGGGCTTTTCGGGGCGTTTTTAAACAGCCAAACCTCGGCCGGGACCGCTGTGGGCTTCTGGACAGCCCCCAGCCCGCTCAAGCTCAACTCCACCCCTGCTTCTATGCTCAAAGTCATGAACCCAGGGGCTCCAAGACACTCATATATGCGATGGCAATAGGGAGAATAATCAGGAGGAGGAGGAATAAATACATATCCACAGTGCTGGAAAACCATGGAGTCAGAATCAACCCCACTTTTCTGCTGGTATTTCTGGTGTCAGAAATTCTCACTAGTAGTTACAAGACCTCAGTGTTGAAGGCTCTCTGGCCTGCTTTTGTCTTGCTGCTCTTGCAGCAATGCCATCAAGTAGCAAAGAAAAGTTTGGAAAGCTCCCCAGGGTGATTGAGGCACCACTGACCTGTTTCTTGCCAGAGCCATCATCCTCCATGCCGTGCTGGGCAGCCATGGCCTTGGAGCTGTGCAGGGTGGCTGCGTCGAAAGGAACCTGCTCAATCTTGGCAACGTGGCCAGAAACGTGAGGCTGCCCCAGTCCTTCTGTCTGGTCCTTGTCCCGCCAGTTCTTGAAGAATTGCTTGAACAAAGGTGTCTCACCACTCTCAGGGAGGACTTGGATCTGAAAGGAATGAGCCTTTAGAGCCATCTCCCTAAGAATAGCAGGTTTATCTACTCTTTTTCTTTCTTAGAAGAGGTCCTGGAAAAGGTAAAAGGGTATCTGAGAGGAAGAAACTTCAACTACCAGCTGTGCTGGGGTAAATGCTGCTTTAGCCCAGGAGCAGCACTGTAGAATCTCCCAAAACAGAGCAGATCTCCCACAACAGGAGCCACTTAAAGACCAACAGGGACACATCACCTGAGCCACCCATGCTCTACAGTCCCTGGCCCATGTGGCAGAAAAGTGACCCCGGTGCTTGGGGCTGCCACAGGGCCTTACCTGGGTGTGTTTGGGATAACCCATCTTGTCAATGAACTCTGAGGCTGTTTTCAGTGCTGCCTTCTTCTCTTCAGAGTTGGCACCTTTGCCTTTAATGAAAATAGAGAGAAAGGGGTCAGGTTTTTTTACCCAGAGAGGAAACTCTGGTACCAGGTCCCAGGTACCTTCTGCCAAAATAGAAGGGCCCAGCCTTCCAGATAAATGATGCCAAATAACAAATGACCGTTGTTGGCTCTCTTTCATGCCTGTTGTGATGGCTGAGAGAGAACAACTGCCTTTCTATTTATGATATTAATTCTTTTCTCCCTGGTTCTCTCAGGTACCTTTCCAAACAAAGATCTTTCCATCTGTGCCGTGGTCCAGGATGAAGCAGTCATCTGTACTCAGGGCTGCCTGGGAGAAGGGGTTCTCATCTGCCACCAGGGACACTGCCATGTTGCCAGCCCCATTGGAGACCTGTGACAACACAGCACAGAGGTCACATAAGGCGCCCTCTGCTCCCTGCAGCTCTGTGGTCATAGCTCAGAACTCAGGGAAGGGAAGGGAAATCCATTTAAATGCACTGGCTGCTGCAGGCACTATTGTTTTCAAACAGGATACCTCTGACCCAGCAACAGTATGGCAAAAACATAACACTTAACACTTACTCTGAAGATTTCAACTATTTCTAGCAAAGCAGATACTGCTGAGAACAAGGAGAGATTGGTCCAAAATGGGAAATATTTGTCATAAGTGGTGACAAACCAACAGAAAGCACATGGACATGCAGTGTAAGCAACCAAGGTTCATACATAAAATTTGTTAAGAAGCAGAGTGAGGCAGGAATATGACTCAGAGCAGCTCAGCTCCTCTCTGCTATTGCACCTCCATCCAATCTCACAAAGATCACTCCATTCTCCCCAGAGTTATGTCAGGGCTCCTCGTTACCTTGTACAGCTTAGCCAGCTTCCTGTTGGCTGTGTCAGTTTTGGTCTCATCAGAAGCTCCTTCTGGCAAACTGGGCTTTGGTCCCAGGACCTGTGAGGGAGAGAAAAATCATTACCAGCCAGTCCAAGAGGATCTTCCTTCCCAGGTGCTCCAGTCAAGAGAATGAGTAGAAGAGAATTCCAGATCAGTCACATAAATTCCCTCTGATGTCCCAGCAGGGCAGAGGACCAGGTCTGCACTGAGCTGTGTGTTTATCCCACACACGCCACCCATTCCACCTTCCTTCCACACACCACACTTGCCACTGCAGCACGGACAGAGGGACAAAGGGAATTACCTGGAGCATTTCCTCACGCTCGGATCCCTCCTCGGACACGTAGACCTTGGCGCGCCCGTTGCGCTCGTTGTCCCGGATCCCCTTGGCCAGCACCGTGGCCTTCAGCCGCTCCTGCCGGTTGCTCTTAGAGCCACACCATTGGAAGATGTTCTGGGGGAAGGAGAAAGTCGCGTCAGAGCATGACAGCACCTCTCTAGATGAGACAGGACTCAGCTGGGACTGAACAATGTCAGCGTTTCAGGATGCTCAGCACTGAGAGGGCTTCAGCACAGTGGGGGAAAATAAACCTTATGTGAAGGTCAGACACCTCCTGCCCCTTGAATTCTGCCACACCTGCCTTTGATGTGGTACTCACACTGCCCAGGTCCAGGATGAAACAGTCCCCTGTGTTGAAGCTGTCCCAGCTCACAGGGACCTCTGTGGCCCGGACTGTCCGCCTGCCTTTGACCTGCAGCAGCCTCTGCACAGTGACCTCGTTGGGAACCACGTGCCTGAAGCCAGAAGCCACACCACCAGCCTGGGGGGAAACACAGGAGCAGGGATTCACACCAGGACTGGGGGAAAGAGTGTATTCCCATGTGTATAACATGTCCTGCCTAGCAGGAATTATCCCAAGCTCAGGATTCACTTTCTCTGCTGATAGACACTGGGAATTATTCATCAAAGCAGGCAACAGGATCCATGTCAGTTACTCTCAAAAAAAGCACAACCAAGTTTAAATGAATGAAAGTAACAACAAGTGAGTGGGAAATAAACAAAACAGAAAGATCAGGAAAGTCTCAGACATGAGGAAATGTGAGCACTTTGCAAGCATGTGACCTGATATCACTCTCCTTGTGCCTTTGGATTCCTAACAGACACAACTGCTTGACTGCATGTTTTCACTTCTATCCCACTTTATTGTGATGGCAGGAAGAAGTAACTCCCACTACTGTTCATCTCCTTTACCGAAACATTGCACATGCTGGGAGGGTGGGCTAAGCACAGAGACTGCAAGGTCAAACTGTTATGCAAGTGGGGAGAAATCAAATCTCCTGGGTAGGCGTTTCCCATTAACTTTGCTGCTTCTTAAATTCATTCCAGGTGCCTTGGGACTGTTCTTTCCTCTGCCTCTTGAAGAAAAACAAAACCTTGATTCCTAAAACTTTCTGGGGCTTTCCTTGTGTATTATTAATTCAGCCAAATCTCTCCCACTGGGATCTGCTGTTCTCCACCCTGTTCAGTTCCAACTCATTGAAAACATCTGGCTGAGAATGGGATGTAAGCAACTGGAAAAAGGGCAATTCTCACTCTCCTGGGAATTGGGCAGCATGCCATTTCTTGCAGACTTGGGTCAGTTGTCACCCACCTTGTATTTGATGCCAGATTTGAAGTAGCCCAGGAAGGTGGGGGACTCGTGGCCCTGCACCTCGCGGTGCTGCACAGCCTTTCCCTGCAGGTGCTCATCCATTTGCACAGTGAAGATGGCAGCAGCCCCACGCTCATCCTGAGAACTTTCATCACCTGAAACATGGAGAGAGACATGGGAGAGGATGCAGGATCTGCCTCTGCATTCAATTGTGCAAACACATGAGGAGAAAGCAGATTTAACTGTGATATTGTCAAAGAGCCTGGGGTTTGCAGGCTGTGGGGAAAGCCTTGGCACAGTACTCTGTGACATGGACTGCAGAGGGCACTTAGGAGAGGGAAAAATCCCACTCCCTCATCAGGAGGAACACACCTGACCTCCCTCCTTTCAGGCAGAAAGGATTTCAGCCAGACTTTTCACCTGAGATCTTGTCTTCCCTGTGAACCTCTGCAGAACAGGGACTTACCTGTGCTATGGCCCAGGGAAAGCTGGTTTTAGGGTCAGAGGTGGCTGTACTCTCTATTGCAGAGACCACACAAACACTTGACATGAGTAGGGCTATTTACACCCAGAACTGCATTCTCACTGTGCTGCTTTTTATTTCCTTGGGTAACATTTCCTGGCCGTGGCTGGAGCAGAGAGGCTCAGGGGTCACTCTGGGCTCCCAGCTGTGCAGGGACACTCCCAGCACTCACCCAACCAGAAGTGCAGGTCGTACTGGAGGTTCCCGCTGCGCTGCTTGATGGTGTTCAGCACCAGGTAGGAATCCCCGGTGAAGAAGTCTCCATACAGGTTTTTTGGCACTGGGACCAAATCAAATTTCTCGACCCTCCAGATCTGAAGGCCGGGTTCCTTCCCGGCCTTCAAAAACTCAGCGTGTTCCACCATGCTGACAGGCTGGGGGAGAGACAGAGGATGCTGTTCAGTGTGCAGGCCACAAGGAAGTATTTAAATTAAATTGCTTCTCATCTCCTAATCTCATTTCATCTCCTTGTTGCACTAGGCAAAAAGTGGAAAGTTTCCTTTTTTCTCGTGCACTGAGTTTTGAAGGGGGGAAAAAGTAAGGATGTGTGTGGAAAGAATCCCTCTCCATTGGCCACTGTTAATTTTCACTTCCAATCACCTCTACTTCCTGGTTTATTCCTGGCTAATCCTCTTGTAGACTCTATTGTCTCTCTCTCTCTCTGAATTTTAATTTCTGTATTTTCCTTGCTAATTTATAACTTTTTAGTATGGCACGTAAGTGAAGCTTGACATTTCAGGCTGTGGGAAAGAAACCCCTTTTAACTCCTCATGTTGTACATCCTGCACAAACACGATTTAAAGATTTTCTAAAACCAAATGGAAAACACTGTGAATATCATTGAACATTTAGGTAATTAACAGATTTCTTAAAGCTCTTGTGTTCTGATCTGTTACTTCAACTGCTCCCTTGTAAGAATTACATTAATTTACAAAACGTCCTGTCCTAAGGACATTGCAATTTTGGTTTAATATGTTTATTGCCATACTTATGCAATATATCAGCATGGTGCAATATCCTTTTTTTTTTTTTTTAACAAACATAATGAACACTTTCCTCTCTTATAAAAGAATTCACTTCGGTATTCTGAAAGGAAGTAAAACATTTCTGGTGTATTGGCAATGAAGTCTGTCCATCGATCACATCACGCCTTTGAAAGCTATCAGGTAACAGGGAAGAAAACATTACAATATTACATTAGAAGCATTCAGCACTTTGACAAAGAAGATGGTTCACAGCAGCTGATGGACAAAAGTAAAATATGCTCAGTTTTCAAGGCAGAAATAAAGAATGTTACAAACAAGGAAGCAAGATAGCAAGTTAGGTATCAAAGTGATTCCTAAGCTGAAATCAAAGATGGAAAACAATGAACTTGATCATCATGATTCCAGTCTGCCTGAATCCTCCCAAATTCCCACTAAAGACTGGGCAAAACCCTGATGAAGAGTTAAAGGAGAGGGACTCCTGTAAGTAGCTAGAACCAGAAGTTTTTCAGTGTTTAATTGTGATGTTCATCACTTACCACAGCTGAAAGCACAAGAGCTGCTGTAACAACACATCCAAGCCCTGCCACAGACATGGAGCTGACACAGTTCAGCTTCAGAGCCATTGTGCAGAAAACGGTGAGGAAAAGATAATTGAACTCCTTCCTGCCCATTTGTAGGAGCAAATGGGCTTCTCCCTTCTCCTGCAGAGCTGTGGGGAGTCCCAGCTCCCTGCTCCTCTGGCTGCTGGGGAAGATGAGGGGCAGAAGCCAATCTTTTATCGGGGACGAACACACCCACCCCCTCGGCAGCACAGGGCGGAACGCGTTTGTGCAAACAATCCTGCTGGAATCCCAGAGCCTCCTCCAGCCTCTCCCAGGGCCCAGCAGGCACTCGCTCCACACAATGTGCGATCCATTACCGACAGTGCAGTCGGGGTCACACGGGCCAAACGTCCCCTCACAGGCAGGAGTTCAGAGACATCGGCAATAGGGGCAGCATTTTGCCAGCTGAGAGCTGGAAAGTTGATGAGACGCAGAGGAACAGCACGGCGGCTCCAGCTGGCAGTGGATGCAGGGAAAGAGACTTTGGGGAAGACAAGAATTCAACTGAGCAGCCTGAGGATGGGGGGAATGCACCCTCAGCTCCCTGAAGCTGTCAGAGGAGCAGAGTTCAGCCCGTGCTTTGCACCCCAATGAGCCTCCACACACGGCCCTGTCAGGAACAGCTCAGGAGGGTTTGGGGATGCACTGAGGGATTTCAGCTCAGCTTCACAACAGAGCATTCAGTGTCTGGTAGGTGACAGAACAAAAGCTCATTCAGTAATTCACTAATTTCACAACCAAGTATTTCTGAAGGTGTAGCAACACCCTGTGACAGGAGCACAAGAGCCACCAAACCTACTCAGCCCAAAGGAATTACAACAGGGCTGATTGTAGCACCCAACAATCTGCCACCAATAAGGAGATTATGCTTCCAACTGTCTCACACTGCAGCAAGTTCATATACCACATTTCCCAATATCCTGCAGCGAGTGAACTGTGCAGGAACCTTTCCCTGCAGCCCTCAGGAACAGAGCAGGCACACAATGTAGAGTGGTGCTGCTGGGCACTTCTGCTCTCAACACACCCAGGGGAGAATTCCTGACAGGCTGAGCTTCCCCAGGTCAGAATCTCTCAAAAGATTCTTAGGTAAGGGGCCAAACCCTCCACCCACAAAACTCCACAACAAAACTTCCACGAAGGACAGAGCAGACCCTGCTTTGTGCTTTCTCCACTCTCCACGAGGATATTTTCTTTCCCTCTCTCCCAAGAACACTCTGCTGCTCTCTTGTCCAAGCTGATGCATTTTAATTTGAAATGTCACCTTGGCAATGTACCTTTGAAAATTTCACTGGAAAGTCTCAAACTGAAACAGACAATAAAAACAATGTGCTAGTCCTGCTGGTATTTCTGATCTCTGTGAAGGAAGTTCAGAGTGTCAGAGGTCTAAGTCTCAGCAAAAAAAATGTTGGAAGCTTGACTCTAAGGAAGGCAGCTGTGAAAGGCTTTGGCAGCTGCAGGAAACCCAAACCAAAATGACTGGGTTGCATAACATTAGAAAGAGATGGGTCCTTTCCAAATGGAAAAATACTCTGGACTTTTTATTACTAAATTAAATACCTGTGTAGTCCCACACCTGGCAAACCTCACAGACTGAAGGCACAGAGATGCAGGATAATCTTCTTTGTTAACATCCCACTGTAGGATATTGTAATCTGCAGATATATGCAGACACGATATTTTTGAAAAAAAAAACCAAAAACCAAAAAACATTTATTTAGTCTTCTAATTAATTTGGCATTTTGTAAGTCCAAGCTTGCATTGCCAATGAGCTGCAATATATAAATACAGGCAAAAAATTGAAAGAGGGCTACAGTGCATAAATTGTATATTATAGTGTTCTTTCATAAAATTAATTAATCTGAGCCATTCCTGGAGGGAATAGGTGTAAATCTACCCCAACAGCTGGTTTGGGTTATCACTGCTGGCAGCAAGAGTTGCATTGTTCAATCAAGCCCCAGAAATGTTTGCTCTGGACATTGTTCTGAGGGCACTTGCCAGCTGATATCACCAGAGCCCTACTGAAAAGGGTGTCCTGATGGAGACATGGAAAACAGGCACTTTCCAAGCTGCTGTTAATAAAAGTGTCCAGCTTGGTCCCAGAAAGGGTGCTATGCACAGCCAATGTCTTATGCAAAGGAAAGTTGTTCAAGGAAAACAAGGAAAGGGCTTGGAATACAGGATTTCGGTGCAGATGGATCAGCTAAATGACACTTGGCTGCTTGGTGATGAAAACAAGAACTTAGGAAAATTAGTCCAATGATTTGAGCAACCATTGGAAGACAACAAGTTCATTATGGTCTCCAGATGTGCAGTCACACCAGCAGGACAGGCCAGCCCTGGGATGGAGTCTGGCCTGCAGGAGCAATCCCAGGGATTTGCTCCTGGGCACCCAACAGGAAAGGCGACCACTGATCAAAGTCTGTGTCTGGCCCACAGACCAATGCAGCCTGGAGCCATTGGGAAGCGTGGAACAATCTCCCTGAGGCTGGAAGCTGTTTGCTTCAGGGGAAGGCCAGAAAAGGCAGAGAGGCCCCAGTGCCTGTGCTCAGCAATCCTGCCCTGCTGTGCATGCTCCCGGTGCTGGGCAAGCCCCGACTGCTGCTGCAGCTTCCACCGCCTCCCATCCGGGACTCAGCTCCCGCCTCTCCTGGTGTCCAACCCAAACCACCTTTCCTATTTCCACCCTGCAGCTTGCAACAAACAGCTCTCTGCCTCTCTCCCTAAATTCTTCACTTCTGCTCTGCTCACTCATCCCTGTGGCTGTGCCTCCCTCTCATGTGTCACAGTCACCTCTGCCCTCCCAGACTGCCACCAGCAGCACTTCAGCCGTTTGTCTTCACTCTCTCTGAATTTCTGCCAAGGAGCTGCCCAGTTCTGCACCGCACAGCACAGCCATACTGAGAGGAATGTCCTGTTCCCTTCAGGGAAAACCTGTGAACACTGAGCCTAGAATCTCTTACTCTGCCTCATCACACTGCAAAATCCATTACAGGGAATAATTAATGTGTGGTTCTTCCACATCAAATACACTCTCACATCTTCACACCAACCACCATCTAAAGCTTAATGATGTTGCTAAAGTAACTTCCTACAAGATAATATCATCCAATACTCACAGCAGGAAAAGAAAGAAAATCTTTATTTCATTCAGTAACTGGCCACTAACAAGAGAAAAATGAGCACAACACTTTTTGTGAGGCCCGGATAACTTGTAATAATTTGTGGCAATTCACACCTGCATATAGCCCCAAATGTAGTCAGGACTTACCTGCCCAGGGCTGCTCAGGAAAGCCTGGCTGAATTAAATGAGACATAAACAAGGGGAGCCCACATCCCCATGTGGTTGTGCTCATTTGCAGCTCTGGCGTCGACTCGTGATGGGTTCAGATAATTTGTCTAAATTTGCTGCATAAACAAAACAGGAAGGACTGCAGCCAACACAACATTTCACCGCAGAGCATCCAAACCACCTGCTGCTCACTGCTGGATCAATTCCTGCCTTTCCACATGGCAAAGGCTGTATTTTTGATTTTAATGGATGACACTTGCAGAACATCAAAATAACTTGCAAATACAGACTGAGTTTCTTAAATATGAGGAGAACAGTAAATCTGAGTAGAGTCTGTATCCGCACTACAGTCATGCTGCAAAAATGCCCCTCGTGCACCAATCCTTATTGTACCTTGGGGGCAAACATTTGCATTTCCACCCAACTAACTCTCTCTTTCCTTTTATTTATTTGCCAAACACTGCCTGGAGAATATGAACTGTTCCAAATAAACAACAATATATGTCCTCAAAAAAGAAAGCCTCCCTTATCTCACAGCATTCCAGGCTGCCTATACCAAGTGCCAGAAGAGGTAAATTACTGTTGTATTTCTGCTGCAACAACAGGAAAACCCTAAATCCTTGTTTTGCAAGAGGCAAAGGGGTATAATCCTCCTGGCATGATCAGTTTGAGGAAATCTACAGGTTGTGCTTGGCACAGTAACACCCCAGAGCAAGGGCTGCATTCCCCAGGTCTGTAATAACTGAAGAGATCACATGAACAAAAAACCCAATAAAGTTCTTTGCTTGCTTCAGGTTCAGCTCTTTGTGCACTTTGAACACCACCTACACTGTCTGACTACCAACCTAGCCATTTCTTTATTCTCTGATCTGTTGATGCCCCATAAAAACTCTGGTGAATTTACAAAGCTTGTGAGAGTGAACAGCACAGGATCACTTGAGTTCTGACAATCCAAAACTCAGGACATGATGCTGCTGAACATGGAGAAAGTTCAGCACAGGATCCACAGCGATGACAGCACACCCTGAAAATGGAAATATTTCCTGAAAATGGAAATATTTGTTTATTCCTTCAGCTTCCCTGCCAAACCAGTATAGAATATCAATAACTCTTCAGTAAACCATTGAAAATAACTCTGGCAGGACTTCAGCTTTGTTACCAAGGGGACAGGCATTGAGAAATATCTGCAGTGATGGATTAGCTCAGTTTTCAGTCTCCAGACAGCCCTAAACTCATATATACACAAAACTAAACCCAACCTCTTTCCTTCCATCCCTCGAAGAAGCCAGTAAACAAAGGTTATTTGGGATAAGAAAAAACTGGCATGAGAGAGCCTCCTCCTCTCCCAGCCATGGTGACTCCATAAACTATTTCAGCTCCCTTTATAAGGAGCAGCACAGTTAATAGCATTCCCTGCAGCTACATCTTAACAGAAAAGCCACAAATCCAAAAAAATTCAAACCGAGCTGCCTAACTCAGATCAAGAGTCCAGGACATGAAGTCCAGCATTAGCTGTACAACTGGCAAGTAGGTTTTTTGCATTTGTTAAATTAAGATTCCTACTAAACCACTTGAGCAAGTTAGAAGGCCCGGAAGATTTGAGTATTGTTCACTTTTTCCAGCTGTTTGTTTGCACTATGAGTCACATCAGCTCTATTCTGGGCTCTGTACCTTCTGAATACAACCCACTTAGTAAACACAGAGCTTCCAGCCCGATGCACCCAGGCAGAAAACTTCAACACAAAACTTGAGTATCCTCTCAGCTGCAGTGATGTAAACTGGGGAGAATATTGCTTCCACAGGAGAAAGCTTTGGAGATTAGACAGGTCTGCCATCTGAAACACACCCAGGGAAATCTGCTGATACGATCAGCTGGTTCAGAGCCCTGCCTTGAGCATAAGTGAGAGCTGAATCACGAACTTAAACACAAACAGCACAGGGAAGGCTGGATCAGTGGAAACCACCAACCACTTTCACTCACTGGGGAGCAAAAATAAATCCTGAATTATACTCCAGCACAAATCATTGTTCAGTACTGAAAAAATATTTAAGGGGTGTTTATGTAACACATAAGACATAAACCAGCACATTAAAATATGACTATCTTCCCAAATTATGTCCCAGAGAGAGCTGCTGGTGACAGCCAGAATACTTTGAGGGAGGCAGTGAAGACATGCCTGTGGTCAGCTGCAGGGAAATGACACAGATGTTCTTCCTCCACTCTCCAGTCCTGGCTGTTCAGGGGAAATCATCTGCAACTTTATGCAAACTCTTCTTCCCCAGAGAACAAGCTGATGCATTCCTCTGCAGCACAGAAGTTGTTCAATCTGTGATCCATAACCCAAAAGCAACACCTAATTGCCAGAGAAAGGCTGGAAAGTGAGAGAGATGGCCTAAAGCAAGTCCAAAAGGGAAGCATGGAGCGTGGCCTTGCACTCCTTGTGCAGCATCAGGCCCAGGCAATGGGGTGAAAGGACTTAGGAGCCATTGCTACACGTGGGACAGGGCCAGGAGAGCTGCAGGCAGATGTCAGGGTTGAGCACAAATGAGTAAAAAGCACATAAATGAATTTTGCCAAGGCCACAGTGGGTCTGGTGTAACCATGGGGCCAGTGGGAGTCCATCAGTTCCTGCCTTCCACATCAGCTCCACACAGAATTCAACTTTCCACACCAAAAACATCCACAAGACATGAAGCAACTCAGGATTAACAAAATAAGCTTACTCAATACACATTAAAAATCAACGTGCTCCTTCTAGATCAGCCAAGAAGCAGAACGTGAGGCTGAGGGTTCCAGGTTCCTGTGCTCATCTGCTGGCAGGGAACAGTCACAAACCTGTGACTGAAAACTGCCTCCAAGTCCTGCCCCAGCACACACAAGTGCTGGCACCTTCTGCACATCTCCACCACCCTCCTCCTCAGGGAGAGAGAGGACTCCCCCATTTCCCCACTTCCCCTGAAGTGGCTTCCTTCACAAACACAGTCTTCCAAGTAAATCACTGTGGGAAGGGAGTTATCAGAGTTCTCCTCTCCATTTTGTCCCAGCTCTCCTGACACAGGCAGGTGTGGCCAGGGTGTTATTGAGTGTGGCTGAAGATTCAGAGCTTCTCAGGCAGGCTGTTCCCAGCTCCAGAGCCACCCAACACGGCATGGGAGCAGCACAGCCCTGGCAGCAGGAGTGGCCGGAGCTCCCATCCCGCCGGGCACAGCCACAAGAGGGCAATGCTGGAAACGCACATCATCCAAAACAATCCCTACTTCCGCGGAGCTCCGCGATTAACAGGAGAGGGTTTCCTTTTCCTTCACTTCAAGCTGGGTTCGGGCTCTGGTGTGGAGGAGCCACAAGGATTGTCAGAGCAGACAGCCCAAAAGGAGGGAAAGTCCTCACGGTGTCAGTGCTCCCTGCAGCAGCCTCCGTTCATCTTGAGAGATCCCGGGATGATTCATTTCCTCCAGTGTTTTAAAGATGCTGTTTTGAATTGTAGCTGTACTTCTACTGCATGTGGAAACACTGAGTAAATAACATATGTCTAAACTTTGGGTTTGGACAGTGTCCCGCTGCCTGACTGCCCTAATACAGACGAACTGTTGTTTCTCCCACTCCAGTCGTCCTGGGACCTCAGCTGAGATCGGTTCCAGCTCTCCAGGTTCTCAGTGGGAGGTAAATGAGGAACAAGAGAAGAGAAAAGGAAAGACCAAAACCACAGTCTAGAGCCAGAAAAGAACACTTTGAAACAGGCAAAAGGAAAAAAATATATAAATCTTCAGAGTCCATACTATCTAACCCTTCCATCCAGACACCACTACATCCCAAATTTTGATCACAAAACCCTGACAACCTGGAATATCCTGCCTGAGAACGCAGCTGCTCACCGAGTCCCAAAGCTGGGAAACTGAAGGAAGTACAATAAAGGTCGTTCTCCAGAGGGCAGTGTGAGATCCCCAGAACACCAACCAAACCAACCACTCCCATGCCAGCAGGCTCCCTGAGGGGCCTGGATCCAGCACGGCCATTCCAAGCTGGCATTTCCAGACAGCCTAGCACCGCAAAGCACCCCAGAGCTCTGCTTAACTCCACTCATGTCAGAGCTCTATTTAACCTTGCAAATGCATCATCAGTGGATAATCAGAGATAAACACCTGGCCCTCCTGCTGAGACAGGCTGCTACCGCCTTTGCTGACTTCTCTGAGCACACTTTCCTTCCCTGAGCAGGTGTGAGGTACCGGGCTGACATTTAATGGACACTGTCTGACCTGATTTCATCTCTGCTGGGATTTCTCAGGGCCACATTCCCAGCGCCTGGAACAGCCCTGGAGCGGCAGGGTGCGCACACCGGGACACAGGCGGCCCGTGCTGTGCAGGGGAAGCATTGCCGGCATTTCCCTGCTGGATCCGGAGGGCAGGAACAGCCTGCTGCAGGGCAAACAGAGGCACCCAGCACTGTCTGACACCTGATACGGGGCACGATGAATCTGCTCCGGCCATTGGTGCTATCAGGGTGTAGGACACTGTAAATACTGAAAATCTGCCAACGCCTGTGACTTGCTGGGTAGCAGAGATGAGGCAGAGGCAAAACCTCTGAAATCTAGGCCTGGTGCACACACGGTGCTGGAACACTCTCATCACCGGTCTATTTACCTTTCTTCTCCTCACTGAAATATCTGTACGAAGTCAGAAATCCCTGACCAAGGCACTTCTCGACTGCCAAAGTCACGAGGACAGACCTGAGGGAAAGCGCCTGAGCACTTTTCCATTCTCATCTCTATGCAAACATCTGCTGTGAGACAGTGCTGAGCCAGCTGACAGCTCTGCTGTGCCCCGGGGCGGGCTCCGGCTGCATTCCCTTCTCCCACTGCTTTGTGGAGCCTCCCGCAGGAAAACACTTCCCGAGCTGCCGAACTTTGCCAGCTTTCGGCTCAAGAGCTGTGCACTATCCCCACCTAGGGAGCTTCTGTCTGACACAGGGAAAATAGCTCCGGCATGGCTCAGAGCTGAGAGTTTAGTGCAGCGAGTTTAGTGCTTTTATGGGAAAAGAATTAATCATCCAGAGCATTTCTTTCTGATTCCCTTAGGCTTCTTAGTGTCTGAAGTGATTAATTAATGATTAAGGGCCTGGAAAGACACACACTTGAACTAATGCTGTGAGAAGCAGAACAAATGAAGTGACAGAGGTACACAAAGAGCTGCACAAAAGCTTCACAAAAAAGATAACTTGAGGTTTTATTCCAAATGCTAAACCTCAGTGACCTCTGAAAGCCACTGCACAAGACATCCTTTGAGTCTTGAGTTTAAAAAGATCCAAAAGAGATTAGAAGTAAACATATGAAATATCAATATATACAATTTTCTTTTCAGCTGAAATTGCTAGAAGGGATATCAAATACCTGGTCTAGAGAACAGACAATCACTAACCAACAGAAATAATACATAGCTTGTTACAGACATATTGTCTATATCAGAATCTTCTGCCTTTTCAGGAGAAACATTTGATAATAATCAAGCAGAGGCAGAGACACGCTCAGAACTTGATTATTCACATGATAATTCCCGAGTTCTGTGGAAGGGAAGAAAAAACAAGAACAGCTGCTTCTCTCTAGGCAGGAGTTATTGCACCCAAGCTACTTCATATCTGTGTTTAACCATGTTCTGCTTTACTGCAACCAAGCTGCAAAACTTGATCATCTCAGCTTAAAGAACAACAAAAAAAGTTTCTTTAGGTCTCCAGATTCCAAAGTAAAACAGGGAAATAGTTGTTCTGTGAAGCTGCACATTTCTGTCCAAAAGCCTCTTTCCCATGCATGCCACTCAGCAGCAACACTAATGTCTGGGACTGGATTAAAATGGAAAGCTTGTATTTGTAAGTGAGCTGAAAGCAGATATAAATCCTGAGCACTAAATATGTCACAGGGCTATTTTAAAAATGGTTTGGTTCCCACCGGAATTCTATAAAACACCCAAGCTACAACAAAAAAAAAAGTTATTTAATCTGAATATGGGATGGGGGAAAGCACTGTCTCAGTCTGGGTTAGCAGCTGAACCTGCTGCTCTTTGTCCCAGAGGAAGGTCCCAATCCCTCCTGGCACAGAGGCTCAGTGACACTGCTGCCCACACCACCAAAGCTGGATGTGGCTGCAGCACTCCCAAAATTATATAAATCATTACAAACACAGCCCTGCACTGGAACACATCAGGCAGCCTTTTAGCCAGAGCTGGCAGCAATCCCCCCTAGTGACATTATCAGAGCTGTTAACCTGGATTGCAGAGTGCTCCCATCCCTGCGTTGCTGATGAAAGGAACAAATTCACAACGTGTTGGATTTGTGCCTGTAAAATCCAAGTTAAACTAGCAGCAGCAGTAGCATTTCTGCCTTGTCACCCTTTCGACATTTAGAAGCAGCCAAAGATTGATGGCTGGTTCAATTTCCCCACTGTTTTCCCCATAGCACTGGAATTTCATCCAGCCAGAGAAAGCCTCCACTCTGCCAAGAGCCAGAGTCATTCCTCTGGGGACACTGCAGGTACTCAGCTCTCACTAAAACTCAGCTGAACTCTCAACCAACCACTGGAAAATCTCTCCCTGTCTTTAAACATGTAACATTTCAGGCACTCACCATCCACCCATGTCACTAACGAGGTGTAACTAAAATTCCCACCCTGTCTTCATGCTGAATTCCGGTGAAATCCATGGAGCTGGACTTCCCAGAATGGCAGCAAGCCTGGTGATGGCAGAGATGGACACTGACACTCCAGGCTGGTGCCTGAGCACAGGCCAGCGTTCCCAATACCCACTCTGGAGAGGGAGAGAGCTCAGCCAGAGCCTGAAACCACAGCAAGGCCGGGCAGAGGGGTGGGCAGGGAGGCGGCGGCGATGCCAGCAGCACTCATCCCACGGAGCAGATGTTAAACGGGGCTGACTTCTGCTTCTCTCTGCTCCTGCACAGGCTAAGCTTCCATCTCCCATCTCTCCGTGGTAGAAACTATGGAATAAACTGACTCGTGGCCAAGAGAAAGCAGTTGCAATAACCTGTGAGAGACTCATTCCTGAGTACTCGGGTTTCACTTCATTTTTCCAGATGGGTGTTATAAGGTACTCTGTAAAACAGTTTAAGAAACCCAAAGGAGGAGAGGCATTTAAGGAACTCCCACCCCCTCTGACTCCAGAGCAGGACACCCTGAGCTGAGCCATGCTCTACTCCCACAAAGGAAATAAAGGAATTTTTTTTTTTTTTGCCGATAAACTTGCATCATGCAGAGTTGGTAGTGGAAAATGGAAATTGTAATGATCAGTAAGAAAAATAAGAGACTTAAGGGGAAACAATGCTAGTATCATCCTTGTTAGCAAAGTCGGATTTTTTACATCCAAGAGCAAATAACATTCAAAGCAGTTTTATTCCAAGAGGGATCTACTTACTAATGAGGCCTCCTTGAAACAAGTCATTCCCATAACTTTTTTTTTTAACACTCTTCCTAGGAAACATTTTAAATATGTTTTCAGTGTCTACATTTTTTGAATTTCTATTCAAACAGAGCTTTCAAACATTCTTCCCCCAGGCAAAGAACAAAACAAACAAGCCCCCACTGTTCCCATCACCACTCGCACTGCTTTCACCAGCGTTCACAGGCGCACCGGGCTTGCGGGGGCTCCTCCGCCCCCCGTCCCGGCGGGACAGGAACTGCTCCTGGGCGGCAGCGGCAGCGCTCCCGCGGAGCCCGGCATAGCCTGGCAGAGGCTCGCAGATGCCGCAGGAAACGCCCCGGGACAGGACCGGGGACAGGACCCGGGACCGCGGCCCCCTCCCTCCGTCCCTCCGAGTCCCCGTTCCCTCCGGCCGCCCGTGCGGCGAGCAGCCGGGGAAAGCCCCGGCAGCCGCTCCCGGCCCTACCTGGTGCTGGCACTCGCGGGCAGAGGCAGCTGCGGGGCCGGGCAGGGCAGGGCCGGGCAGAGCCGGGCAGCCCCAGGGGCGGGACCCGGAGCTCCCCCGCCTCCGCCCCGCCGCCGCCCGCCTCCCTGGGCGCGGCTGCGGGACCGCGAGGACGCGGGCACCGGGACGCGGGCACCGGGATCCCGGCACGGCTCACCTGATAAAGGAAACCCCGGTACAGGTACTCGGGCACGGTTTACCTGGCACAGATACCCCCCGGCGGTGAGGCCAGACACGGTGATGGTTCCGCCCGTGCCCCCGGTCCCAGTGGGGCTGGACCCCCCCAGCCCCTCGGCCACCCGTGTGTTCCTCGAGTCCCTGCACAGCCAGGCCTCTCCTGCCCTTCGGCTGCCACATCTTCCCACCTCTTCAATTCCAGATAATGTTTAAATGTCGTATTACATGAATTTCATTGCTTGTTTTTGTAATTTCCATGCAGTTACTGGTATGTCCACACCAAAGCACACGTACAGGCGTGTAGTACTGCACTGTAGTACAGTCTCCTATGGATGACAGTCATTAATCCAACATCACTCTAGGATACAGGGTGGGATGTCCCAATAACCCATCCCTGTGGGCTGGGAGCTGTCAGTGTCCATGTACACCCTGATCCCGGGGGAGAGAGAACGGGCAGCACTGCTGGGACCAGTGCTGGCCGTGCCCTGGAGGCCAGTGACCTCTTCCTTCCTGTCCCCTATTTATAGTCACCCTGTCCCTGCAGCCAGTGCTCCAGGCCGTGTGCCTGTGGCTGCACAGATAAGTGTGTACAGACGTCTTCTTGGCCCTGAGCCACACAGAGCTCAGTTTTGATGCTCACCAGCTACAACGTCCCTTGCCCCTGGGCACTGTGTGAGTAGAGATCTGGGGAACAAATGGGGATGACACGGGTGACAAGTTATAATTGTTGGTTAGATAACCCATTTAAGCTAATAAGAAGTTTGGTGTAACAATAAATTACTTGATTATTGTTAAGTACACACACAAAGACATGGACCTTATGGCTCCTGTGCTTGGGAATATCACACAGAGCACACTCATCCCTCCTGTGGTTGTTGTGTTTGAAGTTTGAGAAAGGAACAGGATCCTTCAGAGCCATTTAGCAGGAAGCATTTTCTGTGGAACATCACATGTAATAACACATCTGAGTGCCAGTCAGACATCTCCAACAGCATTCACAAACAATAGAAATTTCTAACTCCTTGCATTTTATATGGAGTTTTTCCTCGACACTACCAGTGAGTTGTGGTAAATCTAAGACAGGCAGGCAGGCCACAGACAGCTGTTGTTTTTCTTTCGCTCTCTCCATCATGTAATCAGAGAACTGTCTTGTGCTCTTGAGAGGAGCACTGTACCGAGACAGTGCCACCCTGCAATGGGCTCTCACAAAAACAGCTTCTATGCCACCAACAATGCCTCCACTTGCTGCTGGAATTGTGTGGAACAATGGCATGGTTATTGATAAAGCCAGTGGTAGGTATTTCTCCTCTGTCATGGCTGTAACTGAAGAAGTTTTTTGTTATGCTTTTGTGTATGAGAACACTATTAACCAGAATATTTTAGGTGGGCTAAGAACCATCTGCCATTTCAATGCTGAAGTCTGGGAGAACTGTGCATAACCAGGGCAGGAGCAAACCTTTCATTAAATCAGGAACATCCTTTACAAAAAGAGGCACTGACACTGCACAATCACACAGATTCTGTTCCCATAACTCAGAACTTAATGTTCTGCACCATGTTCATATCCTATAATGTATTTGTAACATCGTTACACAGCTAAACCAAAAATTCTTCACCTGTCCATCAAATATGATTAATGCAAAATGATTTGGCCTTTTAGAAACACTGCGTTCAATTAGTTTAAGTACTGTTAGATCGTAATGTTTCCATGGAAATTTTAGGCCCTGTTTCCACTATTCAGCTGGAAAGGCAGCTACAGTTGTGTTGTTCAGCTTGGCATGCTGAACCATTTGAGGGAATTTCTTTTCAAGAAGCAACCTCTCGGTGCAGAGTGAGATGTGGGACCACACAGGTTCAGAGCAGAGCCAAGAGAGTCTCTTGATGTCAGGAAGAGCCTCAGAAACCGCTGTGACTGATGAGAGGGGCGGAAAGGTTTTCAGGGAGCCTTGTGCTGTGGCACTGCAGAGTCCTTCAGCAAGGAAACACCCTGAAGTGGGGCACAAACCCCTAGAGGGTGTTGCTGTCAGCTCCAGAGGTTGCTTTCTGTCCAGAAGCAGCTCTGTGTGGATCAAATCTTGCCTTGTGCAAGATGATTGACTCACAAGGTCTTTCACCACTGTCAGGATCTGGTCTCTGGGCATGTTGTCATGTCAGCCAGGAAACCACAGCACTTGCATGCCTTTGAAAAGCAGATGCTGGTATTTTGCAGGCATTTCTATTGCTACAATTTGGTTTTGTGCTAAAATAAAAGCTAAGGACACATGAAAGTATGAATGCTTGAGGATTACGCTCAAGGCATCAGAGTTGAAAGATGATCTCCAAAATAAGTCAAATAAAGTCAGTAAAGCTCACATTTATATTTAGTCAGGATAAAAGGAGTCATGGTGGGCACTGACCCTGTCAAGAGGGCTCACTGCTGTATGTATTTGGAAATATTCCTCAATGTAAATGTTGAAGTTCCTGTGGAAGGGGTTAACTTCCATTCCATACTGCCATTCCCACAAAATATTGGCAGAGAGAATCCAGCTGAGCTGCATCTACTGACACCAGAATTACCATTGGCCCAAATGTTCTTCTATCATTAATCAGTTTAATTTGAAGCTTTGAGGTTGTAGAAGTGCCAATGGGCTTAGGCTGCCTATTTTACATGAGACGAAGGAACTAAAAAGATAAAGAAGGAACTAAAAAAAAAACCTTGACCACAGGAACATTTCTACAGACACCACAAAACTGAAATGGTAAGAGATGAAAGGAGAACTGGGCAACTCAAAAATAAAATACAAGTAAAGACCAGTCAGTCATCTGTGACCAATCCAGTGTTACGTGATCAACTCCCACAGAAGTGTATTTCAAACTAGTTCCTGAAAAATCCCGTGTTTATCCCTTCTGACTCTGTCTAGAGAAACTTGAGCAAAGCCAGAAGATGAAGCTGGGGTTCAGGGGAAGAAGACAGACAGACAAACCTGACTTTAGCTACATTTATTGACTGTTTGCGGCCTGACAGTTTAAATTCTGACAGTCTGGCCTGCTTACTGCTGTCCTTAGGGAAAAGAGTGTTGCAGATAAAAGAATCCATTCAATCCCATGCTCTTCATGAATGCTGATGTGTAATTTAATAATATTTAGGTTTATTTTCTTACAAGGATGCATTCTAAAGAAAGAAGTAGATCCTACAGATCACTCTATGCAATTTACTTGCAAAGAAGAAAATTCTCAAACCTTCTATCAACTGCATTAACTCGGAGTCTTTACTTTTCCTGGGGTTTGTGGTACAGAAATAAACCCAAGAGCAAGGCTCATGTGACCAGAAAATTTGGATGCTGTTCCCTCTTGACAGAGACCTCAGAAAGAGACACGTGGAAAAGGCTTTTCAAGAGTGGACTGACCCAGCAGAAATCCACAGGGAAGGGTGGGACCATAGAGGAGGATTCCATCTCTGGCAATTTGCTATTGTTACCAATTTAGTGGGTTTTAATTACTGTTGTTAGGTTCTGTCCAGATGTTCACAATGAATGGGCTGAAGTCAGCCTTTTCTCAATAACTGTTGTTCAAAAACTGCTGCAGGCTTTCAAGCACCCACAAGAATAAAGAACCAAAGAAATGCAGATGTTACTCCATCCTTCTCGCTCATGTCTTTTGTTGACTTTGAACTTTGTAGGAATATTTGAGCAGAGCATATAAAACTATTCAAAAGCAGGAGTTTTCAAGCAAACCTGTTTTGCCTTTTACATCATCTCAGAAAGGAAGGCAGTTTTACACAAAATGTATTTCGGAATTTCAGTTAAAAAGCTGAAGCTCACATTTAGGTAATGGCTTTTAATTTTGTTGCAGGTAAGAAACAAAAGTAGTTCTATGCAAAAACTGCTTCTCATTTCTGTTCACATTTAAAAGTCCCCACAAACCAGACTCCAGATTAAAGTGATTTTCCGAGCTGTTGAGTAATGCTGAGATGTCTCCACGGGCACTGGAGGGGGAAGTGCCACCCTGTGAGTGTGACTGGAGCGGTGCAGCGGGGTGGGCAAACCCAGGGGGAGCCCGAGGAGCCTGTGCCCGCCTGGGGGAAAGGGCTGCTTGGAATTCCCCCTGGAAAAGAAGCTGCAGCTCCAATCAGCCGCTCCCACCCTTGGCAGGCTGTGCACCCACTGCCCTTCTCATGGACAACAGCAATAATTACCTGTATGAATTCCATCTTGTAAAAACAGGGAAACTCACCCTGCCTGCCTGACTCTGCCAACACCGAACCATAGATAGAGAAATCCTCAACACATTCTTGTGTGTGATATTTGAACAATTCTGATTTTTAAAACCTCTCATTATAGTGTCTGTGTTAATAGAACAATATTTGGGGCAATACCAGGGAAGTGTATTTTTTTTTCAAGTCAGTAAACCAGACGGCAACTGTGTCACAGCAGTCAGGTCATTTTCCGTTTAAAGACTCCCTCTCGTGGAAATCATTCTCACTGGCTTGTTTTGACCTATTTTGCTAGTAAAAGTCACTCCATATAAGGTTTTGCAAAACTTGAAAAGGATTCTGTTGCACAGTGTTATTTGTTTTGAAGTTAGAACCCTAACAAAAACTGACAGGAGTCCTACATCTGTACTACATTGCCAGCAGATTTTGTATTTTTCTATTGAGTCGTTGCTTTTTATCACTCAGAGATTTATTTAGCATGTAGATAAAAGGGAAAAAAATTCTAACTGTTTTTCATCAGCGCTTTTCACTCTATGAGGTTTCTGCCCAGACAACATGGAGTGTTATCTACCATGTAGTTTCTCACTGGTAGAGGTTGAGTAATAATTAGGGGGTGGCTGATTCATGGAAAGCAGAGGATTCCCTGGATGTTGCTCAACTGAGGAAATGGAATTAGTAATGTCACAGTAATGGAGATGGAAAATGCCCATTCTGGAAAAAGACTTCCATAGAAACATTATGGCAGTGGGGAAGCTGCAATTTGAATTTTGGACACTGACACACAGCAGAATTTGATGCTTTCCATAATGTGTGGGACTGAAATAAAATCCTTATTGGGGAAATTTATTGATACAGTTTTACATCTCCTGAACTACCGATTTATTTTTTGAATGCTGTGAGATGTGGGCAGTATGTTGTGCTTTTAGGTCTTTAGGATCGCATGCCACAAGTGTTTAAAAAGCCGATTTAAAATATTCAAAGCCCAAACGAACAACTTGGAGCATTTCACGGGACACGGCCAAGCACCGGATGATGTTACTGAGACAGACGGGGCCCTGGAGCCCCTCAGAGGTGCCGGACGCTGCTGCAGCCCCGTACCTGCGCCGCGCCGGGCCGCTCCTGTTCGCAACATTTCCTGGCGAGCCGGGGCTTCCGGGCGGGTCACTGGGTCACTGTTGGCTTCCGTGCCACTTCTCCACGAGGAGCAGCGCGGAAATCCGGGATTTTCCGCGGTGCCCAAGGCCCCGCTCCGCCCTGAGGCGCCGCCGCCGCCGCTCCTCCGCCTGAGGGCGCGCGNGCAGGGCGCCGTGCGGCCCCGAGGCGCTTCGGGCGGGCCCCGGGGCCGGCAGGGAGGGGAAGGGGCGGCCGGGCCGAGCGGGGCGAGGCTGCGGGCAGGACTAGGCCGCTTTGCTCTGTGCCGCCGCCGCCTCCCACTGCTCCTCTGCACTGCACGGTCGGCAACGCCACCGGCAAACACCCGGCCACAGGCGGTATTTTTATATATATGTTTCTATATCTCCCCCTTACGAGCTGCTGCAGTTGCACGTAGGGTGTGTATGTGTATATTGTGCCGTATATGTGGCCGATGTGCAGCGTTATCTCTACTTTTGTTATATCACCTGTGCCGTCATGAACTTTGACAGAAAAATGACTTTGAGGGTTGAGGGAAAAGCCACTTCCTATTTGAGAAAGCAGCGAAAGTATTCTAGACTGGTTTTTTGCTTAAAGCTTATTTAGGCTAAACAGAGTGAAATTATTTTCTTTCTCTTAATTGTTTATTGCCTGTTTGCAGCCCACTAAGTATCTACAATATCTGTTGGTAGCTTTGTCTTGGAGTTGTGCTGATTTCTCCTTGCACTGAAGCCAGGCAGAGGTGGGTGTCTGCACTGGAGAGGCTCTGGCAGTGGCTCTGGAGGTTACTCGGTGTGGCTTCTGCTTTGAAACAGGGTAGATCTGTGCTGGGATGTTTTTCAGAGGTGACAGAGCCCCTTAGTGAGCAGGATTCACTCACGTTGGCTGTATCCTAAATCATATCAAACCCCAAGTCACCACATCTTTTACAGATGTTATCCTGTGGGATGTATTGGCTGGCATTGATTCCTGTCATGTTTTGGACTGAGGGCCCTTATGCTTGGGCAGTACTTGGTAATGGGAAGAAAATACCTCGGGGAATTTAATTACTACATGTCACAATTTAATATGGTTTAGAAAGGAATTTGCTAGCTTCCTGTAGGGATTTGAAAATGTTGTAAGTCTGAGTGGAAGGAAGAAGTTCCTCTTTTCCGTTTTATGAGTAACAAAAAAAGTGAGGAGTTCTTATGAATGACAGCAGTTTGGAAACAAACCTGTTCTGCTGGAGGTACTGGGATGTAAAATGTAAATAATACTTTAAAATTACCTGCTCACTCCTGGGCATCTAGTGAAGCCTGGTTAAGGTTGGCTCTCATTTTGCTGGATCTTCTTGAAACAGGAGGTGGATCTTAGTTAATATTTACCTAAAACATCTGTGGCTTGTGTTTTCCTAGGTGGTGACTCCAGAGTGTTCTGATTTGTTGGAATGACAGAAAACTCTTCTGGTTTTGTATATTCTGTCCCAAACTTACCTGGTATCTCTGGACCTTGGTTCTCCTGCTGGGAACAGACACACAACAGGTTGGAGTGTTCTGTAGGAAGAAGAGAGTAGGATAAGTGAGGAAACACAAGTGGATAAAGGATGGCTGAGGGGAGGGACATGGCAGAAGGTGCTTGAGCTGAGGAGGACAGGTAGGCAGTGATTAGTTCAGCTGTGCTGCTGGGGTGTGGTTAGGGAGAACTGAGGTGTGCACATATAAATGCAGGAAGTTTAGGAAGCAAAATGGAGTCACTTAATGAAGCAGGATGTGAAACCAATGGAAGAATAACCAGCACAATGTGGGTGTGACTGGAGAGCTGGTGAGAAAAGTCAGAAAGTGAACATAGAGTGATACGTAGCTTTGATTTAAAAAGAAAAATGAAGTTCTCCTGGAGGAAGGAGAAGTGAAGGCCTGTGAAGCCTTTAGAGAAACCTCCTAGGCCTCAGGCTGGGTTAAGGTGTTTCACATGATTAGGGAACATACCAAATGCATTTCTTCTAGAGCAGCCTGGAAAGGGCTCTGCAGGGCTGCAGCCTGAGCCCCAGAGCCTGCAGGCCTCATGTGCTGTCAGGGAAGGAGTGACTAGAGGTGGGAATAGTAAAGGAAATGCAAAGTGATCCTGGACAGCAGCTCCCAGAGGCTGCTGGGTGAACAGAGATCAGCTCAGCCAAATTTCCTGTCTTGTGCTGATTGGATACTTCGGTGAAATCCAAGTGGGGGAAGCTGGGGAGGATGACTCTGGAAGAGCTGAGGGATGAGTAAGGAACTGGCCAGCAACAAGTGATGTTGTCAGACAGGTGTGAAGGCTGCAGCAGGCTCTGAGACTCCTCAGGGATCAGGCTCAGCAGGGCTTTGTAGAGCCAAGGCTGCAAAAATGAATAAATAAGCAGAGCAGGGTGGCTGCAGAGCATCATCTTAGAGAGGGCCGAGATGTTGATGTGGTTCAGGAAGACCTGAATGTCCTTGGTGTGTGAAAGCCAGAGAACCACATTGGAATTTAATTGTAGCAGACCTCATAGCTTGCTATGAACAACATAGCTATGGGAATTCAGTGCTTGGGTGAATGAATTGATAACAGAGCTGTTATTACCTTCACTGTGCTGTGATCTTACAGGTGACTCTAACTGAAGCATTCACAGACTGTTTCTAGTAGCCTGCTGAAGTAAGGTACCAGTTGAACCACATTGTTCTGCGTGCTTGACAAAAGTCCTTATCAGGGAAAAGTGCAATTATGAAACAATTCTACCTCTCTCCAGCTCCTCCCCTTTATCAATCTTATTGTTGTCTGTTTTAATTAACATCCAAGTAATGTGCAGCTTCAACTGTGAGCTTTTCCTGCTGCACATCCTTGGAGAATGATGCACAGAACACCTGGCTGCCCAGATGGACTATAAGATACCTTTTGCTTCAGAGTAACTAAGCAGTGGTTCCCTGGCTGCAGAGTGCTGTGGCTTGCAGGGAAGCAGTAACAACTGGGCAGTGCAGAGTTTGAAGGTGGTGGTTTTTTCTCCAGGTCTCATCCCCGCACATGGACCATCCATCAGCTGCTGGTGTGAACCACAGCAGTGTCTAATAAACCCTCTGCATGCAGGTTCTGGTCTCCTTTCGTAACACACCTGCTTCTTTTTGGGCATAAAGATACTAAATTTCTCAATGCAAATGATACCCAATGAAGAGTTAAAACTGTGTCCTTGAGCTGGAAGGAACTGCACAGGTCTCACAAAGGCTGGTATGGATCTGATATTTACAGTTATGTTTCTGTGATAAAGAATGTTACAGCAGTGTGCCCAGAACAGTCTTATCTCAGGAAGTACAGATATAGCTGATACTTGAAATAAGACTTCAGTGAGATTTCTAAATATCTATGTAGAGCATGTTGATTAGAGGAGGAGATGTAGATGTACCAGCGTCCCATTAAGGTCATCTTTAACTTTATTTAAAAAAAAAAAGCCTCTAAGAAGTTGATATATGGGAACTGGATTTGGTAACACTGCTCACTGTAACATTCCTAGTCTTAATGTAATACAGAAATGAATTGTATAGGCTTTGAAATGAGCATAAATCTGTGCTTAGTGAGATCCTCTGGCCAGTGGCCATCCTGCAATAATGCTCTGGGATCCAGGGCAGCCTTACCTGGGAGGAGGGAGCCAAAACTGAGCTGGCAGAGTTTCCCCGAAGAAGGATGGCAGGTAGGCCAAGCTCCCAGACTGAACTTCTGCTTTCTGTTAACAGTAAACTCACGGCTGGGTAACTTTGATGTCACAGTGCACAATGCCAGCAGTGGCTGAGGCTGAGCTGGGGATATTTATGTGCAGCTTTCTCAGCCCTGCAGTTCTTGCTCTCCCAAGAGGAAAGCCCCATCCCCCCACTGGAATTACTGAGATTCACGTGTCTGGAACAGAGAGGGTGGAGGCAGAACTCGAGTTCCTACAGGCGGGTGATGCCTATCAACACATCAGCCCCTTGCATTGACATTTAGCTGATAGTTCAGAATTTATTGACCCCTGTTGTGCCCTGTTCTTGTCTGGACTTCCTTCTTTCGTCTGCAGTAAATGCTGAGGTGGTCAGTTTTCCAAGGCTGAATTCTCAGCAGGGTTTCTGTATTTAGTTGGTTTTTTTTCTCCTTCAGCACAGAGTCCTTGTGGAATATCACTTTTATTTCAAGATCTGAGTACAGTTTGAATTCCTGCTAATCTTTATTGGAATTTGAGTGTTTAAAGTTTGTTATTTGGTTATTTTAGTATTCCTTGGGTTTTTATTTGATTTTTTATTTAAAGGAATCATCTGTTCTCCAGAAAATATTCCTGACCTTTACTAATGGTTTGGAGTATTTCAGAATCTTCTGTAATGTGACCCTTGGAATACCAGTAGTTTTTTTGTATTGAAATAGCATAGTTAAGACTTTTTTACTTAGAGGGCATAATGAAAATGGACATATCTCTGCAAGCAGAAACAGTCTTACAAACAGAGCTGTATATTTAGCAATGAAGATCTAGTTGAGACTTGCTTCAGATTCAGTTTGTGACAGACTGCACCGAGTTCCCAGTTTGTCCATGCTTTTAAAAAAAGTCCTCCTCACTTTCCAGACTTGGATAGCAGGATGCATTTCTTTCCTGGTTGCAACAGCAGAGCAGTACAATATTGTTTATCACACAGTGATATCCTTAAGTCATGTGCTCAGAAACATGAAACTTCCCTGTGTTTGGGAGTACTTGGCATTCCTTGGCTCCTGGTGTTGGGAAGAAGGGAGGGCACACAGGCTTCTGCAGATTTCATAGCCACACAAGTGGTTGGTTCCCTGTCTTGGAGTTCAAGGTGCTGGTTTGTTTGGTTGGGGTTTTTAACAGCATGAGTTACTGGATATTTGCATCCTCAGAGTGCACGGGAGGTCTTTGGTGCATATTGGTGCTCTTGGTGTCTTGTGGCTGTAACACTCAGCTGTTTTCTGTGGAAAACAGGGCAGTTCCTTCTCTCCTGAAGTACTTGCATGTATAAATCAGTTTTTTCAAGCTTTCTTTTATACTTCCAGTTACCTGAAGGACCCCCAGTTTAGCCCTGTGTGCCATCAAATGGAGCTGAGCTGTGAGCGTGGTGCTCCTGCCTCTGCCCAGAAAGGAGGTGGCAGGTGGAGGGTCCTGCAGGAACATGTGCTTTGTATGCCCAGTTTACTGTGCTGGGACATGCTGGAGAAGAAAAAGAACATAATGTGTGGAGATGTTCAGGAAACTTGAAGGACTGGATGTTTCCACAGTGACACCTTCATTTGGAACTCAGTATGGAGCAGTGACTTGTCTTTATTTACTGCTGTTGAAAATAAACCATGCACGTGTTGAAGCTGGTACTGTAACTTTGGAATCTTCCGGGAAATAAGGCAATAAAGCTGCTGGCTTCCTTGGTGAATTAGTGTTCAAAACTGTCACTTTATTTCCTATCTTGGAATAAACTTGGTTCAGTGGAACAGTGTGTGTCTCTTGTAGGACTTAGCAGAGGTGCTTTGTGCACTGCTTGGGATAGAAGGAGTGAGTGTTTCCATCTCCTGAGGCTGGTGTGGAGAAAGACGAGGTGCAGAGCAGTGCCTGGCACTCAGTAAACCCTTCTCAGCTGCTCTGGGAGTTGTTCCCTTCCGAGGTCTAGATAAGCATGTTTGCCTCAAATCTCAGCACTGGGGAGTGGAGGCTGCTGGCTCTGTGCTGGGAGTGAGATTTGTTCATCTTTCTTACCACTGCAGTTCACTGAGAGGGATTAATTGTGGTGCAGGGAACAGTACTTTGTATTTGAGAAAGTCCCAGGCCTGGCCTGTAAGTTTTCCTCTGTTTGTATTTCTTTCCAGTATTGGTTTCATTTGTCATGTGAATGACACATGACCTAATGAAAATCTTTCTAGGCTCCAGCAGTGTTCCCTGTAAGGAGTACCATGTGTTTGTAATGGCTGGCTATCTGCCCTGCAGGAGCAGCACGGGAAGTGCTGAATTCCTGCTAGAAATTTTCCACTTGCCTAACTGATCATTGGACCCAGTTTAACTTAAAGCCTGGGACAAAAGCAGACATTTCCCATCTTTAATGTTACCTGGCAACATCTGGCCCTTAGATGTGTAATCCTGGCTAACTGATGTGTTAGTTAGCAAGTCAGCTTTTACTCCTTGCAGGTTTAAACAGCCGAAGCCAGTTCTAATTCCCTCTACATTTAGGAAAATTCTGGAATGTTTAGAAGTATTTTGACTGCCTTTTAAAAAAGAGAAACTGCTCAGCAGCCTTGCTGTAACACTGCTGTGCTGACAAAGCCACAGAGATGTTAACCAACTTCCTGAACATCTGATTTGTGGCTTGCAGCGCTTTTCCGACATGGACAAGCGGCACCCCGGGCCCCAGTTAAGGCTACTCCAGCATTCTTTTAAATCTTAGCTGTTTGCTGCAAGCTGCACTGCTTCCTTTGTTGCTGTTGCAAGTCTCAGGAGTGTGAGGTAATAGTTCCAACTTGCTGGTATTGTTAAATCTCTTCAGATTTTGTGCTGGAGTCAGATTTTATTTTCGGTTCATTCCTCAGCTCTTTGGCGGGTGAGTGCTGGTCTGGCAGTGACTGTGCAGAGCAAGGAGGGACTGAACTTTTCAACAGCTTTAAGTCTTTCTGGATAAAATTGATTATCAGTACTACCCTGGAGTGTGTTTCTACTTGGAGGCCTTACTGACTGGGGCTCAGAGCAAACAACGTGGGAACTTCGCTAGCTGGGGAACTACACAAATTTGAATGAAAGGGTGGTTGGGGGAGAGAGGAAGAGGAAGGGTTTTTTTGTTTATATGAACTGAACTGGATGATTTGGGTCACCTTGAGGGAACAAGTATCAGTTCTGACGTGTTCTGTTTTTTATTTTAGTGCCACAATGGCAACTGCACCTTACAACTATTCCTACATCTTTAAGTACATCATTATTGGTAAGTACCGTGGGATCACACCTGTGTATGTTCTGGATGGATACATGAGAAGCCCGTGGCTGTGCCACACTGCTTTCAGTTTGTGTTGTCCCACCTCAGTCCCCACAGGTCACCACACTTCTCTGCAGCTTTAGCATTTACTGGAGCATTTTGCATCATTAATCTCAAAGGTTTTAGAATTTATGTTGAGGGCACAAGTGCTCATTGGAAACCATTGGATGAGGCTCATAAACCTCTGTCAGGCTGTGTTTTTGTGTTTCAGTGTTGCTTTTAGCTGCAGCTTCCTTGGCTGCTTAGTCAGGGACTCTAAGGGATTGCATTTATTGCTGTCCTGGAAGAACTGGTCTTGCTGTTAATTGTTTAATTGTTAATGACCTTGTGTAGGTGTCAGTGATCTGCAGTATTATCGTGCAGGTTTGTAAGTCAGGCTGCTGTGACAGCCTCAGCCTCTGGAAAAGTTGGTTTGTAAAAGATCTTGCTGTGTCTCACTCTTGGCATTGCGCAAGAGGATCAGTGGAAATAAAGCAGTTTCTTGAGGTGTTCTGGATGGTTGTCAGTATTTTTGATGTTCTTACCACAGTAAGACAAGAGCAAACACCAAGTATATTTTTCAGTTTCTTCAGCTGTACTTTTTATAACCTTGCGACAGTTATAAAATCAGTAATACAAATTAACTTTTCTTGAGTGTTCTGCTCTTGCTTGCAAGCTGTACCTGTAACCAAAGCTTTAGTGGTAAAGCTGATAAATTCAAGGATATAGCCAGGGATAGAACACTGCCCATCTGACCTGAGAAATGAATGTCTCTGTACCATTTGTTGTGTGGGAGGAAGAAAATGTGCTTGTTGCAACAATGATTTAACTATTCTTTCTGTAACAGGGGACATGGGTGTAGGAAAGTCCTGTTTGCTTCATCAATTCACAGAAAAGAAGTGTGAGTATTTCAGTTCATGATATTTATTCTAACTGGCATTTTCATCCTTTTTCCTTGCCTGTTTCCATCATGCATGAGCTCGATTTGGTGTCTGTCTTACTCTCTATGAGTTTGGATTGTACTGGGTCACATTTTTGGTTTGACTTCCGCAGATGCAGAAACAAATATTGATGTAGTTATGGCAAAAGCTGCTCCAGCCAATCCTGCCTGTGAGGAGTGGGAGGACTGGATCTGATTTTACAGCTTTTCTGTGGGTTTTGATATGGACAAAGAGAAATATCATGTCTGAGCATATTTCCAATATTGGTGTCGTTTGATCACAAGCAGTTGGAGTTTTTAGTGCTAGGCCTGAATTAAAAAGGAAAAAAAGGAATAATTTTGCTTTGAGTCTTTGCAGCCTTAAGCAGCCCTGCAGGACACTTGGCCTGCCCTGGGTGATGGTGTTTAGGGCTTTCTGCAGTCTCCCTCAGCTGAAACATCTTCTCATGTTTTATCATCACTAATTAAGAATTAGCTTCAGTTCTTCCTCGTGTGTGTTGCATTGGGGTTTGCAGCAGCTGTTACCTCACTCAGTGAGTAAGTCTGGAGGTATTTCTCAGTACAGGCATCACCATGTGCTACTTGAGGTGTGGTAACAAGCGGGTAGGAGCTGCAGTTAAAATATTTGTTTCTCAGTAGAAATAGGAATTTCTGCCTGTTGTTTTTAATGAAAATGCAGTATCAGCCAGGTTTTTAAATGCCATTTTGCACATGGTCCAATTGTCCATGAGGGGGATGTTCTGTCAGCACCAAGCCAAAGGAGTATAACCAAACTAATGTACCAAACACCTCTGCTGTGAGACTGCCCCTAACTCTAGGTAGCCTGAGTAGGTCCTCATCCTGTCTGTATTTTCTTGATCTTCCTCAAAAATGAGCTTATTAACATGACTTTATCATAACTAGAAAGATGCCTTTTTGGATTTGATTTCGTGTGTTTGTAGCTACTTATAAAACTGGCATTTTCTTGGACAGTCATGCTATTGCCCTGTCTGAACCAGCTTTGGTATTTATTTTTGAATATGTGACAGACTTTTTAACTGTATCTTTCTTGATAATTCCCTAAAAATTATCTTTTCCTACTGCGTTAAAATAGTTAACCTTCTGCAAGGATAGACTGGGAATCAGCTGACTTGGTACCTTCTGATATGTATGGCCAAAGAGCAGCAGAGAAGGCAAGGAATTTTATAACTGTTTTTAAAACTAACAGCAGCTCAGGAAATACAGCATTTTATTTCTGATTAAGTGATGCAGTTTGGGAACTGTAGCTGTAAATATGCTTTTTTAGAGACTGAAAATCTAGTAAAGATAACTGAAAACTTGTGGTAGTCATATTTTTGCAGCAAGGAAACCTTGTCCTAGGAAGATCTGATCTTTGCTCTTATTTTTCATGACAGTTATGGCAGACTGTCCCCACACAATTGGTGTTGAATTTGGCACAAGAATAATTGAAGTTAGTGGCCAAAAAATTAAACTACAGATTTGGGATACAGCAGGACAAGAGAGATTCAGAGCTGTCACAAGAAGCTACTACAGAGGAGCAGCAGGAGCTCTCATGGTCTATGACATCACCAGGTATGGGCAGCAGAGCATCTCTGTGGTACTGAGGTTGGGATGCACAGCCCTGTAAGTTCTGTCTGTCTGTCCTCTTGGCTCAGAGGCTCTGTGTGTGTCTGGATGAGTAGCATCCTGTTATGTAATTCCTGCCACACCTTACCTAAATACCCCAGTGGTTAAAGAGCTGCAGATGAGACACAGGGAATGATGTGAGTGGCTTGTCTGGGAAAATCTTGCTGCTGATGAGCCTGAGAAGTTTGCATTCCAGGCTGTGACCATCTGTGTTGAAGTTGTTTTAAAGAACTGGCTTTGTCCTTAGAATCTGCTCTCTAGCAGTGCTGCTCACCTGGCAGGGGTGTCCTCAGCGGGCCCAGCAGAGCGCGGCGGTGCCGCAGAGAACATGCAGAGCTGCCCGTGCTGTGTGGGGAGAGAGCCTGGCCCCAGCCTGACCCTGGGCCTCTTCCCCAGCAGCCTGGCACTGCACAGGAGCCATCCTGCCTTGCTCTAGAGGTGACAGCTAAAGATGCTGCTCAAACAATAATGCATCAGATGCAACATGAAATACTACTGCTTTCACACATCTCTCATCTTCCTCTGGGGCTGTTCTTGATATTCTTCAGGCACCTCTTTGTTTTTTTTCTGCATATGTAGGTGTATTTCCTGTTTGTGTAAATCTTGAGTAAAACATGACCTTCTGCAGTTTGTAACTGAAGTGCTGTTGTGCTGCACTGTGTTCTGTAAGAGTATTTGACAGGAAACCCTTTAATGTGTTCTGTTCAAAACAGCACCAGCCTTGTCTGTGTGCAGAGCTGTGTGCTAGCAGGGGGAATTGGTCTGGCTTTTCCAGTGGCAGTGTAAGAGCTGCTCCAAAGCCTTAAAGTTGACTTGAATTTGTGCTCTGAGTTCACACTGCTGCTGTTTTGTCTGTCTTGAGGTGGGGAGAGCAACAGGGATGATGGATGTTGCTGTGTTTGGATGCTCACTGTGCTGTTGGCACCTAAATATTTTATAAAAGGCTAAAAGTGTCCTCTCTGGATTCTTTGCAGAAGAAGTACGTATAATCACTTAAGCAGCTGGCTGACAGATGCAAGGAACCTCACCAATCCAAATACTGTAAGTTGGAATTAATTTCACTTAAAAGCAAGATTGCTTCTCCCTGAGCAGGTGGTGGGGGGCTCAGGCCAAAGCAGTGCAGTGGTCTCTGCAAGAGCTGCCTGTGTTTTCTGCACTGCTCCTGTCCCCACTTGCAGAGTGCAGTGATTCACTTCCCTACTGCAGCTGGAGCAAAAGGGCTTCCTCTAAAAGTCTTCTTGTACCACTCACCTTTCAGGGTCTGTTTGAAGCAGTTGGAGACAAAACTGGGATGAAATCTGGACCAACCTTGATTGTGTTACTCCTTGCTTTGTGTCAGTAATGAGGTGAATGCTGTCCTTAGGTTGGAATGTAAATTAGATCTCCAGCAAAAGCTGACCAGGTTTTGTGGAGGAAGATCCTTCTGGGTCTCTCTGCCCATACCACAGAGCTGTTGTTCTTCAGCCTTTTCCCCAAATACCTCTAAAATACATTAGCACCAAACTGATGACAAAACAAAAGATTCTGTCTGGATTAGCAGCTGATTAAACAAATACAAGAAGTGGGTCAGGGTACAGCTTTCATGAGTAAAGAGCAGCTTTTTAGGACCTCATCTCATGAGAACACCCTAAAGCCTTGGAAAGTGACAGCTGGAGATGCTGTTCCTGCTTTCCCAGAGTGGGGAATGCTAGACAGAGCTATCCTTAAGGAGCATGGCTTCTGTAGATAGTCTGCTCTCCATATTTCTCTTTGGTTTTTAAAAAAGTCTCATTAATAATGAAGGTGGCAGTGAAAAAGCTCCTAAGCTTTTTCCCAGACTAACTTTGTCTCTCCTGACCCAGGTGATAATCCTCATAGGAAACAAAGCAGACCTGGAAGCACAGAGGGATGTTACATATGAAGAAGCCAAACAATTTGCTGAAGAAAATGGTGTGTTTTTCTTCTCTTGAGCTGGTACTTTCCTACAAGATAGTGATGTTAAAGTGAATCTTCAGCATTGATAGCTGCAAGCTTACACTTCCAGAGTGATGGAATTGTATGTCCAAACTCCTGCTGTGCCTCAGGCAGTCTGGTAACTGTGTGTAGTTCTAGAAATCAGCTTGTGTTGATGCCTTAACAGAGTCACAAAAGCTTGTTTAGTACCAAAATAGTGTCTTGCATGTAATGGGAAGGTCGTGGTGTGTCTGACTTGGGGCTCTTTGAGGCGTGTTGTGCACTGACTGTTAAACCTCTGTCTCTGAACAGGTTTATTGTTCCTTGAAGCAAGTGCAAAAACGTAAGTGACTTTTGGCTGCGGTAATGTTCAGATTGGTCTGTTTGCCATGACTTGAAAGTAACTTGAAACTGAGAGCTCTGGCTGCATTTCAGCAAAGACTGGTTGAATTCAAATGAACTGATTTGGATTTCAGGCCTTATTTGAGTGTGGAATGTGTTCAGTGTGTGAAGGGTTCCTTCCCCCGGGTGTTCAGAGCTGCAAGTTTGGTCTGTAGGCAATGACCAGCCCCTCCAGTAACTGAAGAATTGGTGTGGCATGCTTGCATTGGGGCTGGCTGTGTCACTGAGGAGGAGCAGATCTCCAGGGCCACCAGGAAATGTGGTTCCCACTGGCACTTCTCAGAACAGAACTTTGTAACAAAAAGTGATTTTGATCCGTAGCGGCTCCCTTGTCTTTAAGCCTCTCTCAGAATTGTCCTGTGCATGTGGCTCAATTATTTTTGCTCCTCAGTGCTTTGGCACATATTCCTTATTCCTGCTGGTCCTGATATGGGTGTGGTGGCCCCCTGTCCCGGGGCTGGGCTGTTGGGCTGAAGAGGACGGCACAGTGCCTGCCAGCTCCAGGGCAGTGCCTGTCCAGCTCCCTCTGGCAGCAGCACTGCAGCCCCAGTAACTCCTGCTGCTCTCTTGCAGTGGAGAGAACGTGGAGGACGCGTTCCTGGAGGCTGCCAAGAAAATCTACCAGAACATCCAAGACGGAAGCCTGGACCTGAACGCGGCCGAGTCGGGCGTACAGCACAAACCGTCAGCCCCGCAGGGGGGGCGGCTAACGAGCGAACCCCAGCCCCAGAGAGAAGGCTGTGGCTGCTAGTGACCCCTCCGTGGCTCCTCCTGACCCCTCACCTCTGGCTCTCGGGAGTGGTGCTTTTGACCGCTTCCCCATCTTCTGTACATCTTACTGGGTTTAATTAAACTCTGAGACAAGTTTAACACAGTACTAAACTGCTAAACAACTTTAGATGTAATCAGGTTATCAAAGGCAAGTAGAGTAATAAAACCTCTCCTGCATGGTAAATCTAGAAGTTTTTTTTCCTTGATTGTCCTTGTGATAGTGTCACCGATACATAATTTAAACTGAGCACTGATGCTGGACTCCTGATTTTACACTTTTGCAGGGCTTTGTCTTGTATGGTTTATTTTATGGTTCTTTGGCCTTTCTTCCCCACCTCTAACTGTTCGAGCTGTCAGTAGTAAAGGATAAGTTTTTGCTGTGAAATGACTTCCGATGGTAGCGAGGGGCTCTGTAATGATGTGCTTTTGTTGGAAGAATTCCCTGTGGGATGTGCTGGGGTCGGGGTGGCGCAGGGAAGTGATCTGTTCATTCTTGTGCTCAATAGCTTTACGTCATTCTTTTGCCACTTTTATCCTTTACCTTTGTTAACAGAACGTAAATATGTATAAAATTTGAAGGAACTGAGCTAACAGTTAAATACATCCTGTGTATATGATTTTAATGAAGAAAATGATGCCTGGCATTAGAGCAGTGTGTAAGAACCCCCTGTTTGTACAGTCTGAGCTCTCTGTGCCCCCGTGGCAGCACAGCCCAGCTGGGGCTGCAGCTGTTGGGTGTCACTTGCGGGGTCCCCACAGTGCTGGGGACACAGACATTAACACTAGTGGGGTGTGGCTCTCATTCTGCACTGTGCAATGCTCCCCTCTGCACTCAGCAGTGCTCTACCTGCTTCTCTTTGGCATTCTCGGGCTTCAGCTGTGGCCAGGCTCTCGCACACCTCCTGCTTTTGTACCTGTAACTTTGGGACTGGGCAGAGGCTGAACTGGACAGTTGGAACAACATGTGCTCTCTAGGGATTTTTAACTACTCTTGTGTTTTTTAACAGTGCTCTGTGAGGGGGTTTTTTTAAGGGTTTTGCTTCAAGCCTTCAAGTACATCCTTCCTGGGGTGCCACAGCCTGGCCTGTGTGTGAGGGGGTATCACGTGGTGACCCTGCCTGTGGGGGTGTTGCTGCACTAATGTGGGGTTTTAGTGTGGCTCCTTGTGCAGCTTCATTTGGAAAACATCACAAGGTTTAAAAATGGAAGAGGGTAAGTGCTTAACCACAATTCAATGTCCCACTTCAGGCTTACTGCAGTGTTTCAAATACAAAGTAGTCTGAAAATCCTTCTTTAGACACTAAAACTCTACAATGTTCAGACTTGTAAGTAACCAGTGGTACCAGAGTATTGTACAGTCAATGTTAAATAAAAGCCAAAACTGGAATGTGCAGACAATAGGATTTGGGTAACTTGTGTGCTGTCCCTTTGTTTGTCTGGTTAGTCCTTTTTTAACTCCTGTTCCTCAGTAGATGGGTATGTTCAAGATCTCCAGCTCCTGCATCCTGCTTAACCCAAGGCTGCACCAGGGTTTGCCCAGGGACCACGACCTGCTGCTGATGTGAAGTCAGTGTTGTAATGACTACAGCTTGTTGAGGTGCAATACCTGTACTCCCAGAGTAAGTTACAGTAGGTCTTACTGTTTCTGTCACAGAAAGGATCTGTTCGGACTGCTGTACTCCTCATTTGATGTAACAATGCTATTAATCTAAATATTTGTAAATAAAGTACCTGTATCTAGATAAATGTCCCTGCTGTGTGTTACTTCCTCTGGCCCTCGGTGCTGAAGGTGGGACCTCTGAGGGGGGAGAGCTCCTTGGAGTGCTGGGATTTGAGTTCAGCCTTCACCCTGGGCCTTTCTTACTACAAATGTCTCAGGGTTTCCCAGAGGAATCTGCCAGTGGTTTCCAGAGCTGCTCTCTAAGGGAAGCAGGGCTGGGTGGTGTTTGTTCCAGTGAACTCTGACAATGGCTGCATAGAAAAATGTTATCTTTAATGAGGATGAGAAAGGCCAAGACTGAGATGATGCCAAAGCCCATCCCTGGGAAAGGGTGGGGAGGGCTGGACAATCCCTGCACAGCCACTGGCCTGTGCCGTGTCCTGCTGCCTGAAGGATTTGCAAAGTGGCTTTTCCTCTGCTCAGTAGGGAGTAAGTTGATTGTAATTTTGTTAAGAAGCCATTGTCTGTATCCACCTGGTTCAGACAAGTGATGGAGCCAAGCCTCGGCAGAGGAAGAGGGACAAGGACAGAAATGCCAATGTTGGACATGGTCCTGCAAGGAGGAGCCCCAGCACTCAGAGCACTGGCCAGGGCTGTGCCAGTATCCTGGAGAATAGCTTTAAGGAGAAGAATCTTAACCACCCCCCGATAAAAGCATGAATCACAAAAGTTTATTTTAGGGAAGTATCCAAAATAATTGTATTTTAAACCTCCATGCATTTGGCAACAGATCAAGCCTTGTAACAAGGTTTCTTTAAAGTGGAAACTGGCCACTAACTGAGCACTTTAAATAGGAGGTTGGTTTGGACATGTTTAAATACACATTTAAATTTTTTTTTTTTCAGAAATCAACTTATATATAAAAACCTGTTGTCAATTGTACAAAACCTTCACAGTACTGGCCTTGCAGCAGCTGTTTGTAAGTGGAAGCAAAGGCCTTTCCAGACAAGGCTCGCCCAGTGAGGTAGGAGAACTCTTCAGAGGTGGCACCTGAGGGCCCCTGTCCAAGCTGTGGATGTGCTTTGGGCATTGCTTGTAAAGTGAAGCCACTTTTCAAGTAACATTTGTACCTTACCCTGTTACAAAAGAACACTTTTGTACCAGGCTGGGGTGGAACCAGCTGTCCCAAAGGTTCAGCCACCGGGCTGAACAGTTGAACCAAGAAAGTTCCTGAAAGATCGGGGATGGCAACAATTTATGCAGCAGTGACTCCATGTCCCAGGAGAGCTCCCAGCAGCTCTCACCCAGACTCTTCTGCACAACACACAAACCTAAAGCAGAACGGACACCAGCCCTGGGAATGCTGGGAACGGACAGCGTGGTCTGTGAAGCCACAGCTGCCCCATGGCCCCTCAGCCTTCCAGCCACTTGTGTCTCTGGGAGGTTGGAACTGGCCTGAAGCCACATCTCACCTCTGGCCTTCACCGGGAGATTCCCTGGGAGCTGGAACGCAGCACTGGCGATCCCAACGCACTTCCCGGGCTGCTGGGGACCTGTAAAAAAACCCCAAGCCACTGTGAGGAAAGCTCAGCCTTTCCAAAGACATCAGCTACTGCCAGAGCAGGGGTAAGGTGTGATCATCACCTTCAGAAACCCCTGTCCAGCCTTGGAGAGAGGCAGCACGTGGCTGTAACACCTCCCAGTGAAAGAAGAACCATTAAAGCCCCCCAAATCAGAATTCTGGTCCACAGCAGAATATTACCTGAGCTTTTGTTACATTCAGAGTGCTGTGAAGAGATCCCAGGCTGGGGCTGCTGGGCAGGAAGAAGGAATCTGAAGCAGTGCTGCTGACCAGGTCATCCAACACCTGCAGCTGGCGCTGGAGGCTGTGCAGGCTCCCGGCCGTCTGCCGCTTCCCCCGCAGCAGCACCTCAGTCTGCTTGGCCAGGCAGCGCCGCAGCTGCGCCTGCAACACACGGGGAGGGGCACGGCGGGCATTGGCAACCCTGTAAAGTCAGCCCTAAAGGCCGGAAGGTTCAGTCTCACACCACAAACAGGGGGCAGTGGGTTTGGGAGTTATTTTTAAATAAACTCCGTTTTGATGGCCATGTTCTAACTGAGCCTGGACCTTAAGGTAATCATGGGTGGTGCTGAACTCCTCTGTCATGTTGCTGATACACCACAGGATGACAGAAATGAGAGAAGCTTGTTGGAATACTCCAACATCCAATTAACTGCCAATTAAAATTACTCATCTTGCTACAGCCAGGCTTTTACTGTTCCCACCCAAAGCTCCTCTCTCTGGTCATTACAGAGTGGATTTTCCTGGGCTGGACGAGGATCCCCACTCCCCCAGGTTGTTTAGATCATGTTTTGAAGGGGCCCAAGGGATGTGAGGGGCACAGATGTGGCACCTTGAGCCGGTCCTCATGCTGCTGCAGCTTCTCCCGGCGTGCCTCTCCCCGCCACTGCTCATCCTTTGGGAAAAAAAAGCACATTCAGCCAGAGGGACCAACGCAGCACCAGGAGCAGCTACTTGTCCAAAGCATTTTACCAGTAAGAAGAATCTGGAAATATTGAACTTCTCTTCCAAGGAGAGGAGCTGTCTGTCAGCAGCAGCGAAGGGAGCAGTCTCTGAGTTATCACTCTCACACTGCAGACTGCTCTTTCCTTCTAATGATGCTTCCGAATTTTCCAACAGGTCTGGAGAAGATGAGCGTGAAGATTTAAACCCTGTCCTAATTTCATTTTCAACCTCCAGGTTAAGCAAGGTTGCTGCACTCTCAATTTCCCTTTGTCTCTCTTCCAGGTCTTGGGTTTTAACCTGCAGCACAGAACAGTTGGGTTACAGACACCAGTCCTTAGCCTAAACCTGCCACACGCTGACCTTGCAGGGCCTTCCCAACTGCTTTCCAATTTCCATCATTCTGCTGTTTAAAATAACCCAAACCCCCAAACTTTCTCCACTCAGCGAGGACTTACTTGCAGTTTGCTTTCAAGCTCCATCCTTTGCATTTTCTGTGTTTCTCTCAGACTCAAGATTTGTTTTTCTGCTTCTTTCCTCTCTGACACTATCTGACCTTGAAGTTGCTTTAGCTCAGACTTGGAGACCTCCAGTTCTTTCTGAAGACACTGTATTTCTCTGTCTTTCTGTTGTAACTGTAATTCTTTTTCTGAGAGCTGATGTTCTGTAATTTTTTTTAAAGAAAAAATCCTGATTAGCAAAAGCTTATCTTGGCCCACTTCATACACAGCAGATATTTTCCAAACACCAAGAACCCAAACAAGATGAACAAAAATATTTGTTGTGTGTTGTGCCGTTATCCACACCCCCCCCCCCCAGAGATGGTGGCAGTTCATTTGTGCAATGACTTACTGCTTTTTCTGATGGCTTCTTCAAGAGCTGCACACCGGGACTCCTCCTTTTCCAGCTTCCCAAGGTTCTCCTCTGCCAGCTTGACTTTAGCTAGTGCCTGCTCCAGTTTCTTGTGTTGATCTGTCAGTTCCTTTTCCAATAAGATTTTCTGATCCTTCACTTTGGCTACACATTCGTCCAGTTTTTTCTCCTCATGCTCTGAGTTTTGCTTGAGGCGATGAAGAACCTGCCAGAAACCCCCCCCACTCTGAGCTTGAACCAGCACCAACTCAGAGAGAACAAAAACCATAACTAACAGACATTAGAGGAGTAAAAACAGCATAAATTGGAAAGAATCTAGTCTAACAGTCCCTACTGACAAAAAATGTTTGTCCATTTTTCTTGCCTTTCTCATTTTCAGAACAGCTTCCTCAGTTTTTCTTTTGGGTAACACTTTGCTGAAACTCCTCACCCAACCCAAGCTAATTTGGCCAAACCAATCTTTGGTTTTGTGATAATTTGTAAACTCCCACCTCAAACTTTTTGGCCTGAATTATTTTTAAGGTCAGGAGAAAGGGAGGCAAGGAGAAAGGGGGCTTGTTACCGCTTCCTGTTGGGCAAGTTCTGTTTCCTTCTCTTCAATCTTTTTCTGGAGCTGCTGCAGGTGGTTCTGCCTCTTCTTGTGCCTCTCCTGGCATTCCTTACGTTTCCTTAAATACTCTCGGATCTCTTCCTTCAGGGCTGCCTGCTCTCTGAGCAGCTCCTCCTGCTGCCTGGAGTTGTTTTCCAAATCCTGCAATGGAAAACAGAAGCACGTGGCAAGAGGAGCTGGGAGGAGAAACCAGCCCCAAAGATCTGGGTTTGAGAGAACAGAGCTGGTCACTGGCACACTCAGGGCTCCTTCCACTCAAACAGCCACAGAATGAATTAACACAGAAGGAGCCACCAGATAAAAAGCCAGAAGGTGCTGCTTGGTTGGCTGTTTTTAAATTATTTTCTTCCTAAGGAACAATAAACCCACCCCACACTCAGCAAGAAGAAGGCAATAAAGCAATCTCTGTTCTCAGCTCTGCAGGGCTCTGATGTTGAGCTGTGCCCACATGAACAGGTCAGGAGCAACAACAGACTCCCAGAGTGACCACAAGGACGTGTTTCACTAAAACCAACCTGTTCCACAAGGTGAAGCTGCTGCCTCGAGTCGTTCAGTTCTCCTTTAAGTTTTTCCTGTTCTTCCTTTTTCCCTAGAAAAGTATTTTCAATCAGCAGTTTGAAATATCAATACACAGAAATTCTCTCTTTTCATGAGCAAAGAGTGAATGACACAAACAGAATTTATGAAATGTCCATCTTTTCAACATGTTAAATTCTTTCTGCCTATGGACATGTGAGCATACTGAATGTTTGCTATCATACAGTTCAGTTAAAGTGTGTCTTTTAACAGAATTTCTCTTAAAATGTATCACTGCTTAAACCCAAAAATTGATCTTTACCTTGAAGGTCCTCCTGGACAGCAACAATCTCTGCATTCAGTGATTTCTTCTGCTTGTTCAGTAGCTCCACCTCCTGCTGCAGGTTCTTAACATCCCATTCCACTTTTTCCATGTTGGACAGTGCAGTTCTGCTGCTGTCTTCAGCAGCAGTTAAGTCTCTGTAAAAATGTGAATCATATTCTTGGTTAGTTGGAAATCGTTGGTGAGGACTTTAAAAATGTCAGTAAAACCCTCTGAGCCTAAGGGGATGGCAGTCAGAGCAAGACAAGTCCTGTTCAAAATGCAACACTTTACTTTTTGTAACATTTCTCATGGCATTGCCAGGGTGTAACAAATGCTGCTGATTCATCAGCTCCATTGCTGAATATCTTTTAAATCTGCTGTAGAGAGGCTTAAAGCAAAAGCTCCACAGAACATAAGAAAATGCCTGTTCTGTATCATTGGGCACCTCAGAGTTAGAGCTGTACTTTTAATTACAACAAACAAACATTCAAGCACTTCCCCATCCCTTCAGATCTCTGCAGGAAAAAAGACATTCCCCCACCTTTTGGTTTGTGACAACCTCCTCTCCAAACTCCTGGAGTCCTCTTGCAGTTTCTCTTTCTCTCTGGTCAGAGCCTCGATGCTGCTTTGCAGAGCTCTCATTTGAGAGCCCAGGTGTTCGTTCTCCTCACGGTCCTTCCTGAGGAGCTGCTCCTGCCACTCCACTTCCCCTTGCTGACACTGAAATAATCTCTGAATATCCTCCAGTTTTAACTTCTCCTAGGAAGAAGAACAGGCATGGTGAGCACCACATTTCTATGGTCCAGAAGCAGAACACTGACATCCTTAGCTGCAGCCAGAGTGATTTCAGCACTGAATGGAGGAAGGTGACAATAGAATGGTTCCAGGTACCTTGGGGACCTTTTTAATGCCAGAGATCACCCAGCTGAGTTAAACTCCCTTCTACACTCATCGTTTGGAAGTGAGGACACAGGATCCAGATAAAAAGACTCTGGAAGCTCCTAAAAACCAGCATCCATCATTCTAGAGCCACAGAAGAGCTTCTGTGCTCCCTCTCTCTCACACCAAGAAATCCCATTATTTTAAAGGGCCTAGGCAGACTTAAGACTTTTCTGTGATAAACTGCAATCTTAGATTGCAGATTAGAAACTGATTGATTTAAAAGTATCGGGACTCTGTTACCCAAGGCTTAAGAGAACCACAGACCTCCCAGTTTCTGCATCAGCCACAGAGGCATTTCTTACCTCTAGAACAGCCACCTGGGTCTTTTCCAGCTCATTGACCTTCTGCTCATGTTGTAGTTTCAAACCTTCCAGTTCATTCTTCTCAAGCTCCAGCATTTCCAGCACGTGTTTCAGTTCTAGTGCGGTGAAATAAAGAGCAGTTATTGAATTAGGATGAGGAGAACCAAAGAGCTCTGTGTTCCTTCCCAATCTGCACAAAACCCAGTAAATGCCAGAACATACCCATCTTATGCTTGCTGATTTGCCCAAGTATTCCTTGAAGATTTTCCTCCTCCTTTCTAATATCCTTCTTTAGGACCAAAAGCTGTGCTCTTCTCTCATTCATCTGGACATCCAGTTCATTCCTCTCAACACTAAGCTCTCCCAGAAGTACTTTTATTTCCTGTGAGAATGTATCAGTGTTACAAGGAATACCATTCTTTGCAATTTTAATTAATATTTCCTTTAAACTGAAGTTCTAAATATTTATAAAATTATTTAATAGTCTGTCATCAGTATTCTAGTTTAATAAGCAAAAAATACAGAATATTTAAGTTAAGGTCTTGTTGATGATTTAGAGTAGTAATTCTGTAAAGATTTTGATCTCCAGACCTTACCACAACATTGTCATTCAAGTGAATAATAGGCCTTAAAACAAAACCAGACAAGAAGCCCTCACAAAAGAAAATAAACCACAAATATAATTAGCCCTGATACTTGGTTTTGATTTCAGCAGGGAAGTACAGACTCATCTCTGTGCAAATGGGGATGGGCAGACCAGGGCAGCTGTGTTGTGTTTTACACACACTGATCACACTGATTTCCCTCAGCAGCTGCTCCTCAGCAACAGGAAGTCATTCACAGACTTATATTTAATATAATTTAGCTCTTGAGGGACCAATTCTGTAAGAATTACTGGAACTGGGGAGTTCTTCTTTGTGCATCTAGACCAAGCTTTTAGTCACACAAAACCATAAAATTCCAGTGCGTTTGGGAGGGCACAAAAAGCAAAACTGATTTTGTGGAAACCTCCTGGAATGTTTGTAGTACTTCAAGTCTTTTCCTATAATGATTTGAAAAGTCATTTGGGAAACTTGCCCTTATTTGGCGGAGCTTTTCATGTGCTTCAGTCTCTCCATCTCGAAGAGCTTCTTTGAGGTCACCTTTCCTTTGGGAAATGCAGTCCTGAAGGCCACAGAGCTCTTCTGTTCTTTGAGTCACCTGCTGCTCCAGGAACAAGAGCTCTTGCTTCTGAGCAGAAATCTACAGTGGAGAAGTTTAACAGAAGAATCAGTGCAAGCTTTTGTTTTTGTAGTTAAACATGAAAAAAGCCCATGTGAAAAAGTACATCAGAGAGACTGGGATCATAATTGTGAGACAAAGGTCAATTCCAACAAAATGGATAGGCCAGGGTTAGTAGGCCAAGCCTTACCTGATCTTTCAATGTTTCCAGTTCAGTTTTCTTGCCCTGAACAAGGTTTTCTGCTTCTCTAATGATCTGGAGATGCTGGCCCTCATTACCTTCTGCAAGTTGAATATCTCCTTGGAGCTTCTGAAGACTGAGAGTGAGGATTAAAACAGGAGTCAGAAGAAGTGAGAATATCTTAGGCAGTGACTCACTGGAAGAGAACATGTTTAACTTAATACAGTTCATGGCAAATTAAAAGTCCTCACCTTTCAGTGAGCATTTCTATCTTCTGGTTTAATGACTGCAACTCAGAGTCTCTTGCAGCCACCATTTTGTTGATTTCCTTCAAAATACCTTCTTGTTCCCTCTTATGCTGCTCCAAACCCTTCATATCTGTCTGTAATAACCTAGAAGAGCATTTATGCCTTTTCATATTAACATTTTAACAGCTCTCCCTCTCCAAAAGCAGTGTCTTGATACTGGGAAAGAACTCAGTCCTTGTCCTCATCCCATGTGACACAAACCCACAGGAGCACCCAGGGTACCTGAGCTGCTGAGCTGCTTTCACAAGTTTGGTGGCTGTTTCCTGAGCCCTTTGCTCCAGCTCCTCTGCCTCCATTTCAGTGCAGGACAAATGGTGTTTGGCACGATTGTACTTCTGCAGAGTCTCTTTAGTCTAAAGCAAGAATTGAAGATTGAGACAATACATTCCACTTTATGCTGCATTTGCTGTTTAAAGGTGAGCTCCTGGCTTGAATATTCCACTTCAGCTTTCTCCCTCTTTCTACCAGGAATAATTTTTTCTCTTTTCTTGTCCAGAGCAGAATGGTTTTCTCCTCTTCAACAAGGACTAAACCAAGTTCTTCTAGCACAGTTTATTTCCTAACTTACTTTCATATAGAAGCATTTTAAGAGGTTCCAGGTTATCCATGTGGAAATAAACTGCCTAGACAAACAAAACAACACTCAAGGCCTTCTGCCCTCAGGGTTTTGCCTTCACTCACCTTGCCCCGGGTGCTCTCGAGTTCCACCTGGGCCTCTGTGAGGAGCCTGTCAGCCTCTCTGAGCTCTGCCCGGCGTTTCAGGAGAGTCTTCTCTGTACACTCAATCTCCTCTGCAACATCTTCCTGCTGCTGAAGGGACTCCTCCAGCTGCAGCTCTGCAAGGAGGCCGTCGGTGTAGCCGTCAATAAAGTCCCTGAAAAGTCACGATGAGAAACACAGAATGAAAATACAAACATGCCAGAGATCTGGGGGCCTCTTGAAGTTCTAGAATAGTAAATGAGTGAAAAAGCTGACTTTTGCTGGGAAAAGGTTTAGCTGTTTGCACATGCATCCTTTCAGCCCTGCTCCCACCTGCGTGTGCTCCGTTTCTGAGCTGCCCGGCGCAGCTCTGCCACTTCACATTCCAGCTCTTCTCTTTCCTGCTCAAGTTCTTCAACATTTCCATGCAATCTTTCCACCTCCTTTTTGTATTTAAGCTCAGCTGCCTCTGAGCATTTCTCTTTGTATTTCTGAGACTTTAAATAGCACAGAGTGTCTTCCAGCCTTGAGACTTCACTCTCCTGCACACAGGGAACAGAACAACACAATCAGGAACTACTTTCCAGCTGAGGCCTCCTGACACCCAGGAGCAGCTCCAGATGGCAGAGACTGCAACCAGACCCAGACCCTTCCTAACCCATTTGTCAGTCAGTTCCCAAGGGTTCCAGCTGCAGCTCTGGCTCTTACCAGATCCTGATGTTCAGGCACGTTGCAGTGGAGCACTCCCAGGGGAATGAGTGGCACTGTGAAGTTTGGAGGCAGAGGGCCATAAACCACCTGGGATCCCAGAGGAGGTGGCCCATGCATGATGGATCCAGGAGCAACTGGAGCTCCAGTGGCTGCTGCGGGAGGAGGGCCATAAACCCCCACGCCCTGAGGTGCAAGGGCCCCATCTGGAAGGGCTGTGTAAATAACTGTGCCTGAGGGTGGGACAAAGGGAGAGGCTTCAGGGACAGGAGATCCTGCATCTCCTTCACCATCTTCTTTTGCTCTTCTATCTTGAAAAGAGACAAAACCAAACATGTTACTTTTAGTAATTTTTTCAGCAGAGATAGTCTTCAAATGCACATTATAAATTCTATGTAATTTACAAAAATGCAACAAATGTTGCTTAAGCAAATTTATTCAACAGCAATAAACATTTATATTCACTCATGCCCTTCAAAAAAAAAAGCTCTGTGAACTCTAAGCAAGCCCATCTTTAGTCTGCTCCTAAACATTCTGAGACTGACACTGACTTACCTTTGCCAGAATTTGCTTTGTACAACCTATTTCTGACTGGTGAATAAACCCAACATCCTTGGCTGGGCAATTCCTCCCTCCCACAGGGTCTGTCCTGAGCATCCCCTCTCCTGGCTGGGGATGTGCCAGAGCACCCCAAACACACTCCAGAGTCTTTGGTGCTGTGAGAAGCAGGAGTTGAAGCCTAAAGAAAAAATACAGCATGTGTTAATCTAGAAATGACAAATCATAGCAAATAAAGGAGTTGTTGTAGACATTCTAAGGATTTTTCAGAACAGGCTACACATACTCTGCTGTCTCGCAGTTCTAAGGACGATGCTGCTTTAAAAGCACTGAATATATTTTAACAGTATTGGTTTTAAATTCAGACAAATATTCTCTTGAAAGAAATGTTTATCTGTAACATTCTCTTTTAACCCTTACCTAAATGGATTTTCAGTAGTGCCCACTGAACAGTTCTCTCCCAAGGTTATGTACCCTGGACTCCTATCAGCACAGTAAAGAGCTTTACCAGCTAACATTTGTGTGTGCTTTATTTCAGTATTTCTCCTACATGCCAGCCAATATTTGTTCTTAAATTTCTCCTAAATCTACTAAATTTATAATGTACTTCCCCCATCAAAGGGCTTTCCACAGGGAAAACAACCCACAAGAGGATTTTTATTCCTGACCTGTGATGATGGCAGATAGTACCAGCATCCTCCTCTTTTCAGGGGCTCTGCTGTGCTGGTGCTCTGATCATTCTGCTGTGAGAGCACATTTCTGAGGGCTACAATTTCATCCTGTAAGGTTTCAATTTCATCTTTGTTACCTGGAAATTAAGCACAGTTTTAGAGACATCCAAGGCAAATAGTTAAATAGATAATGCATTCAACTTTTCCCTCAATGTTATCCAGTTAAACTGGAACTATATTTAAAAAAAAAAAATTGCTGAGGGAAACAAACTAAATGTTATCTATAATGACAGAAATACACAGGGGGTTTGGTGGCTTAAAATTGTGGAAATACAAGTATAGATCCAGGTAACTGCTGCTCATTTTCCTTACAGAGCTCTGACAATGTCCTGGAGCAATTTAAATGGAATGCTCAGCACAATCAGTGTTTTCTAAACAGCTGTAGGAAGTGCAAACTATTGAACATTGACACAGGATATCTGTATAAACCTGTAGAGAAGGATATTCTCAACACTATTCCCCAGATTCTCAGTTCAAACAGCGAGAAATGGGGAATAACAATCTTCTGTATCCCTGCAAGAAGTGGAGAGAAAAGAGAAATTACCTGTCCCAATATTATCCAGCAACCATTTCAAATGGTCAATCTCTGCTTTTTGCTGTTCCACAGCTTCACTTAATTTATTAATTTTAAACTTCTGAGTGTTTGATGCAACAGTTTTCTCATCAGCTTTCTCCATTTCCTGTAGAAGCTATTTGAAATAGATGTTTAAATCACAAAAAGCTCCTACTCAATGCCACAAAGCTGTTCCTCCCATCCCCTCATATAAGAGATGTTTGAGTGAGCAGGTGATGGCTTTCCTTAAAACTCAGCTGCTCCATGCAGTGAGGTTTTCAGTTTGTTCTTGGGCAGGTGTCAGGGGAACACTGTGATTTGGGAAGACTTGAGGGGAAAAGGGCGGGGCAAGGACCTCTAAACATGACATTTCCAGAAACTCACTGATATTTTATCATATAACACAGAGCAAACAACCTACTTCTCCTTCCTTGTCCTTCAGGAGTTGTTGTAGCAATTCTATTTCTGCTTCTGCTTTGGCAAGTGCCTGGGAAGTACGAGCTGCCTCAGCAGAGACCTCTTGGGCTTCCTCAAGCTCCTGAAATTGAGATTTTTATTTGAGCTGTAGTTTGCAGGAACATCTCTCAGGTTTGAGATGTGCCACGGCAAAAAGCTAACCACTGAGAAGCATCAGCACCTGACTGTGCTGGACCTCTAGACACATGTAAAATACTGTTTCTCCTTTAACTTTACACTGTTGGTACAGAGAAGACGTTATTATGTAGCCAAAAGTGCTTCCCAGTTTGAAAGAGACTTTCCAGTCCTTTCTTTCCTTTTTCTGTCTTACAGAACCATGTATTATCTATTGTTTGCCTTTCAGTTAATAAGAGATTAATGATCTTCCCCCTCCTTTTCCCTCTCACAGCAGGAACCTGTGCATACCCAAATATCCTCTCTCATCTACTGCATCTCAAACTGTCCCCAAAGCAAGAGCTCCTGTGCAGCTCAGAACAATTCAGAAGAAAGCTCTGAAGCTCATTTGAAGGACACCAGCACTGCTCCCACTGCAATGGCACTAACAAGCAATTAATTAATTAATTCCCCATGCTGATTTACCTCAGCTCTCTCCTGGTTAATCCTGAGCACAGTCTCCTGCAGAGCCTTGAGCTGGCTGGCAGCGAGGGAGAGCTCGGTGGCTGCCAGCTGGTCTGAGGTGATCACTGCTCTCTGCAGCTCCTTCAGCTCCTTATCCAGACTCAGCACCTGCACTTGTGCCCTGGCATCTTCTATTTTTTTCTGCAAGCAGGAAAACAGACTTTTACAATGTACTTTCTTTCATCCTCCCCCCACCCCATTTCATATTATTTAGAAAAGAAATCTAAAGCGAGGACAAGCAGTAAAATTTAAGGAAAAGCAAGATGTTATATTTAACACTTGTGTTCCTACATGTATTGTTTTAGCTTAGAAAGCAAAAACTTCCCAAGTTTCTGTTTCTTCTTTCCTGAGCAATCAAACAGTGCACAGACCCGTCCTCACCCATTCTTACCCTTTTCTCTAAATTCTCCAGCTGAGCAAGAATAGCCTCTTTTTCTTCATCTGCCTCCTGGAGCTGCTGATCAGTCAGGCCCTGAATCTCTTTCATGCTCTTTATTTTTTCATGTAAACGTTGAATATCATTCTCTAACTGATGGACCTTGTTCTTATTTTGCCTGTTTTCAGCTTTAACCTGTAAGTAAAATACGTTAGAATAAGTAGCCAGACTTCTTTTCCAAACAAAAGACACCCTGTTTTAATTATTAAATTCCTGGGAAATGCAATTACCAGCATACTTTGCATCAAAACAGAAAGGAAAGGTAACTACTGTGCCACTGTACCTGTAATAATTCAAGAGTGCCTCAGTTATTTTATTAGAGATATGTATAATGATCTCTCAAGAAGGTTCAGAGCTGTATTTTTCTAGTGATTATTAAAGTCTTTGTTGCCTCTGAGACAGATCATCGACTAAATTCCAATTCAGCAAATAATCAGCTAAAAATCAGGAAGACTGTTAATGAAAAATCCAATCAGACTCCACTGTTACACAAAGGACAGAGCACAGCAAAGCTTCATCAAGTGAAACTTGATCCTTCAGCTGCAGGTTACATTTTTTAGACCAAGCTGAAATTGTCTCACTCTGGCTTTTGTTGTTTGGTACGTGCCTGTCTGTATTTCTCCTGTATTTCTTCCAGTTTCTCCTGCTGGGATACCATTTCTTCCTGCAACTGTCTCTGTCCAGCCCATGCTTTCTCCTTTTCCTTCTGTGCATCAGCAAGGATGTCATTGAATTCTTTCTGCAGACTTGCAAGGTTTTTCCCTAAAATATCAGCTGAATTTGGACACCTGTAAGAGAACCAATCCGGGTTCCAAGACAGAAAACAGTGATTTTAAGTTGTGATCCAGATACTGAAATCATGAATGACAAATAGTGCAAGTTTGAGACGTGCTGTTTAACTCATTCAGGTTAGGTTGGAAAAGCCCTCTGAGTTCATCAAATCCAACCACTACCCCAGGACTGCCAAGGCCACCACTAACCCATGTCCCCAGGTGCCACATCTAAATATTTTTTAAATCCCTCCAGTGCTGGTGACTCCACCACTGCCCTGGGCAGCCTGTTCCAATGCCTGGCAAGACTTTCAGGGAGGAAAAATTCCCAGATATCCAACCTGAACCTTTGCTGGCACAACTTGGGGCCATTTCCTCTTGTCCTGCCCCTTTCACATGCTCAAATCTCACATTGTACTTTTATTTTACTCACTTCATCTCTCCTGCTCCTGTCTGTAGCTTTTGCCTGAGTTCATTTATACAAGCCATGACATCCTCAGGATGAATTAAGTTACCAACTGTATGGTTTAGCTGATTCTGGAGATCTTTAAGCTGTTGTTTTAGGAAATTATTGTCTCCCTAAAAAATAGACAAAAAGAAATTCCACACAAATGTAAGCAAACAAATCCACAAGTGATAAAAGCTAGGATTTTTAATAAACCAAAAACTTCACCTGCAATTGCTTGAACTGTAAATGTAGTTTGTAATTTTGTTGTTCCTTTTCTTCTGCCAGTTGTGCTTTGGTCTGAACATTCTCTAACAGTTGCCTTTCCTTTTCAAGTTCATCCTGTAGGGCTGCCAGTTCCATCTACAAAACCACAAAACCTCCAGATTAATATCCCCACTCCCAACCCCAACCTGTCACCCAAACACACGACAGATGTATTTCTTAAAACAGTGACAATATGACAACACCTAAAAAGATCCAACAAAACAACCCCAAGCAAACCATCTGGACCTTGCTTTAAAGCAAAGTTCTAAATCCCAGCAAACAGATACTGTGGGGACACACCTAAACCAGCAGTTTGTGATTTAATGTTGGAGATGAGGTGTCCTAGGGTAGCTAACACCTCTGGCAGCACAAAAGCTCTGTTCTTACCTGGCTACGTTGTTTCAGTCTTTCAAATTCTTCTTTTTGCTGCTTGGCTTCATTATATTTCTCCCTTAATTGAGCTTCCAGCTCAGCCTCGTAGGCGCTGACCTTCGCCTGAGCACCTTGAAGGGACTCATTTATCTCTTTCTGCTCCTGGAGTGAACTCTCCAGCATTGCAATTTCCTGGAATTTAATACCCATTTTAGAAGGATGTACATGGGAGACCCAAAATTTAAGAGTATTTGCCTCCCTCCCCTTTAACTCAGGAACTCCATTAAAACTTGAAGGTGGGTGGCATTTGTACCTGCAAGGTCAGGTCAGCGGTGCCACCAACTGCCCAAAATCTACAGCCAGGTTAGAAAGGTGGAGCTGGAAGTGAAACAGAATTGTCCCAGGAGTTCAGGTTCACACAACACTCCTCAGGATGCCCAGGCAGCTCTGTGTCACTGGCTGACAGGACAGATCCCAGCTGCTGACACACACCCCTGGCCAATGTCAGAGGTTTCACTGATGCCATTCCCCACGGTGTCACCTGCAAATCCACGTGCAGTGATGTCTGCAAGGTGAAACCTGCATTTCTGAGCCATCTCCCACAAAGCACAGATTTACTGCATGTCTCTTACAAATGGTTTTAAAGGCCAGATTCTATTCTTGAGGTGTGTGGGCACATCTCATCATGATACCATATCAGAAATTATTTTGTCCAAGGAATTGTGTTTCCCTAGTCCCAATCTGATCACCAGCTTATTTTTCAAGTTTATTCTTAGATATCTAAACTTGGGAAAAGAGGTATTAAGCCTTACTTTTCTCATATTTTCTGCATCCATAGCAACCACTTCCAGGTTGTTTTTATCTTCCTCCAGACCTGCCAATTTTCCCAGCAAAGATTCTTTCTCCTTCTGCAACTTCTTACACTCCTCATTGGCCTGTTTTGCCTGATGCTTCACACTTTGCAGGTATTCCTGTAAGCCAGTGATAATACCTTCCAAATCCCTTTTCAGCGCTTCATTTGTTGCTATTTGACCTGCAGGAATGCAAAATGAATTTGAGGTGGTTAAGAAGCCACATTTATTTACCAAACAAACCAAACTGCCTCCCTTCATCGTTTCAAATGTTTGCCATTGGAGTAAGTAAAAACAAGTACCTAGAACTCAACGAGAAAATATTCTTTTTAAGGTTAGGATTCCCAGTATTACTGTGTTAACCTGTCCACTGGAAGAGTTAAAAGAAAGTGCAGCTCTTTGTGCATTCCTGCCCTCCTTTCCCAAGCAGGTAGAAGCGAGGCGAGCACACACAGTTTCCTTTTACATCATTTAAGAATAGTTTTTTAAACACTTTTGTACCATTCTGTATTTCATTTGAGCAAAGATAAACAAAACAATTCTCAATTCAATTGTCATGTTGCCCTAGGTACAAGAGATACTTTTAGATAAAAACTACAGTTTACCATCAGTGAGCTGCTGCTCCAAATCCTTGATTTCCTCAGTTTCCTTGGCAATCCTGGAGAGCATCTCATCCAGGCGAGTCTCCAGCTGCTGGCAGTGTTTGTTCATTATATCAAGGTGCTGTTCTTTACTTGCTTTTTGAGCTTTCATGTGAGCCTGTCAAGTAGCAGAAAGGTAAAACAGGGCATCAACACAGATTTAAAACATCAGATTGGGATTTTGTCTCAGTTCTGCAGTGTCTCACTATCAGCAAGAAAAGCCACAAGCCCAGCACACACTGTGGTGCTTTGGGGTTTGTTACTTGTTGGTATTTTCCCTCAGTTCTGCCCCACAAAGGACCCCAGATAAGCAGTAATCTGTGACTGCCAGCATTGTCTGCAGGCTCCCCCCTGCCCAGGCTGAATAAAGCCTGCATTTATAAATTACTACTCATGGCTACTATCTTTCTTCCTGCCTTTACATTTTGTTCTACCACTTCCTCTCTCAGTCAAGAACAAACATGATTTCTCCCAGAACCTTTAATCCTGTCATCCTGCATTGCCCTCACAGCAAATGATGCTTTAGGACATGTCAGGTCACCACTTGAATGAAAACAATCCGAATAAACAGCAAGTTGGGCCAACTTTACAATTACTAAGTAAATATTACTAAGTAAATCTTATTTTATGGAAATATTTCTGAGAGATACATCACACAGCTCACACAGACTTTGGCAAGGACTTCATGCATTTAGTATGAATTAACTGATTGTTTCAGCTGTTTACAGAAACTTGCTTATCAACAGAATAAAGTGTTATTTCTTAGTAGTGTGAAATTGCTCAGAAACAACCCAAACGCCAGAAATTCGGGAAAATACAGAATTATAGTGTCATGATTAACTGCACGTTTTTCTTACTACTCAAAAAAATAAATCGAGCTAGCAGTAGAAAATTTAAATATGAATTCTCAGAAAAAAGAACACTTACGAAGTTGCTTCCGTAACAAAAGTAAATGGGTAAAACCAAAGGTTTTTGTATTTTTAATGGATTAAGCCGGAAATTAACTTAAACATCCATATCAGCACAGTTCAACTTGTCACCTCGCTAAACACAAACTGCCCTGCAGCTTTCCAAAGCGAAATTTCAACAAGTAAAACTCGAGCCGCTGCCACTCAGCCATCTTGCTGCAGCTGCTGAATGGCACCAAAAACTCAGTTTTAAAAAGAAACAAAAAGCCACAAGTCCCCGACCACTTACAGCTTTGCCTTTGTCTTTTCTTCCTGACACAGCACTTGCAGAACGCCCCACCCCTGAGCGAGAATTCATTTGAATAAAGCACCGGGAGCTTCAGCACGGGCGGGAATTGATCGGAGTCTCCGTGGGGCGGGGGCCGGAGCTGGAGCTGGAGCTGCCGCCCTGGCTCCGCTGCCCGCTCCGCTCCCGTCCCCAGCCCCGTTCCCAGCCCCGCTCCCGTTCCCGTTCCCAGCCCCGCTCCCGTTCCCGTTCCCGTTCCCAGCCCCGCTCCCGTTCCCAGCCCCGTTCCCAGCCCCGCTCCCGGCCGTTGCACGGCGCTTCCTGTGTTGTGATTCGAAGCGAGGGGCGGCCGCGGGAAGGGCCGGACCCGCTCCTGCCCCGGGCCCGCTCCTGCCCCCAGCCCGCCTATTCCCCTGGGAGCCTGCCCGGAACGCGCTCGGCCCTTCTGCCACCCAACAGCCGAGGAAATTAAGTTTAAAATACAAAAGGAGCTTTTTAAACAAGTGTTTGCATGCCTCTGCTGAAAATGGAGCCAAGCATAAAAGTACTTTCATTTCTCGCTTAAAAGCATCCAGCTGGCCTGAAAACTTTCATTTAGAGATATAAGCTTTCAAAAAACATTATTGAAGAGAATTTAATTTCATTTCAATTTAGTTACTAGAAGTGTTTGCTGTACTGGAACACAGTTCTAACTCAGAAAAAGTTCTGCATTCCTGATGATCACAAAGTTAGGTGGAAGCTCGAGCTCTCCTTGGCACCCCAGCCCCAGCAGATGCGACCTCTGGGGCCTTGCTGATTCTCTCAGGACTGGAGGTGACAGCAGAGAAAGGCCATCAGTCCCCACCAAACAGGCTGGATAAGCACTGCCAGCCACAGATCGTTAAAAACCTTGAAGGCCAGACTCCACAAAAAGATGCATGAAGGATTTCTTACACAGAAACTGTCTGTAAGGCTCTGGTCAGTGTGTTTGTGCAAAGCATAAAGATTTAGTTTTTAACGTGCTCTACAGCACATGCTAGAAAAATGAGCTGTTCCAAGTGTTTTACCAGAGCTGGTTGGTTTGGTGGTGTGAAGATTTTTTAACTTTCAAATCATAAGTTAATGACTTTGATAAACAGCAAAAGAATATATAACTCATGAAACAGGCACGAGTGAGTGGTCAGCTGCTAAAGCTGCCTTTAGTCCATTGCACAGTATATAAAAACTTCAGATTCTGGTTTTACTTACATGCCTTGGGTCCTCAGGGTTTACAGAACCAAGAGAACCCTGCAAATCTTCAAGCTCTTTCTGATTTTTCTCTATTTCTCTTTTCTGTTTCTCTATTTGTTCTTCCAGTTCTAAGGTTTCTTTGCGTAGCTCCTGCAGGATTTGTAACTTTTCACTCAATTGCTGTTCAATTGTTTCCTTGCTGGTCTGGGAGATCTGGAGACAGCATTAGGACATTGAGTGGTTGGAAATACACAGATGATCAAGAATATATTTAACATTTAAATAAAGAAGATCCTGGTCACTGATTTTCAGGCAAGTTTAAAAACTAAAAATAGCAATAATTGATGACAGTTGAAGAAGTGGAAGATGCTGTTTTGGTATAATGCTGATAAATTAATTCTTGCTGCCAATTCTGTAGCCACACTGTTTATCAGCTGCACAACTCAACCTACACAGCAGGTTCTTCCAAAGGGTTCTGGGGAAGTCAGCAATAAATCAGCAGCAACACATGGAACAGATGCCATTAACTGCACTACAGCTCTAACAGCTGATTTATGAACAAGCTCTCTAAAACCTGGAAGATTTTTCTGATGCTTGACACATGGACTTATGTCTGTACAGTGGCCTCTTTATAAGAATGGGGAGAAAAAGTTGTATTTTCTTACATCAACACCACTCAAACGCCTTCCCTTGCTCTTTGTGGAAAAACTTACTTTTTTCTGAGCCAGAGCATCCTCCAGTTGTTGCAGTTCCCCTGTTATTTTCAGCACTTGTTGCTCTGCATCTCCAATTTCACTTCGCAGTTCTTCTAATCTTCTTTGTGCTGCAGACAAAAGAAACCCAACACAAACCCCAGAATCCCACAAAATACATTAGAATATTGTGTATAACATTGATACACAGCCATGTATGAACACACTAATCAGCACAGCATTTACACAGTGATAATCACAGCTGATACATTCTGGTTTCTCAGAAAGCATGTCCCAGGTTTGTTTAACAAGTACTACACAATTAAATTTGTGCATCAAATATGAAGCCTCCCTAGAACCAGGCTTTCCATAACATGTAATGCTGTCATCCTGAGTTATCTTAAAATAACAGCAGTAAGAAACTATAGCAGTTTAGACACCAAAAGTGCATCAAGTCCAGTGTTTAACAATCACAGCACTTCTAGCCTTTGACATACTCATTTCTATTCTCATGTCAAGCATGCAACCACTGGAATAAACCACACTGATACACGTTTTTATCTTTATTTAATTAAAAATAAGGTTTTACCTGAATTAATCTTTTCTTCCTTAACCCGCAGTATTTTATCTAGACTTTGGAGGTGTGATTCCAGCTGGGGTTTCCTACAGGAGTCATCTTTCTCCTGTTGCATTTTCCCAACCTGCAGCTGCTGAGCTTTGTCAGAGATGTAGCCTTCCCTTATAAACATATTTCTTTTGTACCTGGCCTTGCCAATGTAGGGACTTTCACCAGGTACATTATCAAGTTCAACCTCCTGAAATGTAAGAAGCAGTCTTTATCTCAGAACTATGGCTGCAGTCAACTCCTAACATACATTTAGTTCTCTTATCACGCATAAAAAGTAAAACCAAATTGAAATTAGAAAAATAATAAGACAGATTATACTTAACATTTTTGGCCTTGAACATTGTTATTTTATAATGGAATTAAAGCCAAACAAACCCAACTGAGGTGTGCCCAGTTTGTTGCAGATGTCTGGAGGAACTTTTTCTTAGTAGATAAAATTTACTTAGATTATATTTCCTTTGTTACATTGTTGCACTTAAGTTTACCCAGACATAACTTAATTGTAGTCAATGATTACTGATCTTTTCTTCTGGATTTCATTCTGGCATTTTTGTTTGCAAGTATGGCAGAGGCTGGGCCTTTAATAAAGCAGTATCTATTAGGTTACAGGAAAACTCATAAGGTTTTTATTTTCCAAGTTGAAGAATCAAGGGAAACAGCAATAAAAAGATCCATGATTTTAGAATTATTACCTCTGAGGGAAAATAATTTAAGGGCTCAAATTTTGCATCGATCTTGTAAAAGGCCAGCTCCTGCTCCAGCTCATACTGCTTCTGGCAAGCCCGGGTCAGCTCCACTGTCTTCTGCTTCAGCTAAGGAACCACAAACCCAGTGAGAGGCATTCCCTGCAATTCACTCATCACTGGCACACACAGTGCAGCTCCACAGAGAGCAGGGAACAGCCCTTGATGTGGGAACAAAGCTCACAGCACAGTTTTGGATCAAGAATATCACAAAGGGCAATTTTACAATGGTGACTAAGAGGAAACAAAAGCCCCACAATTAATAGAATACAAATGATCACATGAAAGGCCTTTTACGTACATCAAAGTGACAAGTTTATTTTAAAACCTAATTTAGGATAAAGCAATAATTTGGGTATGATCCCTTAGCAAAATCTAGGCCAAAATAACAAATATATTTACTGCTACTAGTGAGCATGAGGGCTATTAACACTCATGGTCTGTAAAAAAACCAAAATATCTCAATTGTCAAGAGCACAAAGTCTATGTATTTTATTTCAGCTTAACCATGTGCTAGATTGGTTTTGAGGTTATTTTTAAGCAAAGGTCCATCATGTGATTTCTTTTTAAATCAACTTTTCACACTTAATACCTGAAGGAGAACATGCAGCACAATTCCAATAGAGAGTGGAAAGCAGGACTAATGGAGGAAAAGAAATAGAACAGGAAAGGCTTAAAGAAAGATTTGAAAACCTGATAAATGTCATGCAAAAATTAACTCTGTTTCAGAGAAAAGGGGAAAAAATAGCAAGAAAATTGTATTTCAAACTACAGTGAATATAAAATCTCACTGGGACACTTCATAAAAATGTTGCTACTTCAGGGAACGTGCAAATACGTCCTAGAAATAAAACCAACCATGCAACCCAGGGGCACAGTGGGGCTACCTTGAGTGAGGAACAAAGGCTCTGCAGGAAGGGGACTGTGACAAACCCAGACACCAGCTAAAGGGAGACAGAAGCGAGCCAAGTTTGTCATCCAAAGGAGAAGAGTGGGTTCAGGCTGCAAAGTATTTGCTGCTAAATCTCCTTACACTGCAAACTTCATCTTAGATGCAGACTGCTGGTTAGTCTGTGTGTGTTCAGAGAAACAGCTATAGAAGTACCAGGTATGAGAGTCTGAAGGATAACATTTTAGAGGACGTCTAACAGGACAAAATCCAAATATTAAGTTCCCATCTGGTCATTCACAATCCAGCACTCTCAGGTCAGTAGGACCTTGCTTGCATTTTATGGCTACCAATGGAAGAGACTCAAACATAAGACTTTAGTATGATGTGAATAAAATACAATTAAACTGCTGAGCATTACCCTAAATAATAACCAAGGGCTATTACTGACACACAACTTGTGTGCACATCTTGTTTTTGGAAAAGTAGAAATTTTCTTCCTTACTGCAGCAGCACTTTAGAGTCTGACCAGTGCAGCACATCCAGAATATCAGCAATTCAGCAGCTTAACCTTTCATCAACAGACAAAATTTTAAACAGAAATACATAAATAACTACTAGAAACAAATAAGTTACTATAAACCACAGGAGTGATACTGAGTGCTGCTTCCATATACTTAACTTTTTCCACAGAAAGAATATTGAAGGTCAATAATCACTCTCTAAAGAGTTGGGAAACCATTTTAAAATTAAATCTTCAGTCATTTGAACTCTCACATTGACAGTTCTGTGTCTGAAGGTTTCCTTAGTGCCAGGGGTTATCTTACCAGCTCATTTTTGGTGCCCAGGTCCCTCTGTAGCTCTTCAAAGCTTTGTCTCTGTTGCACAGCCTTTTCCTTTAGTGACTTGTTGAGCTCATCTTGATGCTGAAGCTGCTCAAGCACTTTGGTCTGGTTAAGTTTCACACTCTCCATCTCCTTTTTTGTGTTTTCCAACTCTCTTTCTAATTTTTCTATCTCTTCTGAAAAACAAAATCAGAGAAACATTCCAATAGAAAAATCTTTTCCTTCTAAACTTAAATTTTGTGTCATTCACTTGAGATGTAACAGATTATTACCCAAATTAAACCTCTCCAGAGCTTCCTGCCTGTCATGGTTTGTCACTGGCTGTCCATCCAGGTTTTCCAGTGCCCTCAGGTGGAATATGGTGTACAAGCAGTAGTGAGGCAGACTTGCAACTGGGTTTCCAGCAAGGAACAGAGAGGTCAGATCTTGCAGAGGCTTTAGTTTAGCTATATCTTGAAGCTACAAAGAGAAACAAAACAATGATTAGACATCCTTCTGAGAAGAATTAAACCCCCAAGAGTAAATTTCTGATTATGTAGAATGGTCTGTATGAAAAGATTTATTTTAACCTTTACGCTAAAGAATACTCTTCAAAAACCTACCAAAATACACAGTATTATGACTAAAGTAACTTCTTAAAATCAAATTATTTCCTCTATAATAAATGCCACTGCAAAGAGTGTAAATGCAATCAAGCCTTATCTTGGAAATGTCAAGATACCAAGGCCTGTGGATGTATAACCCCCCAAAAGGTTATGCTTTCCCAAACAACATAATACAGGTTTGTATGTTAACTACCTGCCCAGCAGGAGTTTCTCTGATAAATAACTTTATCAGGCTTCCAACTGCTGCATTTCAGAGCAGACTCTGGAAAGACACTCAGCAATTACCCAGAGTAACTCAATCAGTGTAAATACCCCAGCTGACTTCATGAAAAGACTGAACAATGCCTGTTTCTAACTGTAATCACTTACCGAGGACACTTTATTCTGTTTCAAATTCAGGCTGCGCAGGGATCTCAGTTTCTTCCCTACCCACACAGGAATGTGCTCAATCTCATTCCCTGCCAGGTTCAGCCTCTGTAGGTTCTGCAGATGTTCTATGCCTTCAATTTTACTGAAAATGAGAAGAAAAATGGAATTTGTCATGAATTACAGTACATTTAAAGGGAATCTGAGGCATTATGGATAAACGACAACAAAATCTGTCACAATAAATGAACCAAGTGATCACAAAACCATTATTTAGTGCCATGGACAATTCAAATGAAATTACACCAGCTTACTTACAAGTACTAAATTAAGACCAAAAATCACAGCACAATTTTCTGTCATTGTCACAAACTCATAACTTTTGCATGTATTCATTTCAATACTAACACTATTCTAATGTGTGGTAACTCCATTTTAATAGGCAAAAATTGCTCTTTCTCTCCCGAGAATGTAATGCGAAGATGAATCAGAATAAAGTTGTTCTGTGGGATTTTTTCCCCCCCATGAAAAGGAAGGATCAGCTGCAAACTGACAGCATGAAGAGCTACATTTTTAGTGTTTTCGTTAAACCTATTGAGGAAACCATGTGAGGCTGCAGTTTACTTGAGCATTTTTTATGAGTATATGTGAACATTAAGTAAACTATGAGTATTATAACAAAGTACAGCAGGATGTGCTCCTGTGACTATGCTATTTTTTGGGTCTATATGAGCTGTACATAACCAAAGTGTGAAAACTGAACAGAAGCTAAAAGCTACTTTGCCCTTTTCAATTCCTCTTGAGAGAGGAAGTTGTGTGAGTGCAATGTGTAGAAACAAACTCTGGGGTTTTACTCACTTCCCATTGTAAATGTCTCTACTGAAATGGCAGCTTCTCTGCTGCAAAGGCAGTTTCATAATAATAAAGATCATAATTCATTGACAGAAAAATTAAAAGCAATTAAAAGTTTTGCTACTGCATGAACCATTACCCTTCAACGCTTTAAACAAGACACCAGGCTGTCAAAAGAGTTCAAAAGCAATTTAGGGAATTTATGGGCTGCCTGGTCAAGCCCATTCAGCTTCCTCTCCTAAAAGAAAAACTTATTCTATTACCTGCAATAATAAACAGTAAAAGTTTAATTAATTTTTAATGCACTTAATTGGGTTATTGCCCACTCTTCCTTGTGGTATCTGGAAACTTGCACTTCTGGCTTGGTTTCCAAGGAAAACAAATTAAACCACAGCCATGTACACTGACAGCACTTCCCAGAACTATTTATACTTCTAATACCTCAGACCTTGTGCTTTTCAAAAAGACCTCAAACCTCTTGGTCTCGACATACAGTTGGGAAACTCACCTCAAGTGTTCACTCCTGTGAGAGAACTCACTTAAAAAGGAAAGGAGAATCAGCTTTACTGACCCCAGGCTCTCCAAACCCTGTGGTGTTTCCTCTTACCTGATTCTGTTGCCAGACAAGTTGAGCTCACGCAGCCTCAGCAGTTTATCCAACTTCTCAATCTTCTCTATTTGGTTGTTACTAAGGTTTAGCACCTCTAGTTTAGAGCACTTTTCCAAATTTTCTATGTACTAAAAACCAAAAAATCCCTTAGCATAGGGTTTGGATTTTTTTAAAGAGAAAAGCAGCTTTCTATTAATTAAAAATACAAAGTATTGTAATATTTTATTAATCACAGCTCATTGTGGTATTCTACAACCCCACTTTAGGTACAGTCTTCTACAGTGTTGGAAAGCTGGATTTTAAATTTACAGTGGGATAGTCTTCATCTACATAAAAAGGAACATGTTATTAAAAAAAACCCCAAAATAACCAAAACCAGCACAATCTGAAACCTAAAAAATTATATGAGCTAATCTGTTTTAAACATCATTCTAATGACTAAATTACTTTTCTTTTGCCTTTTTTTTAACAGAAGCTGTTGCAGAACTAGGCTAACAGAATTAGACTGCGCTGTTCACATCCAGTTAAAAATAAGCCTGTATAAAACAATAAATGGTAATTATTCTAAACTTAGTTTAATTTCCATTTTTTTTTCCAATAACTTACCTTAAATTTCTTGTCCCCATCTTTTGGGGAAGAAAGATTCAGTGAGCTTATACATGCCAGATTTTGCTGTTTTGACAGACCCTTTATAAGGGGTTCAGTTATGTACTTAACCCCTGGGCTAACACCATTTTCACCTGAAATTAAACAGAAAGGATTGATGATTTTTATAGTTGTTGTTTTCTTTACACTGAGTACTGGAAAAACATCAAAAATGATCCCCCCAGAAGCATTTACAGGAAGGAGTAAAAGGCTCATTATTCTCCCCAGCTTTCATTACGCCCATTTCCATATTTATGTTCAAAAAAAAAATTAAAGCAAATTTTCAGGCTTCTTTCCAACAGATCATACATCTTTAATCACACAATTCACAGAACACTGGCTTTTAATGTTTGTGGTATATACTTGGATACCAGTATTATTTACTACACAATACCTTTCTGAAGTTTAAAAGCAGCTCCAACATTTTCTGCTGGAATATCCCATTGCTGGGGTCTCTGCTCCATGCTTTTGGGAGCAGCTGGAGGTGTCTGTTGGCCAAGACGTGGACGTGTGACACCTGAACTGACAGGTGACATTGGCTGAGGTATCTGGGATGCTGATGCCTGTGGTTTTCTATCTGAAACTTGCTTTGCAGAGCCTTTCTTCATTGCCAGAAATGCTGGGTATCACATGGCAATACCTGGAAGAACTGAAACAAGTATCAGTCTGTGTAGAAAGCTAAATCTTAAAGGTTTGCGTGACAACAAAGGTGCTACAGAAGCTGCCAAAAAACACATCTCCAGTGGGTGCCAGCTTCCAGTTTTCCTGGCACTGGGAAGAATTTTACCTTTATACTCCCACCCTTCTACAGCACAGCCCCAGGGACTGATTGAGCAGCTTTGTGCTTGCAGTTCATCTTCCTCCCGTCCTGCAGGCTGTGGTTCAACAAAGGTTTACCTGCCAGGTCTGGAGATGCTCTCAGCTCAAGCTAACAGAGCTGGCAGGGACACAAACAGAGGATTGGATCCCAATTGATCCCAAAGCCTGAAATCACCCACTTTCCAGTAAGAACAAATGCAAGCAGAAAAAGGCAACCGAGGAAAAAAAATTAGGATCAGTCTAGCACTGGCATTCACAGAGTTTTCCTTTCTGCAAACAAATTATCCTGTGACTGCCTGGGAAATTGCAGAGAATGTTAACAGAAACCTCCCTCAGCGATGAACATATTTCCCCAGGGATAAGTGTAGGAAAAGTCATGTACTCTGTGTGACAAAGCCCTTGTAGCAACCATCTCCAAGGGACAGAGCTTTACTAACACCTCCACCCACTGAACAAGGAGCACATTTTAAGATGTTCTTTAAGATAAAGTCTTCTGTTAAGGGAACTTGGAGTTTTGTGAGTGATGACATACATTGTGCCCTGAGAATATGTTCTTCATTGTGATGGATTTTTTTTTTCTCCGAAATTGAAAAGGAAATAAGGACAAGGGAAGAGGGGGCAAGAATAAGGGCACTGTTTTCTATCCATTACTTGGAAATACAATTCATACAAGATCAGGACAGTGAGAATAGAAGGCGCAGGAGAGCGAGAAAGATGCTGGCGCGCTAACGAAAAGCCACATTGGGGCGTCCCTTCATGTTTCAAGGAGCGCAGCCCGTGGGTTTAACGCTGCTTCCTGAGGACAGGCTGTGGTTCCGCAGTAAAACCAGGGGCGGTTACCGGGGACCGGGGCCCCGTGCGCTCGCAGCCCCCATCCCCTCCCGGTTACCGCCGCAGGGCGATCCCGCCGCGCCCGCGGGCCGCCCCCTCAGGCCTCCGCTTTGATTACCTGCGTTGACATGGTAACGCCGTCTCACCGCTCGCCGCCACGGCACGGGCGGGCAGGGCGGCCTCGCAGCGCTCCCGAAGGATGGCACCGGTTCTCAACGCACCTCTCCGCCGCCTCCTTCCCCTCAGAGAGCGATCGCCGCCCGCACCGCCGAGCCCCGGGTGCTGCGGCTCCTTTAAGGGCGCTCCCTGAGGGGCCGCCCCGCCGCCATTTTGTCCGGTCGGCGACAGCGGCGGGTGCGGCTGAGGGGCGGGGCTTGGGCGAGGGCCCCGCCCTTCGCTCCCTTCCCGCCGCTGAGGCTCCGCCCCCGCCTCGCCATTTCCCGCCGCGTCCCCTGAGGGGAGCCCTCGGGGGTTTGTAGTAAATAAAGCGCAAATCGCTGTATAAACGATAAAACCGTGAGGGGTTTTGGTTTATTTCAAACCCGAGCCGCTGTATAAACAATTAAACCTGCTCTGCAGATAGGTGTTTTTCCTTATCTGTACTCTTGTGTACGTGTCACGTTAGCATCTCACTGCAAAATCGCATACAAATGGGCTGCATTGGAAATTCACAGTTTATTTACAAGTATAAACTCTGCGTGTCCGGTCTAAATCACAGTCAATTTCCCAGAGGCGTGTGAATAAGTCTCTTTAACTCTTAGACTGTGTTAGTTCAGGATCTGTGTAACTGGGTGTGAAATGCAGGGCTGAAAAACCAGTAGGTTGTGTCTCTGAAAAAAATGTAGGGAAGGAGCATAATTAGATTTTTAAAGCACTATTTTAGAGTGCTATTGAACTTTTAAAGCATTTCAAAGTGTTCTTCGCTATTTGCGCCTTTTCATTTACATACCACCCCATTGGTATTTAATAATACCTATGTTGGCCACTCATTTTAATAATGTTTAGTGTCTTACATTTTATAAACTCTTATTCTATTATTGCATCTCTTCTAGTTCATTACATTTGGTGAGAAGCTGACCTTACTGTAATTTCATTTTATATCGATCAGAAACAGTTTTGTAAATGCTTTTCCCGTAAAGGTTGACCGTGGTATTTGTTTAAACCTCAGCATTCTTGCACAACTTTGTTTAACTTTACAAAAACCTGTTTGTTGAGGTGCTATCCTACATACCAGGCCTGCAAAAGCTTTTGTCACCAATGGTTGTGGGGGGTTTTTGCAAATTTTTTCAATTTTTTTTTGCAAAATGCTGTTTTAAATAGTCCATGTTGATATATTGTGCCGTAATATTTCCACATTGCAGTTTTTATTTGTAGTGGAAATGGTCAGAAAATTGGCATAATCTAGAATACAAATTACTAAAAGAAATTTGCAAGGGAAAAGTCATTTCAAAACAACAAAAAAGTAATGCTGGTCTAAACACATCCACACATTGTTTGATAGAACTCAAATGCTTTTCTGCTTCAGACACAAATTTAAACTCACTTTAATTAAAAAAAAATTACTAAGGACAAGCAATCTATTGGGGTTTTTTCTACCTCTGAAAATTATTTTATTATGCAGTTGTCAGAAGGAAAGTGAGGACTGACACAGGATTGCTGTGGACATATTAAAAATCGAAATCCTCAATTAAAAAATTCCTAAATTTAGCAATTCTGGTTTCCCCAGGAAGTGGCAATAGTGTTGTAGTGAAGAACGATCTGCCATTAATTATTAACTGCAGGTGACATGTGTCGGTGGCATTTCTGCTCACCCCCAGCAGAGGCTGTTCAACCCACCCTCATTAACATCTCTGCTTTGCTCTTGTCCCAGACACAATGACTATTTTAATATATTTTATTGTTTTGCTGTTTTCTGGAACGACTTTTAGCCAAGAGAAAACGTAAGTAGAAGCAAATGCGGATTTTACTGGAAACGTTACTCGCTTGCTGTCCTCTCTCTGGGGTAAATAAATCCAGAATTTAAGTAACGCCAATACAACGGGCACTATCCAAATAGGATTTTAATTATTGCCTTACAATGACCTGATTATCCTGTTTGCTCTATCTCTGTGCATGTAACTGAATTCCAGAGGGAAGTGAGAAATCGGAAAGAAATCCAGTTCCATCCCACCGTTATTGTTTTATATTCCATGTACAGGTATGTCCTCACAGCACCAAAGATCTTCCGAGCTGGGGCCTCTGAGAAAGTTGTAGTTCAAGCTTTTGGTTACCAGGAGGGATTTCCAGTCACCATCGCCCTCAAAAGCTTCCCAGATAAGCTGGCTGTGTATTCGTCTGCTCGGATTTCCTTAACCCCAGCCAACAAATTCCAAGATGCTGTCACTTTAACAGTAAGGAATTGAGACCTTCCTTACAGTGTTTTTATTATCACACTTACTGATAAGTCTTAAAAAAAGATGAAGTTTCAGTAAGTTTTTGGTTGTTTAAATGGGGGAAGGAAGGCTAATGCCCCAATTTTTGGTCTGAAAGTGAAGTTGTGCTGAATAAAATCAGTGTAAAGGAACAACACTGCGGTTAAACATGCAATCAAATTATTTTAGAAACATTACCATGCTTGCATAACTTTAAAAATAGAGAGAATCAAATCAAAGTACCAGCCACAGCAGCAGCTTTGTTGTGGCCAGGATTCATCATGTGCATAAATGGAAATCTGATAATTTGTACTGTTGTACCCTCATTACTGGGCTTTGACCTTTGCTGGTTTAGTTCTGGGCATAAATAAAATGCAAAATTTCAGAATATCCATAGGTTAATACTCCAAACCATCCTCTATCATGTAAGCAAGAATAAATCCTTGTGAGTGTTGATATTTTTATTTAATGATACTCAACCCCAGGGTGGTAATTGCTTTTTAGATACTCGTTGCATCAAAAAATACTGTAGGAAAAAAATAAATGAAAAAATATTTTAATAATCTTCAAAACCCTTTATTTCATTTCCCCCAGGTTCAACCAACAGATTTACCAAGAACAGATGCTTCAGACAAGTATTTGTATTTGGAAGCTGTTTCTCCACATTTTACAAGATTTAAAAAAATTCCTGTTTCCTATGACAATGGGTTTCTTTTTATTCACACAGACAAACCAGTTTATACTCCTGATCAGTCAGGTAAATAATGCTTATTTCTCCTTGCTGGTATTTAATTTTAAAAGTCTGCTGACTCTGCCAAGGAATTAGGATTTAATTGTTCTTTAAGTTCTTGGTTGTGTTGCATTGCCATCGGCTGATATTTAATTTTTTTATCAGCAGAACAATACTTTGAATTATTTGATCATGCTGTAAAAGTCAATCACTTCTCCCTGCCCTCCTCACCATAAATGAATAATTTGTGGCACAAAGAGTAAAAGATATTTCTGGGAATTCATTTAAAATATCAATAAATTGTTTGGTTGTTTTGATTTTGAGATTTATTGCTGTAATTGTTACAGTGAAAGTCAGAGTTTACTCTCTGAATGAAGAACTGCAGCCAGCTCGCAGAGAGACTGTCCTGACTTTTGTGGTGAGTTGTAATTGAATTGAATGTTAATATTTTGTAGCTCTAATAACAAGTACAGGTAGGCAGGTAGAGGAGAAATCAGTATTGCAATCAATGTTTAATAAAACTCTTAGATGTTTTTGCAGGTAGCCAGACATCTTTTAAAAGATTTAAAATTGACTTTGCAAAGTTGGATAGAGGTTGTCAACTCCCAGATCTGAAGTTGTTCCAGAATAGAAAAGAAATAAAATTATCTTTAATATCTGGAAAAAGGATTTTTGAGGGAACTTTAATAATATATGGGTTTTATACTGTTTGTTTCATTCAAGATATAAAATAATCAGTATCTGCTGTATTTTTTGGCTTTTAACAGTTGGCTTGTTATTACACTAATTTTTTAGCTATTTAAGCATAGCTTTTACTTGGTGGAACTAGAAGTATTTTATCAGAATTTCAGTCTGAGTTGTTTCTACAAATATTTGTGGTTTTATGCTTTGAAACTCTTAGGAAAATATGTTATGGCCAGGCTGCCTCTGAAACCCCAGGATGAAGATTCCCCTTTTGATAACAACAAGCTAACTGCTCATTCTGTCCTCTTATCATTTCAAGGATCCTGAAGGAGTAGAAGTGGATATTTTGGAAGAAAAAGATTTTACTGGAATAGTTTCTTTTCCTGACTTCAAGATTCCTCCTAATCCTAAGTAGATATAATTTTTTTTTTGAGAATTACTAGTATTATAATGCCTTTTTATTGTGACTGTCATAGAGTGGTTTTGCACAGTGGGCATGACTTGAAACTTGGAGATTTCTAACATTTCACATGGGGTGGAATCATGATTTAAACAGGGACCTTATGGCAGAGTATTCTACTTAAGGAACAGTGAGTGGTAGGTTTTTCATGCTCAATTAAAAAAGAACACTAATGGCAATTAAAGCTTTCTATTGTAGCGATATAAACAATGACAAAGACATGGGGATTTTATATTTCATGTGTGTTTCATACACATCACCAGCATGTTCCCAAGAACAGCAGCATAAAAAAAATCTCTTCAGTTCTCATTTTAGTCTTGAGAGGGTGCTGAAGCATTGCTGAGATGGCAGAGGGATGATAGCAGGGGCTTAGAAAACTGGTTTATAACTGATTTCAGTGCTTTAAAATAAGTGTCAAATTATTAGTGATGTATCAAAGAGAATCTGCTCAAAGTAGGCCTTGAACACCTGCAAAAATCGAGTGCGGAATTTTCCTCTCTAAGAGATTATTACCATGAAATATTATTAAGCAGCAATAATAATTTTTGCCTTCATCATTAACTGTTTGGCTGTTGATATTTAATAGATATGGAATTTGGAAGATTAAAGCCAAGTACAAGAAGGATTTTGTGACCTCAGCTCTGGCAAAATTTGAAGTTAAGGAGTATGGTAAGATGTGCCCATGCTGTGAACCTACAATTTTAGTGTTTTCAAGAAGTCAAACCCCTTGAAATGGTCCTGATCCTTCAGTGGCTGAGCACCTGTGGCTTCATGGATAGAACACCCCCCCATGACATTTTTTCCACTCAATTTCAGCAATGCCCAGCTTTTCCATCGTCATCGAGCCAGAGAGTAACTTCATTAGTTCAGATAAATTTGAGAACTTCAGGATTGTTGTAAAAGCCAGGTGAGGAAATTGGCCTTGCAATCCTGAATATTTTGTATCTCCTCTTCTTTTACCCAAGGAATGATTCCCCTGAGTCCAGAATTTCCCTCTTTGCTGTCCTTCAGAAGCTTTTTCATCAAAATCATTTCTGCTGTGTAAGAAATCTAAGTGACCCTTCTTAAAATTCTCTCAAAGTGATTATTTTTCAACAGAAGTGTTTAAAATCCACAGACATTTGTTTTCCATCTCTTGCCTAGGCAATTACTCTTCTTCAAAAACAAATGCTTTGTTGCAGCCATTAAAGTAATCTTAGAAGCATTTATATTGTTTTATTCTCAGCTATTTTTCCAACAAAAAGCTTCCCAGTGCTGATGTTTTCCTTCGTTTTGGAATAATTGAAGAAAGTGAGAAAAGAATGATGCCTCAGGCAATGCATGTAACGAGGGTAAGAAGCAGCAAATCAAGTTTGTATAGAATCCACATGCATAACTCAGGACTGATCCAATCCCACTGAAGTTTTTCCATTTAATTTGGTGAGAATGGGCCTCAAGTTGTAATTTGCATCCACAGCTCCCCAGTGTGGACTTTTTCCTGTGTAAGGCTGTCATCAGGGGCAGAGAAATGCACTTGGAAATGAAATTCAGAGGCAGCATCTGAGACAATGGCATTTCAATCTGGTGTAATTACTCTCTTGGCCAAACTGTATGATTAACATTTCTATGAAATAATTTCAATGCAACTATTACAGAGTGGATGAAATCAAATGGAGGCAAGCAGATCAAAATGATACTGATTTATTCTGGGGAGTCTGTTCTACACTAATTGTCCCCTTCTCTCATTCAGTGAAGGTATCTCTGTGTTATCCCTACCTCTTGCTGAGCCTTCACACAGACTTTGCAATATGTGCCATTGGTTGATTAATTTAAAATAATTTTAGGGAATAAAGAATTCTTTATTAGAACACCTTCGCCTTTGATTTCCTCTGAAAATAGACAGTGAACAGAAACACACTGAATCTGCATATAGTCTATTATTAGTAGTATTATTTCTAAGTTATTGACTATAAAGTGATGATTTCTATTCCATTTCCAGATTGAAAATGGAGTTGCTAGCGTCAATTTTAACAGTAAGAGAGCAGCAAGTTCTATAGGCTTTGACAGTCTGGAAGCACTGGATGGTTCATATTTGTATATTGTGGCATCGGTCTTGGAGTCTATGGGTAAGTTGCTCTTTAATTGAAATTTTTCTTTACACTTCTGCAGATATGAACAGAACTAGAACAGAACATTATAAGGCTAACTTTTCTAATATCAGACTTTCTTACATACTCAGTTCTTCTTCCAAAAACTTGTAAGGAAGAACAGCCCATTCTCACTGTAAAAAGGGATTAAACTTATTTTTGGTTATTTACTCCATGGGGTGCTGTGTTTTGTCAGGTGGCCTCAGTGGAGAGGTGGAGTTCACTGGAGTCAGGTTCGCTGTCTCTCCGTACAAGCTGAGTTTGATTGCCACTCCTCTCTTTGTGAAGCCTGGACTTCCCTTCTTCATTAAGGTCAGTTCCCAGGAGCAGGGTGGTGGCACCTTGAACATCAACCCCATCATGCACAAGCTTTGCCATTTTCTCTCTGTATCAATCTGTGTCTGATAAACACACTTTAATTTCCGTTGACTTGTACATTTTTTGACTCCCTGTTGTAGAAGCAGCTGAGCAGCTTGTAAGACTCTTCCTGAGAAATGTCACCATTTCTTTGTCCTGATGAACAGGTGCAGGTGAAAGACACCATGGATGACTTTGTTGGGAATGTCCCTGTAACTGTCTCTGCCAAATCCTTCAGTGAGCAGATGGATGAGACTCAGTTGATATCAGAGGGTTCCGAATCTGGGAGAAGAAAAACAAGCATCAGTGATGGAACTGCTTTGTTTGTTGTTAATATCCCACCAAACAGCAAAATGTTGGAGTTTCAAGTGAGTTAAATTGTTCCATTAAATTATTTCTTCAAGGGTGTAATTATTTCTTTGAGAGTAAGGTCTTGAGCTGGCTTCTCTTTTATTACTCCCTCTGAACAACAGAGTTATTGCAGAACGATTTTACTATTGTCATTGCTTGTTTGCTTAGGTATAATTCTGTACTCAGACTATTCAGACATTTCATTATCTTTGCAGGTAAAAACTGCAGATCCACATCTTTCAGATGAAAACCAAGCAAGTAAAACCTATGAAGCAAAAGCTTATTCATCCCTGAGTCAGAGTTATCTCTATATTGACTGGGCTTCAAACCACAAAACCCTGGAAGTGGGGGATGTAATAAATATTAATGTATATCCACAAAGTCACTACATTGATAAAATACATCACTACAGCTATTTGGTGAGTAACAGGTGTTTCTGCATAAAATATTGAATTGCAATTAATATGGATGGTCATGGGTGAAAAACCTCAACAATGAAGAGCTATCCTCAGCATAGAATATGTGCAGCTCAGGCAACTGCTTCCTTTCAGATACAATCTGTCAGTTTTATAGGAAAAAAAATAACAGTCTCATGTTTAAATTTTATATTTATATGGTCTATTTTTTTAAAAATTCTTATCTGACATTGACTGGGATTGAGGACAAGTAGTATTGGTCTCAAGAGCTATTTCAGAAGGTGAAATGTAGATGAAGGAAAAGAAGTGCAGAGACAGCACTTCTTTTAGTGGAAGATATAAATTCAAATAATTATTACATATGAAAAATAGACTGAATATAAAATTTGACTTTTTTATTCTTGATAATTTTTTTAAACTATAGATCACATCAAGAGGGAAGACAGTGAGCTTTGGAACTCAGGAGAGAATTAAGGATTTGGAATATGAACATCTAACATTTCAGATAACCCAAGAGATGGTTCCTTCAGCACGTCTCATTGTTTACTACGTAGTCATGGGAGAAGGAGCTGCAGAGTTAGTGGCTGATTCAGTTTGGCTGAATGTGGAACAGAAATGTGGGAATAGCCTTGATGTGAGTAGCAAAATAGGCACTGAAATTTGTGGGCGTGCATTCAATTTATGGTCAGATTTTATCTTGGACTTATACAAGTTCTTTAACACTTAAATTATTGTAGTAAGTGTCTGCCATCAGCTGGATTGATTTCAGAACTATGTGCTTTCAAAATTGCCAATATTTGTTTTCAATTTATAGATTAAGCTGCAGTCAAGCAAAGAGACACTGAAGCCAGCAGAGGTTGTATCACTCACCATGAAAACCCAGTCCAGTTCCTTTGTTGCTTTGTCATCTATTGACAAGGCAATATATGGAGTCACAGGAAGAAGGAAGAGGGCAATGGAAAAGGTGAGGTAGCAGCCATAAAAGAAAATCAAGTTGCTCTTTGTTTCATGTTCCCATTCAAGAACTGATATGTGCATCGCACTCAGCCGGCCTGAAAATGGGCAGAAGAACAATTCAAGCCAGAGTGAAAGTTGTTTGTTTAAATCTACAGTTCAAAACTATTGAAAGGATTAGTTTACAATCTTTTGAATTCCAGTAGATGTAAATTGTGGTTTTAAAAGCAGATCTGACCTCTCTCATCAGAACTCCACAGACCTGGCCACAAATAGGTTGCAGTGTTGGAGAGCTCCTTGCTCAAGGAGCCATGGAGAGTATGATCCCCTGTGTTTCACAAAGGGCCTTTCCAGGCTGTGCTCTGAGGACATTCTGGTAGCATGGCACGTGTGTTTTTCTCCTCAGATCATGCTGCTGCTGGAGAAGGGTGACCTTGGCTGTGGGGCTGGGGGAGGACAGAACAACATTGCCGTGTTCAGGATGGCTGGGCTCACCTTCCTCACTAATGCCAATGCTGATGACTCACAGGAAGCAGGTACATTCCTGTGGGCCAGGCATGGAACTGTGCACTTTCTGAAATGTTCCATTGTCATTCTCAGTTATTATCTTGGGACTCGAGGGGATCCATATACTGATGATTTTTGAAGGGAGAAAACATCTTGTGGAACAGTTACTGTAATCAAAATGAAAATACTGCTATGTAATTAAAACAGCAAACATAAAGAGTTTCATGCATTTGGAATGTGATCTTGTGGAGTTATTTTTAAGAGGACAATGCTATTGCAAGAAAAGTTCATGTTGTGTGTACTTCTTTGTTTTTCTGGACAGGTGAACCTTGCAATGAAGTGTTAAGAACCAAACGGTCTGACTTCAGGGAAAAGATACTCAAAGAAGGTGTTACAAATATTTCTATGTATATCATTATGGAAAAAAAAATCACATCCATTTGGAAATAAAAACTTCATCTCAAGGAGGTGAATTGTTTTCTTTTTATTTCAGTGGCCAAATACCGAGATCCAGAAGGCCGGCAGTGCTGCATGGCTGGAGTAAAAGCTTATCCAGTCTCTGAGACCTGCAGGGAGAGAGCTCAGAGGATTCGGAGGAGCCAAAGGTGCATTTCTGCATTCACAGACTGCTGTGAATTTGCCAACAAGCTGCGTCTGGAAGAGCCAAATAAGATCCTGATACTGGCCAGAATGCGTGAGTCTGAGAGCTCTAGGTGTCCTGCTGCAGCAGAACAGGGGCTGAGAGAGGTGGTGGGACCTGTTAACCCCTCCCTGGTACCTGTCAGGGTTATTCCAGACAGAGTTTCACCAGTCTCCCAAAACTTTGGTTATAGATCCCTGAGGAGGGGTAGGAGAGCAGTTCTTTTTTGTGTTCAGCTCTCTGTTCTGTTCACCCACGTTTGGAACAAGCAGAACAGCAATCAGAGACTATTAAGAGTAAATTCGAATGCGAAATTTGAATCCTTTGCCCAGGCCCAAGACAGCCAGTAACACCTCAGGAAAGAGCTGTGGGAGTGTCAAATTCCTTGTCTTCCATTATCTCTCTATAATTGCTTGTTAACAAGGTGATCTGTCAGGATATTGGACAGGTATTCACATGTGCAAATGGATGAGGTGGGATTAACACAGATTTTTGACTGAGGGTATTTAGATACGTTTTTTCTTGTGTCAGTTTTTTTTTTAACTTACTTTATTTATGTTCTTCAGATTTTGAGGCTCTCTTGGAACTGGATGAGGCACAAGTTCGTAGCTACTTCCCTGAAAGCTGGTTATGGGAAGTTCACCAAGTTTCTCCAAGGTACTGCTTTTCTCAGATCAACTTTATAGAAAGGAAGTGGTGAAACTGAGGTAAACTGAGTAACCTTAGTTGTATCTGAGATGTGTGCTGAAATGGAGTCTTATCCAAACAAATTATCCCTGTCATGTTCCTCCACATGTTCCACCACATGCTCTGTGGTGCCCAGATTGTTGAGCCACTTTTCCTTTCACTTTGGACTTTGCTAAATAGCAGCTTCTGTGAAATCAGCTAAAACCAAGTTTATTCAATTGATAACCCAGAATTCCTGTTTTCTGGCTCAGAGCTTCTCTAAGTCTCTCTTAGAGTGCTGCTGGTGATGAGCTGTGCTGCTAACAGATGGTGATTAGTAATGGATAAATGTAAAAACACTTTTAACACAGGTCCAAGACTCTGTCTGTCACCTTGCCTGATTCACTGACCACCTGGGAAGTACAAGGTGTTGGCATTTCAGATAAAGGTGGGTACTGCAACCTGGCTAGTTTGGAGCTAAAGGATCAGGAAGCTCTGTAGACGCTCTCATGTCCTAAAATGTTCACTTTCTGGTTGATAGACAGAAAAAGAAAACAAAAGTATGTATTTTAGGGAAAATAAATCACTTCATGTCATGTTGTGAGTGTCAGTGGCTGGGGAAACAAAGCCTGTCTTGTGTGTGACAGTGGTTCGTAGAGAGTAAGAAGAAGAAAAAATATTGAGTAATTCTTCCCTGAACAGCTTTACGTTGTCCTGCTACCTAGAGCTTAGGGACTTGAGATTTTCCAAGAGATTTGGTAATCCAAGCAGAGAATTTCTTTGGGAAGAAGAAACCCAAAGAACCTGGTATGTCAGCTGGGGTGTGAGGAGTGGTGAGAGCAGCTTGGATCAGGAAGCAAAAACCTGGGAACTTTCAAAAAGCTTGGACTGTTCAAAGTACACACTGGAAAATCATAAATCATCACTAAAGTGTGTCAGACTTGCTTATCAGAAGGGTGGATAAGACTCTCTGCTTTCATGTTTTTAATGCTCTCAGGTATTTGTGTTGCTGCACCTTTGGAAATCCAAGTTATGAAGGATATCTTCCTGAGCATTTATGTTCCTTATTCCGTGGTGCGAGGGGAGCAAATCGAGTTAAAAGGATCTGTTTATAACCATAAAGCATCTGCAATTAAGGTAATTTGTGTTAATGAGTCCTGTGGAAGGATTGACGTAATAAACTAAAAAATCATTTTTCCTGTCACTATCCAGGATAAACAGATCCTTGGATGAGATTTCCTCAGTCCTTGAGCCAGTGTCGTGTACTGCAAACAGAGAAGTGGCATTACAGTAACAGAATGCTCAGTACAGGATTTGATATTTCTCTGGTGTCGTACCTGCCATGGAAATAAAACATTAAAACCTTTCCACCTTTCAGTTCTGTGTTAAAATAGCAGCTGGAAATGGAGTCTGTACCTTTGGAGATTCTGCAAGTGCAGGATCGAGGATGCAGAGCTGTAAATTGAAGAACCTGGATGCTGGTTCTTCCTCAGCAGTTACGTTCAGGATCCTCCCCCTGGAACTGGGTCTTCACACTGTCAATTTTACATTGCTGACCCCCAGGAACAGTGAAATTGTGGTTAAAACCTTACGTGTCATGGTAAGGAAAAAAAATCTCAATTTTTATTTTTTAAATTTTTGAATTTCAAATTGGGTTCAATTGAGTCAATATAGAAATTTTGCTCTATTTTAATATTATCTCATGGTGTCCTTGAATTCACTGAGGTGTGTGCAGTGGAAAAAGGAATGACTGAGTATTTGAGCACATTCATTTTTAAACTTTGATTGCAAGAAGTGAAAGATTACATGTATAAAAAAGTAGATTAGAACTTTGTAAGCGAAGGAAAATACTTTATTCTAAGTTGTTTGGTTTGGATTTTCACTCAAACACAATTTTTTCCTTTCCTAAGGTTAAACTTAAATATTTTGTTAAATTTTCTCAAGAATCGTGTGAGCTAGAATGCTAAAATTTGTGTGGAACAGCTGTGCTACAGCAAAGTCAAACTCAACTACAGAAAAAGAAGGCAAAAATACTGTCAGTTTAACCTGTTCTTTCAGCTGATATATTTGATTAAACAAAGATGTTTCCATTTTCTGCCTCTTTCCTCATGATGATCCCAGCCAGAAGGCATTAAGAAAGAACTCCATGCAGGTTTCACTTTGGATCCACAGGGTGTTTATGGTAAGAGAATTGATGATGTGTCTTTGTGTTATTTTTTCCTGTTCTTGATTCTTGATAATCAAGTTTTTCATAATGTGAAAAACTTGGAGTTTCTCCTTCCTGAGATATTGTAAATATGTCCTTTCCCAAGGATTTCCTGTCTTGGCTTAAGGGAACTTGGATTGATTTCCTAAAGGAATGTTTGGATTTATCTTTTAGTGTAATATGGTTGTAAGCTTTCCTCAGCTTTATTAATGGGAATAGAGTATGTTCTCATTTAACCAAAGAAACCACAAAGTTTAGGTCCAGATCAGATTTTTTTTGGCAACAAGAGAAAGATAAAGAGTTTTCACCTGTTCCCTTTCAAAGCTTGATGTTTGCCTGTGCATTTGGGAATATTTCTGGTTTTCAAGTTTTGGTTGCTGAATTCTCAGCTGTAACCTTCAATCTGTCAATTGCAGCTGAATCATCTGTTGATTTAGATTGTGCAGTATTTTATATAGATATATACATCTCCAATTTCAGGTTCAATCAAGAGACGACAAGAATTTCGATACAAAGTCCCACTAAATCTGGTCCCTAAAACACAAATTGACAGAAGTGTCAGTGTGAAAGGTAAATAAAAACTTCTAGTGCACTGCATATATACTTCTCCTTTTATTTTGTATTCAATTAATCTGATTTATTCCCTTTCTTTTAAGAGAAGGCTTTGCAAGTCCCCTTTAGTGTAGAAATTTAAACACTTCCTAAAGAATGGTTGTTCCTAAGAGTCAGATTCTGCCCTTGGATTCGGTTTCATGACCTGTTGTTTCAGCCAGTTTTGGGGTTTTTTCCTTCCACAGGACATCTTATGGGTGAGGTGATAGCCACAGTGCTGAGCCCCAGGGGGCTGCAGATGCTGGCCAGCCTGCCCAGGGGCAGTGCAGAGGCCGAGCTCGTGAGCATTGCCCCCGTGTTTTACGTGTTCCGCTACCTGGAGGAGTCGGACAATTGGCATTTACTGGGCCCGGAGACCCTGAGGTCCAGGACTCAGATGAGGAGGAAGATGAAAGAAGGTAGAAAAATCTGCTGCTTCTCTTGCTTCAGGGTTGCAGAGGTCCATAACCTTTGCTGAGTGAGAGGGGTGTTCTGAGGGAGCAAGTATGATTCTCATAACTGTCCTTGTGCCTGATGTATCCCTCAGGAATTGTGAACATCTCATCGTTCAGGAATGCTGATGGCTCCTACAGCATGTGGAAGAATGGGCAAGCTAGCACATGGTGAGTTGAAAGGGGTTTGGCCTGGAAAAAGCCTTATTTCACTCCTTTGCTTTCATATTTTCACTAAGCACCAGACAAGAGTGTGATGGTAGATGTAAGCAGTGCTTACAACTCTGAATAATATCTTTTGATTCCTTGCTTTCACTTGCCAAACCTTTTCTTTGTGACCATAATTCATACCACAACAACCAAGATGACTTTGAGATGTAGTGGGTTCATACCCTGAAACACAGGAATTGATCATGGTTTAAAATTATGTCAGTAGCTACTGCCCATTTGTTAAGTTAAATTTAAAATTAATCTTCATTATCCCTTTGAACCGTGGGAGTGTGCAGGATACAGATTCCTAAGCAGTGTAAATTTGTGTGTGCCCTCTGCAGTGCCTGCCAATCCAAACAAGCAGGATCTGTTTGCTTCCCTTGGCAGGTTGACAGCTTTTGCTTTAAGGATTCTTGGACAAGTGAATCAATACATTGATCTCAATCAAATGTCTGTTTGTGATTCCCTGCTGTGGCTGATTGACAACTGTCAGATGTCAGATGGGTCATTCAATGAATTTTCAAACTACCAGCCAGTGAAACTGCAGGTATGAAACCCAAACATTTTCTGTGCTTAGGCAGTAAAAGCTGAAGGCACCAGGAGATGAAGTGTTTCAGCAGTGCAAGGTATTCTAGGCTGTATTTCATCAAAACACCCATTTAAGACAACTTTTCTCTTTATTCTAAATCCATTTAAAGCCCAGCACAGCCTTGCAGACCTTTCTGTTTTCCCACAAGAAGTAGCTGCTCGCCACTTCTTAATATTCAGAAAAAGAATGTTTGGGTTCATTTCGCAATCTAGTAGTCCTGGCTCATGAATAAGTTCATATATTTTGGTTTCTTTTTTACAAATGACCTATTATCTTCCAAAGAGTCAATGTATTTTCAGGTTTAACTAAACTGATAGTTTTTACAGTAATTTATATTTGTTTCCACAACTTAACAGTGAGAAGTTCTATTTATTTAAATGAACTTTTATTTCTATTTCATTATTTTTATTATTTGATTTTTGTAGGGTACATTACCTCGAGAAGCTAAAGAAAAATCTTTGTATCTCACATCATTTTCTATTATTGGAATTGACAAGTCAATGAAAATATGTCCTACTCAGGTAAACATTATTTTTATTTTATTTCTGCCAGCGGGCGCGTTCTGGGCTTCTAATTTCTTCCCTTTTCTTTAACATTTGTTTTTAAAAAATCAAGAGGTTTTTTTCAGTTTCACAGATTCATTTGCTTTGTTAGTCTTTGTCTTTCAAAGCCAGCAAAAGAACAACAAGGAATTTCTGGATTTATTACAAGCTATTGTAGAAGACATCACGTATCTGTATAGCCCTGACAGAGAAGCTGTGTTTCCTTAGGGTCAGTGTGATGGCTGTGAGCTGTAAGCTGTCCATGTTTGCAGAAAATCCACGATGCCAAGAGCAGAGCAGGGGATTACCTGGGGCAGAACCTGCAGCTGGCCCAGAGCCCCTTCACCATGGCCATCACTGCCTACGCCCTGGCCCTGCTGGACCCCAACCACGGCGCGGCACGGGCGGCCTTCTCTGCCCTGAAGAAAGAGGCCTTTGTCACAGGTACTGCCCAATGCCCACTGCTCCTGGGCAGCCCTGGCCCCAGCAGCTGCTCTGCATCCCATCTGTGCTCAGCACTTTGATAACAGCAGGTTTTTAGCACGGGAGATGAGGGTTTGCATCCCTTTAGGTGCAGGGGGAGTTGCTGCCCATCTCCTGGCCCTGAGTGGGCAGTGCCTCACCTGGTGTGGCAGAGCTGCTGCTGGGCTCGCCCCTGAACCCTCTTCTCCTCCTGCAGGTGACCCTCCCATCTACAGGTTTTGGAAAGATGCTTTCAAAACACAAGACCAGCCAACCCCCAGCTCTGTCACTGCACAGATGGTTGAAACCACAGCCTATGCCCTGCTCACTACTTTGCTGAGAGGGGATGGAAACTATGCCAAGCCCATCATCAAATGGCTCTCTGAAGAACAGAGACATGGGGGAGGATTTTATTCAACTCAGGTGTGCTTTTACATGTTTTGTCCTCATTCTTCAAATACCAAAATCTGAAACTTTTTTTTCCATCCCTGGACGTTCAAGGCCAGGCTGGACGGGGCTTGGAGCAACCTGGTCTGGTGGGAGGTGTCCCTGGAATGAGAGGGGCTTTAAGGTCCCTTCCAGCCCAAACCATTCCATGATTCTGTGACACCAGCCTTTGAAGAGGATAATACAACTAAATGACCATGCTGCCAACACCAGAGCCCTGTGTATGGGATTAGTATCAAGTGGCTCCATTGCCATGATATTCTTGGTCTCTGGGAAATCTGACTTCATTAAAATAAACTGCAATTTTGTAAATAGCATCTCTGGAGTTAATGCTTTGTGATTGATTTCTGACAGGACACTATTAATGCCCTTGAGGCCTTGACTGAATATTCCCTTCTTGTCAAACGGCTGAACCTGGACATGGATGTTAAAGTATCCTACAAAAATGGTGGACCCCTAAGCTTATTTAAACTGACAGAAGGCAATTTTGTGGGAAGAACTATGACAGTGAGTGAATAATATTGCTTTAGAAAGGGAAACCAGAATTCTTAGCATCTTGGTAAATGATTATTTGAGCTTTGAAATAGCTACTAAAATAGCTACTTTTTCTTATAACAAGCTGGTAATAATTTGGTATAGAAAATGTTTCAGGACTTCATTTATCTGTTTTATTTAATATATTTGAATATTCATGTAAATTTAATATTTCTGCAGAATCTGTTACGTATTTGAAATGTCAGCAAGACAAGCAGATCAGCTGACCTGAATTGTTGCTAATTGTGCTAATCTTTATTATTAATGTGTGACTTCTTGCTTCTCACCAATTTTTTAGGCACCTTTGCAAGATGATCTATATGTAAGCACTGGCAGCAGCACTGGCATAGCTACAGTAAATGTAAGTATGCAACCAGGTTTTTTAAATGGAATTTCTCTTTTCTTAATGTGCTGTGGTTTTGCTCAAGACCTCCCCATTTCTTTCTATGATGATAATTTATTGGCTCTGCTTTGCTGGTACTTTTATATTACCAACAAACCAGACTTGTTTCTATTCTTCCCAGTGTGAGTTTTTACAGTTTTATGCCAGTTTTGAGGATTGTTTAATGCTGCTTCTGTTTTGTCTGATTTATTTGTGTGTGTGTGCAGGTGAGGACAGTGTATAACACCATCGGTACTTCTGAAGAGTCCTGTAACTTTGAGCTGAAGATTGTTCCAAAGAGAGATGATGGTAAAGGGTTAATATAATTTTAAATGTTGCTACTCAGGTCAGTGCAAGGGAGGGAGGGGAAAAAATCCTGGGTGTGAGTGTTTTTTATTAAGAAATAAATAAATTCTGCCACTTTCTAAATGCAAAACTGGAAAAGAAATTGCTGAAAGCTTTTTTAGCCCTGTTTGAAATGATTGCCTTTTTGTGGATAGAATTAATATTTAATTTATTTCTGTTAGGTTCATTTTTAGTCATTTATGGAAAGGTTTTTACAGGTGGGGGAGTGAGAAGAAGGAACTATGATGGGGAGTGGGAGAGGTTGTAGTGAGTTCTACGAAGAACTGAGAGTTCTAGTCCAATTACAACAGGGGACAGAACCAAATTCTGAGTTTAAATAGTATAAACACACAATAAACTACATTAAACCTTAAAGCTGTCTTTTCACCTGAATTACCAAAGAGGTAGATGTTATTTGTTTATGGCTGGATAATGAATTCCTATAAAAATAGCCACCAAAACAATGTAAATAATTACATTCCAACAATGAAAATGCTTTGTGAGAGTTTTGGGCTGCTGCTTCTGGAGAGTTCTGAAATTCTGTGGCTCCCCTTGGTACGAACAGGTCGCATCAGAGGAGATGGGGAACCCCTGGGGCGCCTGGAGGCTTGTGCAAAGTAAGTGCAGTGAGGGGCTGGTTATTGATAATTCCTCCTGATCTTTTCTTTCTGCTTCTTCACTGTTATGTACATCTGTAAACAGAATTAGAGCCAGAGGTCATGATCTCTGTAGGAATGGAGTCTTCAAGTTATATTTGGGTTCTCCTGGAACATAAGCATTAAAATGCATGATATTGGCATAAATCTGAATTGATTCATCTGGACTATTTTGCTTCATTACGAGTTTACTGTGGCCTAAATGTTGACAGAATTTTCCTCAGGTTTTTCTGGGATCACATTCAAATATGTCACTTTCATTTCAGTTATGATTAACTAATACTGGCTTTAATCTGATTCAGGTACAGGCCCAGTGCCAGGGAGCCCCGGTCAGGGTCTGCTCATGCTGTGATGGACATAGGGCTGGTCAGTGGAGTGGAAGCCAATCCAGAGGATTTATCTACTGCAAGTATTCAGGAATGGTTTTTCTCTTGCTGGCTTTAGCAGAGCTGTAATATTTACTGTTCTTCATCTTTCTCTGTGCCCTGCAGCTTGCGAGTGGAGTTGATCAGCTGATAGCAGATTATGAGATAAAAGATGGGCATGTTCTCCTGCAGATAGACTCTGTATGTTACCCCTTCCCTGACTGTAAGCACCGCTTTTACTCTTTGGAATCCTTTTCCCTCCTTTAGAGCTCCTTAATTCATGTGTCTGTCAAACAGGTGCCAGCTCACAAGTTCCTGTGTGTTGGCTTCAGGATCGGTGAGCTTTTCCAGGTTGGAATGCTGAACCCTGCCTCCTTCACTGTGTATGAATATCATGCACCAGGTATGTGTTCCAGCTCTTCATGTCCTTGTCTGCCTTTTAGCTCTGTATTCCTCCCGAAGAATTACATTTTCCCATCTTTAACAGATTTTTTTACTCCATTTTATTTGAAGCTCAGGTGACTCTTGCCTAGCCAAGTTTCAGTGTTGACATCTTAGACTTTGATTTTCTACATGTATTTTTTATTTCTTTCTGGGTCTTCTAGACAAAAGATGCACCATACTTTATAACCCCTATGGAAATGAAAAACTCGTGAGATTGTGTGAGGGAGATGAATGCAAATGCATGGAAGGTAAGCTTTATTTGATGATGTTTTTTCATTTTACTTGGTGGGAAAATGCAGTGTAGTGCTTTGAACAAAATCACACTGAACATAAGGAAAAAGTCCTTATAAGAACACAGCTGTTTCCCCCCCCAAATTTTACATTACAAAAGAAATTTAAAGCCGTGTGCAGTGTGCTCATGGAAGTCTGACTGGATTCAGTCTGGCGTTTGAGTGCGTTATTTTGTATTTTAAATATTCACTGCTCCAGCATGCAATCCCATACTTATGGTGTTGGTCAGTTCATTATCCCATGCAGGATGATGGAGATGCATGTTTTCCTTGGGGATATGTGCTGGCATTCTCTTAGCTCTGCCTTTCCCTTTCTCCTCTTAGCTGAGTGTGGCAAAGTCCAGGAGAGGCTCGACCGGTCGATAACTGCTGAGAGCAGGAGAGAGGCTGCCTGCCACAGGGACACTGCTTATGGTAATGGAGTTCTCATTGCCTCTTCCCCTGCTCTGAAATGGTTGTTTGCTCCGTCTGCTGCTGCTGCTGCTACAAAACATCTTGTTCGAATTACAGCTGTAGTGTTAGAAATTCAGTGTGGTTGCCAGTGGCATGGAGTAATGTAGAGAAAGGTGAGTTCTACCCACAGCTTCCCTCAGATTAGGTGTGGGTAGGGCTTCCCAGTGCTCTCTGCCCTTATAACCATTGCATTCCTTGAAATCAGTGTTGTAAAGGGACACAAACTTCTCCTTCTGAGCATCTCTAAGACATTCAGGATGCATGGCAGGAACGAGGAATAACCAGGTTCTGCTCTGTGTCGTTCTGCAGTTTATAAGGTGAACATCCTATCTCGCAGTGAGGAGGGGTTTTTTGTGAAGTATTCTGCAAGTCTTCTGGACCTCTACAAAAGGGGTGAGTGTCCTGTGCCATGTTTCTGCTCAGGGAGAAAGGAGTTGGAATGCTCTTGGGCACTCACTGTCTTACCTGTTGCTCATAGGGCCTGTGGAACTGAAGCTGATGTTCACTCCTTTGTCCTCTGAGTTTAGGCATCCCATATTTCCTTAGAATTACTATAATATAAAATTATTTAACGTGCACAAGGCTTATTTGCTGTTCAGATTTAACTGAAAAACCTTTTACAAAGGACATGTTTTATATCATCAAATTTTCCTGTTATAGAACAGTGGCAAAGAGATCCCCTGGCTATGCAATACTGTAGAACATTTTACTGTTTCCTATCTGATATATGAATTACTGGAAATTCTTTTTGTGTAGTTGTCCAATTCTTGATTATTTTTTTGGGTTTTTTTTTTCACTTCAGGTCAGGCTTTTGCTCAAAAAAATAATGAAATAACCTTTGTTAAAAAGAAGACTTGCACAGAAGTTGAATTGAGCCCAGGAGAGCAGTATTTGATCATGGGAAAAGAAGCCTTAAAGATAAGCATTGGTTACAGTTTCAAGTAAGTAATTTACCACCAGGAAATGCTGAGATTTAATCTTAAAGTGCTTGTATGTAATAATTCTTGTGAGGTACAAAATTGATTTAATTTTGAAAGTATTCAACCAACAGTCACACAGTGTGTTATCAGATGTGCACACTTAAGGCAGGATTATGAACACAGAGCAAGCACTTCCATATTGTAGGGTTTTTTCTGTTTGACATTTTCCTTCCCAAGTCTTAGCAGCAAATGATCATTTTCTGTTGTCTTCTTAGATTCCAGTACCCTTTGGACTCCAGCACTTGGATTGAGTGGTGGCCTTCAAATACAGCCTGTACATCCTGTCAGGAGTTTCTGAACACAATGGATGATTTTGCTGAAGATCTCCTCATCAGTGGCTGTTAATTCACTTGGACAGTTTTCAAATTAAAAATCCAGATCAAATCTCATTGAAAAGAAGAGAAATCCTCACCTATTTATTAATTCTTTTTGACTGAACACTCATTAATAGTTATAATGAAAAATTAACTTGACATGTATTTTATAGCAATGTTATTACAGCAGAGTAGTGTTCAAATATGATTTTTAAGCTTGGATGAGAGAATAACACAGAATGCTGCAAAGACATTTGAAGTCAAAAGAAGTAGATTGACTGTAAAAACAAACATGAAAAGCACTGTCTTGTCATTAAACCCAAGTCTTAGCAGAACATAAATACATGTAGCCACTTTGTAAGCTCTCTGTGAAAGAAACTTTATTCTTTAGCTTTTCCTTTTGTACTCTTTTTTTGAATTCCTGCATTTCCATTCCTGACAGTAACTGATGCTGGTCTTACAATCTGCTTTCTTGTTTAAAAGAAAAAACCAAACAAAATTCTTCAATTATATGTGTGCCTTTCTTTATTTGTGTTTTAAGACACAGTCAACTGAATCAACATCTCCTGTAACTTAGGTGGATTAAAACAAATGTTGCTTTGCATTTGATGACTGAATTTGACAGTTAAAAATCTTGCCTTGCCTCCAGGAAAGTGGCAGATGAAAGGCCAATTTTCCTGCTTCCAGCCCCTGGCACAAATCACCTTGGTTCCCAGTAAAACTGAGAAGAGAATTTGATACAAAGTACAGTTGCACACGTTTTTATTTGTATTGAGGAGTTGCCCAAAAGCAGCACGTCCAAGAACTTTAAAATTACTGTTTTCCCTCTCTCTTAGGAATATCTCCATCCAGAACATTTAAGATGTGGAAAGAAGATAGCCAGAGATGATGCAATTTTTCATTTTGGCTCTGTGAGTATTTGACTTTTTTTTTTATCCTCCAGACTTTCTAAGAAGCACAAGAAGCTCACACTGTGTCCAGTAATAACTGGATATAAATTCAAACTGCAGGGAGCAGTACATGGAAATGCTCAGTGGGGCTGTCTAGACAGGCCACCTGTAAACATTCCTGCTTCTGAACTGGTGGCTGTGTATTGGGAGACCTAATTATCTCTTTAAATGACAAGGAGCATGTCTTGTTTGCACAGATGACTTGTGACATTTAAGTTCTACTGATTTTTAGTGAGGCAGACTGCAAAAAAGGCTCCTGAAGACCAGTTATTTAAAAATAGCACATAAAAACGCTGCTCTTAAATATTAAATTGCAGTCACTAGTTTAAAAAAAAAATCTTTAATCTCATTTGTTATCTCTGTTTCTATCCAGTATATCACTGAGATCAGTAAAATGCTTCAAATGCATGTATTTAAATGGGAACATTTGTACAGATAATTAACCATGTGTACAGATCCCAGTGTCAGGAAGATTTACCTTCCCCACCTGGCGTGGCTTGACTTTCACAGCAAAACCACGTGGGGGAAAGGTCTATCTGTGTCTTCATCTGCTTCCCCATGCAAATGATGTTGGCAGGACAGGAGAAGGTGGAAATGCCATGGGAGTGATTTTAGAACTCAGTGCCAGCCTTGGTGCCTCATGGTCAGAGAGCTCTGAGGCACCAAACAACCCCCAGGATTAATCCCAGCAAACGTGGAAATTCTTGGAATAATCACTGCTTAGGTGACTCATCTGTATTATGAAATGGAAATTATTTCAAAGCACATTCTGTCCTTCCAAGCTTGCTGTGGATTCTGGACTCCAGAGCAGTGCTTTCCTCTCTGAATTGTACACAATGTTTTTCTGTTCCTTGCTTGTTTATGTCTGTGATGTGCAAATCTCCAAATGTTCCAGCCTTTGAGTCCCCAGCCAGCAGCTGCAGTGCTTCCAGAAGAGCTTGCATTTCCCTGCCCCACTGCTGCAGTGTCCCCAAAGGCCAGGCAGGGTGAGGTGGCTGCTCTGCCTCCCTGCTGATGGAGTGGCCTCCAGAGCTGGGTGCTCCTGCCCATGTTTATCCCCACTTTTCCAAAAAAAATGGGTGGCTGACCTTGCCTGCACAGGTAAGCTCTGAAAGCAGGACTCTCTAAGGGCAATTAAATAAGTTTGGGCATTATACTGTTATTCCTTTTTCATGTATTTCCCTTTGAATAAGGAAACTCAGCAGCTGCCGTTCGAATGTGATTCTCCCTGGATACTCTTGGCAGGCCTGAGTTGGGTGAATTCCAGAGATTATAACAAATCTAAGGGTTAATAGTGTTATCCTTTAGCTCTTTTAAAAATACCTATTTCTGTCCATTTCTTTTTGTATTTTACTGGTTTTTAGACAGCTAAGCATCACAAAATGAACTAATTTCTCTTTTCATTGCAACCAGAAATTAATCTCAATGACCCAAGCTGGTGAGTGACTTGAATAGCCCAAATTCCATCCTGTTATGCACAGTGACATGTGAAATTCACACTTTGGTCTGGGCTGAAAGCTGCTGGGCTGTGCCAAAGAGCTGTGACTAATTTAGGGAGAGAGCCAAAGGGTGCCTGTCTCTGGCCATTGTTCCCCAAGCAGGGAAGAAGTGATTTTGTGTGTAGAATCTTTCAGGACATGCCACAAGCCCTGGGCAGTCTTACTCAGCCAAGTGCTCTGTCAAAAATGGTGTGGAATTAGGAATACCCCACAGTTTTAGAGTATTAATTTAGAAGAAGAATGGTAAATGCCTATTGCAGGTTAGTGTTATTACTTCTGAATGCCTCCATAGTGCCCTAATTCCATACCTCCATTGTCATCATTCCCTCTTAGCTGAGCCCAACACATATATTAAACACTAGGTGCAAGAGAAGGATGCTCTCATGAGCTAGGAGGGTGCAAGTCCAAGTTACCACAAAATTTTTATTTCATTATGATGCTCCACTCTCATCTGAAATCATTTGGAATGGGAGAAATTCACTTCATCACAGTGAGTTTGCTCAGTGCGTCTGGGCAATGCAAAGCCAGAAAATCACACCAGAATTCTTTTCTATATTTGCACAGCAGTGTGGATGTTCAGTGTAGGGACAGTCTCTCTTCTGAGTAAACAGGTGGAGCAATACAAAATCCTTGAATAAAATCCTTAGTAAGATTCCTTTCAAGTTCAAGACTCTTTTAATAAACAATATCCAAAACTCTTTGAATAAACAATATCAAGCACCCATTTTGCACAAAGAAGGAGCTGTGAACCAGCTGGCAGGGGTCTGTAGGTCCATTTAGAGAAGGAGTGTCAGGAGATGAGTGAACACAGAGTAAGGAAATCCATTTCTTCTTTTGTGTGGAGATTATTTTTTAATTTAAAAAATCACTATTTAGGAGCTGCCAATTTGGTGTCCATCCATGGTGGGTTGTCTCACTTGACCCTACCTATTTTCAGCCTGTGGAAATGTTAATGTTTAGACATGTCTCCCAGCAAAATGTGTTCTTAATCTCCTGCAGAATTCTTACATCAGAACACACAGAAATTTAGCATGGCTGTCAGTTATTTTCCAGTAAAACACCCACCTTCTAGGAGTTACATATGCTTTCAATTTTTAGGGTATTTAATAATGTTTTCATCTCTAATTAGGAGAAATGTCTGGGTTTGGCTCTTTCCTTCTCCTGGGAACCAAGAGTTTGCTTTTGCCAGTTGCTGGATCATTACAGAATTCCAGTCCTTGTGTTAAATTTTGCTTTTCGAGTTCTGAATGAACTTGGAATTTGGATGCATGTTTAAGCAGCAGCCGATTTCCTGGAAAATACTAAACTGGATTAAACACCACAACTCTCATAAAAAGAACATTCAAGTGTAGCAAACAATAGCAGAGAGATCCTGAGTAAAGCTTGCTCTATTCAACCCTTTCTTTTCTGTCCCAGGAAATATTTGTTACAGGCAGGGGGTTATTTCTGAAATGGTTATATTTACCCACATTCAGAGCTGGAAGTCACAAAATGCAGATTATTCCTAAGGTGCTGTGGCTCAAACTAGAGTTCCTTTGTTTATTTGCTACTTGACAGCTAAAAGGGGCAATTTCTTTTACAAGCAAAGTAAACAAAAAGTTATATTAGACACACTTTAAATCAACTGAGATATTAAACCCCCAAAATTGGGATTTACAGTGGAAAATCTATTTTCTCTTAAGGACAGCAGCCCCACTGGTGCCAGTTTAAAGGACTCCACACAGAGGTTCAGAGCTGGGTTTAGTGCTCTGAGGCTGGTTCCAAGGAGCCCTGATATGGACTTGAATTGTCTCATTTGGCTTTGCAAGAGGAGCCCCAGCAGCACATTCTTTCCACTGGCAGTTCCCTGCAGTTTGTACCACGAGGAGCACATCCTCAGCTAGAACACATCAGTGACACTGGAATTACTTTGCAGGAGCTACACTTGCTATCTTCATCTGCAGATACAGGATTTCTTCAATTGCAGCACAAAAACCCAGTGGGAAAATTGCTTTCCAAAGAGGAAATATGTCAGGAACACCTCACCCATCCCCACTGAAGGAGATGCACTGTGCCAGTTTGTACCTGCTGGAAGGTGATTTGCAATATACAGACATAAACTGAGGTGTGGGAGACAGGCTGGGCCTAAGTGGCAGCTGTGACTGAAGTCATTCCTTTGCTGTGTGGCTGAGTTCTCTGTCTCTGCCAGGCTCTGATTAGCCAGGTTTCCTTCATTACTTATAAAAAGCAATAAGCCATAAAAATGTCATTTTCACTGCTTAAATCATAAAATTTTCCATTAAAACCTTCTGCTATAAGGTCCTAGAGAATATTCATCCCCAGGCTCTGACAGGGAGGTAGAAATGGGTGTTCATTTCCAGCAGCAGTGAATTCCAACAGTTTGAAGTCACTAATCTATGTAATATTAAAGGGTGGGCTTTTTTCTAAGCTTCTGTTTTGGTCAGGAATCTCAAAAACAAGGTAGGATCAAAAGCTTCCCATGGAACCATGAGGGATCAAATTAATCCATGGTATAATTTAGCAGGATTCCATGGATTTATACCAGAAACTGGGGGGATGTGTCTAAACCTACGTGAGCTCCTGCCCTGTGTCCCTGCTGATCCTGCCAATCCCCGTGCCCAGTTCTGAACTGGGATTAGCCCAGAAACACTTCCCAGGGCTTTGAAACAAGATATTCATGATAAGAAAAACCATTGGATGTGACTTGAGAGAACCAGATTTAGGAAATGCTGCATTTCCTTCCAGTCCATGTCTTGCCCCAGGGAGCCCCCAGCTTTGCTTTTGAAACCTCACCACAATTTCTGCTGCCCTGCAAAGCCAGGCTGTGCTTTGGTTTCTTCCAGGCTTGCACTGTTCCTGGACAGATGGGAACATTCCCTGTCTGCCTCCTTCGCTGCCTTTGGGGTTTCAGCCCCCAGTTGGTGATCCAGATGTTGGACGTGGAGCTGCAAGTTCTGTTCCCTTGGCCGGATCCCAAGGACGCTGCTGGGAACATGTCTGGGATTTTGGGCTTTTGGGTCCCGTCACTGGCACAGCTGCCAAGAGGTTTGGCCTCACAAGAGGCTCTTTTTATTCAGGAGTTTAGACACTTACCTGTTTCCTATTTTCAGAATATAGGCCTGTTACTCTTTTACCTGCTTTCCCTACTTCCAATTGTAATTTTTCATTCATCCTCCTCCTATGCTTAAAATTAATTTTCCTTTCTCCTTGAGAATCCTCCTTAGGAACATCTTGGTTTGTGAAGACTCAGGAGTTTCCCTCCTTGCTGTAGCAGTGCTTTGGTGAGGGCTTTGTTTTTTCTTTACAACACCAACAAAGAGAATTTTGTTTTCCCCTTGTGAAACCTCAGACAACTCTTGGAACTTCTGTGTTCCTGGGTGTGTTGCCCATAAAATACAGGTACAGATAGACATGCCAGTGGTGGTGTGGAAATTACTCAGGATTATGAATCACACTGAAAAATACTATTGGGAAGCTGAGCCTGATGCTGTTAGTCATTCTGCAATAGCAAAGGGATTTATGGGCTCAGTGGAAGAGAGATGCAAGTTAGTGCAGAGTCAGTCTCTTTCTGCTTCTGACATGTGGAAAACATCTTCAAACATCTTTATTTTTCACTGTTATTAGCAAAATGAGCAACTTCTGAAAGGGTTAAAGGAGATTTGCCATAACCTTCACTTTCCCCTCAGTTCTTGTCATTTATAAGAATTAATGAATATATTAAATAAATCTGATGTTTCCTTTTTCTGTTTCCACTAATTAGTCCCAGTCAATCCATAGACTATCCACATTTTCCCAGCTGGTTTAGAGTCAAAAGATACTGAATGTGAACTTGTTTTTTCATGTCACATCCAGAGCTTTGGAAGAGTGTTTTGGCAGGCTTCCCCGTGGGCACAGCTCCCATTCCCAGAGTTCTCTCCAAAGCATTAAGAATGGAAACAAGCAGCTCAGAATTTTCCAGCTCAGCTCAGGCTCTGTGTACATTCAGAGAAACAGAAGCACAACCACAAGTACAGCAGAAGCCTTCATGTGGCCAGAGAGCTGAGCTTCAGCTGGGGGAACTGGCACAAGCTGGTCCATGCTGGGCTCACACACTGCAGCCCACGTCTGTCCTGCTGTGGGGGGACAGTGGCTGAGGCACGAGACCACCAGGAAGCTGCTCCACATGAAGAAGATCTGCCTGGTGGCCTAGACTCAGAGGCAGCCTCAGAAATCTCTCAAAATGAGTTACTCTGAAATGCTCTTGCTTTGTAGGAAACCATCAAGGCCACTGTGATAGAAATACTTTCATTTTCTCTCTGCCCTTCAGGGTGATTCCTTGGCTTGGCTTGTGGAAACTGCTTGAGTGAGTGACTGAAATAAGCCACACAAACACACACACATAAATATATAAAGTGTCTATTTTTGGGGGCTTTTCTCCTGGAGAGGTGCTCCAGAGCATCAATTCTTTGGAGGAAAAAATTCCTAGGATAATACTGTCTTACAGAGAATATGATCTGGGAAAAATCCCGAGGCAGAGCAGGGATGAGGAAAATAAAATTGATTCCTGATGTCTCTTTGAGGATTGCAGTCCAGCTCTTATGAAACTTAGTAGGAAACTTGGCTGCTCTTGTAATGAGAGCTGGGCTGGTCCTCGGGGTGCAACCATAACAGAGCAGGGCTACAACTGGTGGTAGGCACAGACAGATAAAACTGAAACATGTAAAAAGATTTTACTGGAGACAAGAGGTTGAGTTGTGGCAAAGCTGTCAAGTCTGCTGAGGATAGCAATAATCAGATTTAATGATTCTTCTTTTTCTAATCTTGAACTGGTGGAACCTCACAGACACTCTGTTCCATTCAGAAAATGTGTGGAAGTTGCAGAACTCCTCCAAGGCAGGAATCTTGACTTGAAGCACTGAGCTCCAGTTCCTAGAAGCCTTGAATCTCATGGGCACTGGATTTGTTTTAACTAGCAAATTTTTCTTCCTGTGTTTTACCCATTTTTCGGTTTTCCTAGAACAAGTGCACATTTCCAGCTAATTTATACTAATTTTTCATAGAATGAGACATCCCTATCTTAAACATCTCTCTGAAATGCTCTTCTCCTTTTGACTACAGTCTTTAAAACCCAGGGCATCTGAGCCTAAATTCCATTTTCAATGTCCTATGAAATTTGTAGCATTAAAAGTCTCAACACCTTGGCTTATTTTTAAAAAGTGATATTAAATATATGAATATATTCCCTTATGCACTTTCCCCCCCCATATAAAATGGTCATTCCCCTTAAATAGTAACACAGTGCCCTGCAATGCTGAGCACTGCTGGAATGGCTCTACAGTAAAATTGAGCTTCAAATTTTAATCTCTCTCTGAGCCACATCCTGTTTTCAGTTAACTGATCTCATATGGGGGAAATTTACCACAGGAAATCTCTCTCTAGTTTGGAAAGTACCAAAACCTTATCTTTAGTTTCTTTGTGTAATTCAGCACCTTTGGAGACAGAGGTGCAACAGAATCACAGAAATTTTCAAGAAGTCTCAAAGCAAGAGAAAATGAGTGAGTTAAGGACACAGGGGAGAGGTGAAGCTGCCGCTTCATCTCTGAACCTGACCCTGTGGTGTAGCACTGATCATTCTAAAATTAGCATCTTACACCTCTTTGTATCCCCAAAGTTTAAAAACCGCATCCAGAAAACGTTTTGTTTCTGAAAGAGATTTTAACTCACATCCTGGCAGAAACTGCCTGGGCCAAATTCACTTTGGATGAATTTTAACAACCAAATGAGAGCAAGCGGGTCAGGCCAAGGCCTCACTGGGGCTGTCACACTTCCCTCATAGCTTTGGGTTCATACCCAGCCCTGATGGCTCTGAACTGCAGATCTGCATCAGATCAGCACCCCTAGATGTGCTGTAGGTCAGCACAGAGAGGAGGGAGGTGGAACTGAGGTGTCCTGTCTGTCTGTCTGTCTGTGCAGACCCAGCTCGGGAAGGTGCCAGACTACAGTGAGTCCCTTGGCAGGCAGCAATGCACAGCACCTAGAGAACACCTCTGCTTTTCATTCTGAATTCTGAGCAGGGCTCACCCCAGGGATATTCCCCACAAGGAAGAGTGATCAGATTTGCATGTCCAGCTCTTTTTCTGACTGAATCCTCTGTCAGAACTAGAGAGGGTAGCAGCGAAGCGAGCTGTGTCAGAGGTGAAGAGAACCTTCTGCTGACAATGAAACTTTGCTTTGTAGAATCTTTCCTGCACTCTAAGAAGGCTTTGCAGACACCACTGAACGCCTGTGTTTCCCTGCTGTGCTACCCCCGGGCTGCGTTGGAGGGTGAGGCACGGCGGGGCTTCCCCGGCGAGGTTTCCCGGAGGCTCCGGAGGCTCCAGGCTCCCGGCCCCGGGCAGGGGCTGCCCCGAGCAGCCAGGGCCGTGCAGGGGGTGTCGCGCTGTCACCGCGCTCCGGGCAGGCAGGACTTTCTGTCTGAGTCCCCGGTCACCATGGCACACCCGGCACCCCTCCGCCTTCAGGAACCAGCCGCCAGATTCTCCCTTCCAGCCGGCCCGGGGGAATTCGCTCCGCGGGGCCTTTCCTCAGCAATTCCCCGTGCCCGCGGCCCGGGAGCCCCGAGCGGGGGAAGCCCCGCTCCCGCCGGCCNCGGGGGTACCGGGAGCCGGGCCGGGCCGGCGGGCGGGGGGAGCCGGGGGCGGCTCGGCCGGCACCCACCCGCGACACCTTCGGTTCCATGACGTTCGTGTCACCGGCTTTAACTCGGGGCTCTGGCAGGGTGGGCGGCCCCGGCGGTCACTGCGGAGCTCCTGCAGAGGCCGCGGGAATTGGCTGAGCCAGGCCGTGGAAAACGCGGGCTGTCCCCAGACAGAGCCTCAAGCCCGGGGTGTGCCCTGCCCAACTCACGGCAGCCACCCCGCCAGCCCGGCCTGCCCGCGGCAGCCCGGTTTCATTTATTTTCAGATTTCTCAGTCAGCGTGACTCTTGGTAATACTGAGACAGGTTATGGTGCATCAGTACTGCCATGGGAGAGAAAAAAAAAAGCTTTATGAAGGGG
>VWZV01012652.1:74829-86269 GCA_013397155.1 Irena cyanogastra | reverse complement strand
GGGAGGCACGGAGGGATGCAGGGGAGCGGGGCCCGCTGCGGAGAGCCGCCCGCGGCCCCCGGACACACGGGCCCGGTGCCCGAANAAAAAAAAAAGCTTTATGAAGGGGTTATTATAATCAAACTGCACCAGCTACCTGGGTGAAAACCTTCCTTGGACTTTCCAAGAGACACCAGAATCAGTTTCATCTGCATTTCCAAAAATATCCCACTGCGCAGCAAACCGAACCAAACTGAATGTGCATGACACCTTGGCACATGTGGCTCCAGGTGTGCCTGGCCAGAGCACAGCACTAAGGGCTTGTGGGCTTGGGATTTCCTTTGTCACTTCACCACAAGTCACATGACTTTGGGAAAGTCACTGTCAACACACCAGCTGCTCAGTTTCTGTGTCCGTGAAGTGAAATCACGAATTTTGGCTGCTGAGAATTGAACGTGGTTGGGGATTTACTCTGCAGAAACAATCCTGTGTGCTGAGGACTGATGGGACTGTAGCTCATCTTTCTAGATGAACAAGCTAAAAACTCTTGAAAGAAAACCCCAACCCCCCCTTTTTAGGCCACTGTCTATTTTTGTGTTGTGTTTGAGGGAAATTTTAAAGGTGTACAGTAATTTCCTGCTGATGCCGGGTCAAAGCCCGCTGTGACATTTGGTCACGCCTGTCACTGCAGAGCCAGCCAAACACGGCGTGCTCGCTGCTCGGCTTTGGGGCTGCCGGGGGACTCAGGTGCCTCCTCTCACACCCCGGGGAGTGTGCGGGGTGTTGGAGCACCTGGCTTTTATCTCCTCTCGGACAGTGCTGGCTGCAGATGGCCGGGAACAGCCCCAGGAGCCCGCAGGGTCCCCCCGGCGCTGCCCGCGACGAGAACGAGTTTCCCTTCGGGTACCCCACCGACATCTGCGAGGACGCGCCCGGGCAGAAGCTCCTGTGCAGCAGCTGCGACAACATCCTGAGGAAAGCGCTGCAGACGCTGTGCGGGCACAGGTACTGCTCCGCCTGCCTGGCCTGGATCCTGCGGTACGTGCCGGGCTCTGCCGGGGGCGCTCCCCGGGCTGGGCTGTGCCGCCGGGCTGGGGACAGCTCCGTGCCCCCCTGGCCTGCTGGCATGGCCCTGCCTGGAAGGATTTTCCCTGGCGGACTGCAGGATGTTCCCTGCCTCCTCCTCCTCCCCACCATGGGGCCTGATGGAGTTTTTCTGTCTGTGATGTAATAGTTCTGATTTAACCTTGAAGAATGGTCCAAGGCTGGCTTAGTCCTTCCGTGGCACTGCACAGCCCTTTGATAAGGGATGTTATGGGGTTTTAGTGACTATAATATTAAATATGTCTGTATCTGTCTGGGCAACGTGGGCGTTTTCTGGGTTTTAAAAGACTCCAGTTTTCACATTCTCATTCCTACTTGGAGTTTTCAAATCATTCATGGGATAAATAGCTTTCCATCTTTATTCCTATTTATGGTTCCAGCTGCCCTTACTTTGCTGAAATACAGATAAGATTAATGGGCATAGTCCTGGTCTTGAAGAACAGAAGAGCAAAAGTTTTTGACATCAGTGCGTTTAAGAATTGGCCTTTAGTGAACAAGAACTATGGATTCTGGGAGGAAATCACAATTTTCATGGTTTCATTTGTGTCACTGACTATACAGAGACCTCCTAAACTGCAGTGCACCAAGGGATTGTTATTTAATTTTTCTTTCTTTTTACCAGAAACAATAAAAATGCAATTTGCCAGAAATGTAAAGAGGAAGATCCCAACACTTTAGGTGAGGAAAGTCTATTGGCAGAAGAAAGGGTAAGTTGTAGTTCACAGCTCATTAATTTATCAATAACCATTCTCTGGAGTCATCACTGGACTGGAGTTCAGAAGGGAATAATATAAAATGCAATAGCAGCTGATAGCTACACATTTTAACTTAAGCTTTAATAACTTGGATTTCCCAGAGTTTTTGGTTTTAAAAAGTGTAATGGCAGCCTCAGGACTTTCCAAATCCAGGTTCTGCAATGTAAAATCCCAAACTCTTCCATATGATTAACTTTTTATTGTCTCAAAGTAATGGTGCTTTCCTATGTGTAATAATATGTCTTAACTGTTACTTATTATCCTCAGGAAGCATTTTAATGGATTTTCCAACCTCATGGTTTCTCGTACCCTTCAAACATGAAGCTGAAGATAATAATTGATACAATCTATGCCCCGGCAAATGTTTCATCTGTAATTTAATGGTGCAGATCTCTTCTTGTGTGATTTTCCAGGCAAATTGCTGTGCTGCTCTATATCCCAAATGCAAACTGCAGCCCAGCCTCTCCTTTTCCCTCCTCTCTGATTACATGCAGGGATATCAACAGACACATGATTTGTCTGAATTTTTTAGGGGGGAATGAAAACAAACAGGCAGCTGACAGCGACATAAAAAGCCAAAGTTCAGAAAGCTGCAAAATAATGGATCTTCTGCTGATGCTGAACCTGGTAATATCCCAGAAAAAAAAAAATCCTCGATTCTGCAATTAATTTCCCAAGGACTTTAATTAGGATAGGTGCAGCTGAACCTCCCGAGCTCACCGGGCTTTGGGTGTCACTTTGGGATTTCTCTGCTGCGGGATCTCCCCGAGGGTGCTGGCAGCTTCTTGCCTGGCAGTTCCTCTGCCTGCTGTGTCCGGGCTCGGGGAAGGGAGGGGGCTCTGCCGTGCAGACCATTCCCAGCAAACGCTGGCTGGGTTTGCAGGAGCTTCGAGGTGTGGGCATCGTTTGTAAATACTTTCCTGCTCTGTTTGTAAAGCGTTCCCCTGGCAGTGCCGGCTCTGGGCTATTCCGTGTGAAATCTGCGTTTCTCTGCACTGCACCCACCTGCAGACTATCCAAAAAATGCCTTTAACTGTGGCAGGGCTTCTTCTTGTGCCAGGGTTCCTATTTTAGTGCAAGATGTAGCATTAAAGTGTGCAGTATTTCATAATTACGTAACAATTGCAACGTTCCTCGTGTTTAAATAACACAAAAATCTACGTGGTGCAAAGAACAAACCTCTCTCCCGTCTGGTTGGTATTTTTTTTTTAGCACACAGTGTCTGGTAAATGGGAGCAGCCCGGATCTGAGCAGTGCTCTCAGTGCAGACTCCCAAGCCCTCTCCGCAGCACGTTCCGGAGGTGTTAATGACCCCGATAATGAAATGCATTCATTAAGGGACCCCGCAGTCAGGCTCCTGTCAGCACATTCGCTGCGTGTGAAATATTTCAGGCTCCCGTGAAAAGAAATGCAAAATAAGAGCTGTAGTTGGCTGGGCTTGTTTTCAGTAAATTCATATCGTGTCAAATAGATTATTTTTGAGTGCTAAGAAATAAATTATTTAATAATTATTTGGGCTTCTACTGCGCTAAGATTAACTTGCCAGGTCACAGAGTCTTATGCAATAGAGTAAATTTAAAAAAAAAAAAAAAAAGGATTTATCAGCGTGTGGATTCTGCCACCCTATTCCTCTTCCAAGGATGCACCCAAAAGTGTTTTCTCACCAATGGTTTTTTCCTTACTTTGTTTTCTTTCCAGGCCTTTGGTGATGCTGCCATTAACAAAGAGATTTCTGAACTCAGAGTCCACTGTGTGACCCTCGGGTGCAGCTGGACTGGTATCATGAGAGATTTTGAAGTATGTTCAAAGAGAGTTTATTCAGATTAATATGGGATGGGGACAGAGAGGCAATGAAACCAGGATCTCAGCAGACACAAATTAGTGAAATTAATTAGAATCAGTGTCAGAGCTGTGATTTATACCAATGCTATTGTCTAAAAAGTGCCATTGATCTGTGGAGGGTTCCCTGCCCGTGGCAGGGGGTTGGGGCTGGATAATCTTTAAGGTCCCTTCCAACCCAAATCATCCTGTGGCTCTGTGATTAACTTTAGTAGGGCTTTGGCCAAATCCAGAACATTCTGAATGAAATTCACATTGCACAAACTTACATCAACTTGATATTTTATCCAGTGGTTTCCTTGTTATTGAAATGCAAGGCTGCTACAGGCAGGTTGTGGCAGGGCAGAGCAGCTCAGTGTCCAGGACACTGCTCAGGCAATGTCCTTGGCATGTGTTACAGGAGAAATAATCCCCTCCTCTGCCCATGTATTGATTGTGTTCATCCTTCCTTTCAGACTGATCTGAAATGCCTCAGTTAAAATAGTTAAATGGGCAAGATTTGTGAACCTGCCGTGCAAATTTGGGTGATGAATACAAGGGAGAAAGCTGGGAGCAGGATCGTGTTGGTTTTAAACAAAAGCCCTAAGAGAGGCTGTTTGAGGGAGATCTTGTGTTTGAATTTACCAAATGTTTGGTTTTAGTTTTGAGATTTTTTAAAATTAATAATTAACAAAAAAAAAAAGCCCCAGTAAAGTTGGTGAATTTTTCACCAGTAATCTCAGTAATTTGTGCAGTGGGACTTTACCCAAGCTTAGAAGAAATGCAGATGAGAGCCCTGGGCTGCCAGAGCAGACACTATTTATAGACAAACGTGAATCAGCACTTTACACGTTGCTTTTTAACTTTTTACTTCCAGGAGCACCAGAGTTTATGTGAATATGCTTTGATCCCTTGTCACACTGGCTGTGGCCACGTGGTGATGAGGAGGAAGCTGGCAGAGCACTTGGAAAATGGATGTGTCAATAACGTGACAGTGTGTCAGCAGTGCCAGTGCAGCCTGGCCAGCTCTGAGTGCCAGGTAAGAACATTTCTCTCTCAGACAAAGCCTTTCTACTGATGGGCTCAATCATCTCTGCTGCCATTTCTCCATCCTGATTTCCTTGCATTCAGGGAATATTTGGTTTTCCTGGGTTTGATCATTTTTCTCACGCGTGTTGGAGGGACAAGTGGATGTGACAATCTGCTGGTGATGTGACGAAGTGCCCGTGTTCAGCTCCTGCCTCAAAATGAGTCCTGGTGGGAGGTCAGAGAAAATCAGAAAAGCACAGACAGCAGCAGGGAAGGGACCCTGAAAGTGGCTGAAGTTTGTTCAAACTAAAACTACCCACAAATATGTAGGGCAGGATCCTGTCAGATATTATTTCTATTAGATCTGACCAGGTAAAAATCTCCAAAACTACCAACAGTGTCCACAGACCAGGAAATCTCACTCTGAATCTGCCACAAATATCTCAGTGCCCATTCAAACACATTTGCTTTATAATTTTTATCTTATTTGCTCAAAACAATGGATATTTCCCCCTCCAAATGATTTCAAGAGAATAATTGCCAGCCTTGCAGTTGGGCACGGTGATTAAAGACCCCCATGACAGGAGGGCTGTGAATATTTCAGGTGTAAATAGTTCTGTGTGCCCAAAGTGTCACGAGTTGGTGCCTTTCAAGTACTGAGCTGAGAGATTTCTGAGGGATTACGAGTCCTGCTGGGGTAAGAATCTAATCCTCTGCTAAAATCTCCTCCTTGGGCAGCTCCTGCTTGTGTTCCTCTGCTGGAGTCCTGGATGCTGAGAATTTTAAACGTTCTGTGCTGAAGGGCACAGAGCCCCAAGAAAACACTGTAACTGACCTGAGGCCGTGGAGAAGGCTCCCAGAAAGGATTGACAGCTCTGGGATTAGGGGTGTGAGAAGGCTCCCAGAAAGGATTGACAGCTCTGGGATTAGGGGTGTGAGAAGGCTCCCAGAAAGGATTGACAGCTCTGGGATTAGGGGTGTGCGGTTTGATTCGAGGTGCGTGATGTCCCGGGATGGGAAACGAGCGCCTTCACCCCCGATCCCGACAGAGGCAGGAAAAAGGATCCGAACCCAGCATTCCTGATCCTTCACTGAGCTGCACAGAGAGGGAAACCCGGCCCCAGCTCATCCTGCCGGCGCCAAACCCAGCGTTCCCCAAAGTGTCACCAGCAGAGGGTGGCACACGAGTCCCTGCCACCCCCGTGGGTGCGGGCTGGGCTGGGCTGGGCTGGGCTGGGCTGGGCTGGAGGGGACCCGAGCCCGGAGTGTCCCCTCTGCTCGGGGCTCTGCAGCTCCAGCGCCGCTTTCCTCGCACTCAGCCACCGCCCAGCTCTTGTTTTGGTTGGGAAACCTTGGTAACCGAGCAGGGGGTTGGCCTCGGTGTGGCTTTTTCTCTGCCTCCTTTAGTGTGTGTAGAATTCTGGCTCCACGATCTGCTTTAGTGAATTCGCACCGAGTTCAGAACTGTGATCTTTCGTGGGCATTCCGTGCGTCCATGGCACTCCGGGAGAAAATAGTAAATTTCGGGCGCTGCTCTTGCTCTCTTCATTTTGTTCATTCAGTTGAAGGTCTTGTGATTTTTTTAGTATTTCTCGATTTTAAAATAAACTTCTCTCCTCTGAAGGAGAGCGCCTCTCCCCCACAAGAAATTGGTGTTCTGAAGGAGTAAAAGAGCAGAAATGACTAAGATCACTGGCAAGATAAAGAGTGTTAAAAAATGAGTTAGAGAGTGAGAAAAACCCGTGGCTGCATTTCCGAGAATCGAAAGGGAAACCTCAGAACTGGTATGCAAAGGAGTTTGTGAAGATTGAAGCCACCCCTGTGAGGAGTGCGAGGGGAAAGCTGGCAGCTGCTGTGCTAAGTGCGGCTCTCACACAAGCGGGGGATCGCTGCACCCTCGGGCAGGCAGCAGTGGCAGGAAGCTCCCGTGAGTGGTGTGCGTTTTCTGTAGCACATCCCGACGGAGAATTTGGATTCCAGCCTCCAAAGCCTTCACAAGCAGGATGCGGGAAAGGTCTGCACGTGGAGCAAAGCGTACGGGGTCAGCACAGGAAGAGTTTGTGTTTGAATTAAATTTGAATTTATATTGGAGTTTCCTGTGCTGTAACCTGTTTATGTTCACACATACATACATACATATATATATCTGTATATATTTGAATTTCCTGTTCTGCTGGTCATTGCTGTTTCCTGTTCTGTAACCCCCTGCCTGTCACTGCATGTATGCACACACGTTTTTGTGTGTGTGCACATAACTTTGAACCTGGCAGCACCTGCACACTGCCAGTTTTGTATCCAATATCCCAGGGTGGCCTTTCATTCAATAATTAAATAAGGTACTGAATTTTTTCCTTCTTGTTTTAATGACAGGAGCATTCATGTGAAGGCAGTTTATGCAAGGAACAAAAACCTGTGCAAACAGAACCAGCATTAAAGGAAAAGGTGGGTGAGGGATGAGTGAGTGCCATGCAGCTTTATTTCAATTAATAAAATTATCACTTGTTCATTTAGATTAAACAAACACCTGGAAGCAGTTGTGTCTGGCTGCTCTTTACATCCCAGCAAAGCTCTGCTGGCTGCCTGCCCTGCCCTTCCCTCCCACAATTACCTTCCCTAAATTATCTTCTCAATTCATCTCGTAAAATGGGCAAACGTTTTTTCCTCTCATGCCTTGAGTGAGAGACACTTGAGCAGGAGTGCTGTGCAGCAGTGCATTTACTGCACCCTCTGTGTGAGAAATTGTCACCAGGTGATTCCTGTGCTCACTGAGCTGTGTTCTGTCACTGTGAGATGGACACCTCAGTGCCAGGCTCTGTGCAGGGAACTTCCTCTCAGCCACACTCTTAATTTATTTACCATCAATTTTCAAAGCTGGCTGGGCACTGGAAGCTGTGGAATTACCTTGCCTTGAATAAATCTGATTTATGGCTGCTGGGTTTGTGGCTTAGGTGTTTGTAGGGAAATAAAAGAATTCCCTCTGATTGGTTTTGATTATTTCCTCTGCCTTTTTTTTTTTTTTTCCAACAGAGCCACTCTGCATCCTCAGGCAGCAAGGATGAGTGTTGTTTTTCTGAAGTTGGCTGTGCATTTAGGGTAAGTGAAACAGGTCCCTTCAGGAATGTTCCACCCCGTTTTGCACATTCCCTTCGGGGAAGCGTCTCTCCAAACAGAATCAGCACTTCTGCTGCCAGACGATGGAGCTGCACCTGCAGCTTGCAGTTTTCCCACCTCCCAGGGAGCTGCAGGTGCTGGCTTTGGCCCAGGGCAGCTGTGCTGCTCAGGGAGGCTGCACTGACAGCGTTGTCTCTTGCAGGGGAGCACGGAGAAGGTGAGGGAGCACGAGGAATCCGCAGTGGGGGCACACATGCTGCTCCTGCTGCAGCACATGAGGCAGCTGCAGGGAGCCCTGTGCTCCAGGGGCTTCGCCCCACGGCCAGGGCTGAGCCCGAAGAGTGCAGGGAAAAGCATCTGTGACCTGCAGATCCCAGCAGGGCTGGAGCCCAGCAGGAACCCTGAGGCAGACTCCTTCCCTGGATCTCCTGTCCCTGAGGATGAGTCTGTCCTGCAGCAGCTCATGAGAGAGAAGATGATTTCTGAGCTGGAAAATAAGCAGCACGTGTTTGAGAACATTGTGGCTGTGCTCAATAAGGAGGTGGAGAGCTCTAACTTGGAAATCCTGGCCTTCAGGAGACAGAGTGAACTGGACCAGAACATCATACGGGGCCTGGAACTGAAGGTAAAAAAATCACACAAGGATTGTCTGGGTGCTTGTTCTTGTTCCACACTGCAAATACTGACACAGGTCAGGGAGAGCTGGGGCAGGATCACAACAGGAGTTTGAGCTGTGAAGGGCTCAGTTCTGGACACATTTCCAGGATCCTTTTGTTGTTTGATACATTTTCCAACATGCATCTGATATTTGCTCTCTAAATCCACGTTTGGGTAGCGAGATATTCCTGAGAGTTCTGGCTGTTGGAGTTTGCCATGATCAGACTAGGGGCAGGCAGGAGAGCTGTTTAACTGCCTGATCCTCTCGCAGCAGCATTTTGCCTGGAGGCCCAAACAACATCTCTGTGGATGTTTTGACACATTGCTGTCACTCAGAAAGGAATCAAAGCAGAGCTTCCAGAACAGGAGGGCTCCAGAAGGATTCAGCCAGCCCTGCAGCACAGCCTGGAGCAGGGCAGTGACCGAGGGCTGGTTTTTTCCCCAGATTGCAGAGCTGCACCGGTGCCTGATGCAGAAGGACGCGGGGCTGAGCAGCCTGCACAAGAGCCTGCTGTTCTCTGAGCAAGCCTCCTACGATGGGATCTTCCTCTGGAAAATCACAGAGGTGGGCAGGAAGCTGCAGGACTCTGCGACTGGCAGGACAGTCAGTTTGTACTCCCCAGGTAAAGCACAAGATGGAGATGTGTGTTCACAAACCCCAATCCTTCAGAATCCCCCCGGTTTCTCCAGAACTCTGCTTTTTCTGCTCGTGCCAGCAGGAGCATCCTTAAAACAGCTCCTTAAACCAGGATGCTGTTTGTGCAGAGATCTGGCATCCAGGGCACTGGGATGTGCTTTTCCAGAGGGCTGAGCTCCAGTCTGGGCTCTCATCCTGCACTTTGCCCTCCAGCACAGCTCCCTCAGTGGATCCATCCCTGCCAGCCCTCAGCTGGTGCCTGCTGGCACCACGTGGCTGCAGCCCTTTCCCAAGGGGGAAGTAATTGGATTAGGTAAATTACACTCATGTGGCTAATAACAGGTAATTTTCACCCAGGTTTGAGGCACTAAAAGGATTCCAAGCACTGGGTTTTCATTGCTTGTAATCTCCAGGGGGTGCTGATTTCCCTGCTCTCCTTTCTGTGAGAACAAACCACTCACACCTTACCTTTTACACACATTATGCCTTTTTTTCCCTAAAAAAACCTACTTTACTAATGAAGAATTCTGCTTTTCAGCTTTCTACACTGCAAAATATGGCTACAAGGTATGTCTGAGGGTGTACCTGAACGGGGATGGGACAGGGAAAGGGACCCACATGTCCCTGTTCTTCGTGGTCATGAAAGGAGACTACGACGCTCTGCTCCCGTGGCCTTTCAGGCACAAGGTAAGAGGGAAAACCTTTCCACATCTGATCCCAGCCCAAAGCCAGCACAAGGTGACTCTTTCCCCAGAGTTTTGTGGAAGTTGAGTGCTTTTCCACATCCCCTTCCAAAGGTGAGGAGCTCTCCTGCAGTCCTGGGGAAGGATTTGTCCCTGACCAGGGTCCCTTGCAGGGAAAGCTGCTCCTGCTGAGATTCCAGACTTTGCCAGGCAGGATTGTCACCACCAGAACGTGGTGTTTGAAATATTCCAACCTGTGCCCACCTGGGCTAAAGCCAGACACATCTTCTCCTGGCTCTTGCTATACAGGTAACACCAATTTAGGAGGGAATTATGATTTGCTGCCTGAAGGCACCAGAAGCTGAGGTGGGAGTTCCACTTACAGGGGTGCCATGGATGTCTGGTGTGATCCTGGCCTGATTTCTTCCTCTAAGTGTGATCTGATAATGGCAACAATAGTTAGAAAAGCAGTGAAGCCATGGCAGGGCCTGACCTCTGCTCTGGCACTTGCCTTTGTGGGGTGATAATTCCATAAACCTTTCCTATAAAGTTTTGCTGCCAGTTAGCAGCCAAAAAAATAGAAATCAAAGTTTCCAATCCTCACTGTATTAAAGGATTGTTACAGATATTTCATATTTCAAGCTATAGAACAGTGAGTTAATAAAAGAGGTAATGAGATGAGAAGATTCTATTCTGATATTTAGGTTGTGTCTTTTACATAATTGTGCATGGGCAACTGAGCTGTTTCCTCTGATTCCAAAGCACAATAACAGAATAAATGTAATGACTGTAACCAAGCCCAGGGGCTGTTTAGGTTGTCAGGAGAGAGAGAGGAGAAAAAAGCCTTTGGACTGTGCAGTTTTCTACCAAGGAATAATTCCTTACTTGATTTAATTTAATTTTGTTTTATGGGTAGCAAAGTTTTAAAAACTTCATCCAGGAGCTCACATGAACTGACCTAGCAGGTTGGGAATGCTCGTTACAGTTTGTATTTAATTATCAATGGAGCATCCAGCTGCTTTTGCAGCTCTTCTGTCCCTGCTTGGTTTGTGTTTCACTCCAGTAACTCCTCATATTCTGTTTTTCAGGTGACACTTATGTTGCTTGACCAGAATAACAGGGAACACGTGATTGACGCCTTTCGCCCGGACCTGACTTCTGCTTCCTTCCAGAGGCCAGTGACTGACATGAACGTGGCCAGTGGCTGCCCCATGTTCCTGCCCCTGGCCAAGCTGCAGTCCCCCAGACACGCCTACGTGAGGGAGGACACGCTTTTCCTCAAGTGCATCATAGAAACGAATTAGCAGAGCCTGGAGCACGGCTGGCTGGGGAAGCCACCTGCTGGCAGTCGATAGATGATGAGAGAAAACCCCCAGTCTGAGACCTTGTGCTGGTTTGTGTGTGCCCAGAACCCCCAGGGCCTGAGCCTGCAGCCCCTGCCATGCCCTGGAAGTGCCCCAGTGCAGCAGCTGCTGGGAGGGGATTATTGCACCGCTTCTCACGGCTCGGGTGTGTCACTGTCACCCCCGCAGTGCTGGAGCAGGGGCTGTTCCTGCTCACGGCTGTTCCTGCCCTGTGGCTCTGCGGGGCTGGGGCCGGGATTCCCTGCCCGGGGAGGGCCGGGGCTGGGTCGGGATTCCCTGCCCGGGGGGGGGCGGGGGCGGGGG
>VWZV01012652.1:52846-64499 GCA_013397155.1 Irena cyanogastra | reverse complement strand
CCTGTTTGCAGCCCCCCTGCCCTTGCCCCTCCCGCCCTGTGTGCAGCCCCCTGCCCTTGCCCCTCACGCCCTGTTTGCAGCCTCCAGCAGCAGAAGCGGCGAGCGCGGCGCAAGAGGGCCAAGTTCCTGCTGGAGGATGCCATTCCCAGCGTGAGTCCTGCGCCCCCTCCTCTCTGCGGCCAGCCCGAGGCCCTGCCCAGCCCGGGCCCTGCCCAGCCCGGGGCTGCCCGCGGGTTTTCCCCGCTCCGGCGGGCAGGGACAGCTCCTGTCCCTCACTGCGGGGATGTCGCACGCCCAGCCCGCTCCCCGGGGCGGCGGGGCCCGGCAAGGAGCGCGGTGGCCCCGGGCCGAGGGTGCCGGCGCTGGGGCGTGGGCAGCACCCCTGTGCCAGGCAGTGAGGAGTGAGCTTGTTTTTGTGACAGAGTGACTTCACCTCGGCCTGGAGCACCAACCACCACCTGGCCAGCATCTTCGACTTCACGCTGGATGAGATCCAGAGCCTGAAAAGGTCCGTGCAGCCTGAGCAGGGCCGTGGAGGCCCAGGGGTGCTGCTTGTGCCGGGCTGGGGGCAATACTGCATCCCAGCCTGTCCCATCCCACCCTGTCCCGTCCACAGTGCCAGCTCAGGACAGACTTTCCTGTCCGACGTGGACTCCACAGATGCCACCAGCACCTCAGGCTCGGCCACCACGAGCCTCTCCTACGAGTCCAGGTGAGGACTGTGCCCCTTGCCCTCTTCTGGAGGGGTTCTGGTGGCATGGCCAGGGGGTTGAGGGCCTGCGTCCCCCCTCTTCATGTCCCACCCTGGGGAGATTTTCCTCCCTGTGTCCCAAAACGGGCTGGGGGTCCCCGAGGGGCTCCTGCTGGGTGTGCAGGACCGGGGCCGTCGGTCCTTGCTGGGTTGCCCAGATTCCCGATGTGCTCCCTCCCGAAGCCAGCACGGGGGGCACCTTTTGGGTGCTGCCCTCACCCCTCCCTGTGCCCTCCCGGCAGCCGCAGGACCGTGGGCAGCCGCAAGCGCAAACTGGCGGTGCCAGCCTACGCCTCGGGGGCCAAGAGGAGAGGGGCCGAGCTGGGCGGGCGCCCGGCCGCCGCCACCCCCGAGGGCAGCGAGGCAGCGGCCGGCCCCGACCGCCCCGACGACGGCATCGACAGCCACACCTTCGAGAGCATCAGCGAGGACGACTCCTCGCTGTCGCACCTCAAGTCCTCCATCAGCAGCTACTTCGGGGCCGCGGGCCGGCTGGTGTGCGGGGAGAAGTACCAGGTGCTGGCACGGCGGGTGACGCTGGAGGGGAAGGTGCAGTACCTGGTGGAGTGGGAAGGCACCACCCCCTACTGAGCCCCGCCAGCCCCGAAACCTCTCCTGGAGCCAAAGCGGAGGAGATCGGGCTGCTGGGGAAGCCCGGGAGGTGCAGGAGAGGTGCCGGTCCCTCCCCCGGCCATCTCGGCGGGTGGAGGCAGCGCCCGGGCGGGCAGGGCTGCCGAGGAATGAAACCTGAAGCCCTGACACTCTATTTTTATAATGTTAACGATTTTCAGTTCCTTGGCTGTGTTGATGCAGAGCGTGGCCCAGCCGTGCCCTCCTGATGGAGGGTCAGAGCAGCGAGGGGCTCCAGCCCTTCCAGAAGGGTCCCCCTGGCACAGCTGGAGCAGCTGCTTGGGGGGCACCCCCCACCCTGCTGACAGAGGGACCCCGGCCCGTGCCTGGCACAGCCTGGCTCACCCTGCTGCCCCAGCCTGACTGAGCAGCCTCGAGGGGGTCCTGCTGCCAAAACACGAACCCCTCCTCACCCCTGGGCTCTCACAGCTCCTCCCTGTGCCCATGGGAAACTGGGGACAGCTCTCGGGGTTTTCCACCTCATCCCGAATCCGTTCATTAAAGGAATGTGGTTTGTTTTGTATGAGAGGAAAGTGCCCCAAAACCAGCCCACATGTGGGGCAGATGTGCTCTCACCCCATGACCTGGACTGTGTGTGGTGCTGCACCAGCTTCATTTCCCTGTTCTGACAATCATGATCTTGGAAGAGATCGTCCAAAAAATCCTCCTTTGCCTTAAAACCACCCCGAGTACTTCACGGACTGGAGCCCAGGGCCTCTGTTCCTACAGGAATCTTCATCCCAAATGTGCCAAACCAACAGACAAACCAAAAAAGGCTGAAGAGGACAGTGGGGCAGGGGCTGTACTGGGGTCCCTGTGGCCACCCCTGTGACCTCCTGGCTGTGCCTCTCTCCTAGTGGTGATGTTTGTGAGCACTGGGCTTGATTTGTCTGCAGGAGAGAGGGAGCAGCTCCCTCCTCTAACAAAGCAATACTGCCAGCTTGGGCAGGAGCAGAGCAGTTGGCTTTGTAAAAAAGATTCCAATATCAGATAGATGTGTTAGATTTTTTTTTCCTTTAGAGAGACAGAGAGATATTTTAAATGTCCTCCTCATCTCTCCCCCATCCCACCGTGGCTGTCCCATGGGATGGAGGGTGGGCCATGCTGGGCTGTGGGCTCCTGTCCATCAGCAGAGCCTGTCCTGTCCTACCTGTGCTTGTGGGACCTCAGCTCATCTGGAGCAGAGTGTCCCTGTCCTGTTGGCAGAGGTGCTGCCAAGTCCCCCCATCCCTGGCAGGGAGGGGTCCAGCAGCTGGAGAACTGCCTGTCCTGCCTTAGCTTTGTCCTTGAAGGATCACTTCAAACGTTTCCCTTTCTTAGTGCCTATGGAGCCCTGCCAAGGGGCTGCCAAGAGCTGTGCCAGGCTGAGCAGGGTTATGCCTGTGGGATGTGCCAATGGACGTCACGCTCGTGGGAGCACCCACAGGATCCGGCCCTGGCTCCTCTCTGCTCCCTCTCCTCCTCTCCTGGCTTCTTGCAGAGAATTGAATGTGGAGCCTTTAAAAGTATTTTTGTTGCAGAGTATATTTTGCATTCGCTGTAATAGAGATTATAACAACTCTGTGCACCTTCTGATTTCTGAGTTCAGGTTGCTGCTTGCGAGCACCTCTCGTTATACCCAAGTTGTAATTAATACGTCTGATGTACAATTAAAAGGTGGGGTTTTTTTCAAAGTCACTGTTTTTCTGTAGTGTGAGGATTATTGAGTTGGGATGCCCAGCAGCACGGGGCAGCTGGCACTGCTGGCTTGTGTTCTGTGCCAGGTGAGGTGTGCAAGCCCAGTCCAGGCCCTTCCTCCTGCCCAGCTGTGACCACGAGAGCCTGCCCGGGTAAGAAACCCTCCTGTTTATTCCCTTCCAGTCAGATAAATAACTCAAAAATGTTCTGTAAGTTATGTCCCAGAAACCATTAATGTATTAACCTTTTCACAAAGTTCAGCTTGGCCTAGGCAGAAAGCCACAGCTCAGGTGGGGGCAGTGCCGTGGTCCTGCTGGATTCCCTGCACCGGCCGTGGCTGCTGCCCGGCTCCTCCCAGCTCTCGGTGGCAGTCTGTGCGTGCTGCTCGCGGCTCCCGCTAAATCCTGCAGTTTGCCGGAGCCGGCGCTTGCCTGGGCTCCGCAGGGCTCCGCAGGGCTCCAGCAGCCCCCCAGCTGCTCCCCCCAGGCCGGGACGGGGGCTGCCCGGCCCCATCCTGCGGCCTCGGCTGGGGGAGCGGGGCAGAGCGGGGCGAGATGCCGGCAGCGCCGGGGGGCCAGGCAGGGTTCAGGGCTGGCTCTGGGGACGCTTGGCACCGCAGGGGCTGCCAGGCCACGGCTCCCGGCTGGAATTCGCTGCTGACAGCCCGAGGCGGCCCCGGGGGTGCTGACCGGAACATCTCCGCGTATCCTCACGCACGGCTTTCGGTGCGGGCGGCCCTTCCCCAGCTCAGCCTGCTCCCGAGGGAGGCCGAGGAGGGGAGGTTTCCCAGTCCCGAGCTCCTGTGTCACAGCAAACCCGAGCAGATCAAAGCTGCCTCCGCGCGGCTCAGCAGAGTCCCGGTCTCCCCAAAACTGAGCTGCACTTTGCGCTTCTCAGTGCCGTGGGACGTTTTCCTCCATCCATTTGAGGTAGACAGGGTTTCCTTGGTCAATAGGCAGGCTGATGATCTCGGGGATTTCAAAGGGATGGATGGATCTAAAGTGGAAACAGGCGCGGAGCAGCAGAGTCAGCGCCAGCCCCGCAGGAAGCCGCGCTCCAGCCCTGCCCGCGCCCTCCCGCACTTCAAAGCACCCGCAGCTTCTTTCTGCCACGTGGGAATTTTGCTTTGAGTTTGGGGTTTACCGCAGACTGCCGGGGGCCTGGCCCCAAGCTGAGTGTGCTCCCGCCTCGGGAGATGCAGGAAATCCTGCCAGGAGGCTCGGGGAATAACCTGGGTGAGGAGGAGAATCCCTCCTCGAGCGCAGCATGGAGGGCTGGGTGAAGCCCAGCAGTTGGTATTTCTGCCACCTTTTCCCTTTTGCTGATGCCATCTCTGGGTTTTTCCGGCTTGTAAGATACAGCAGGAGGACTTAACCCCCCTGGGTGGGATTGGGCTCAAGGAACCCCCAAAGCTGGAGCAGGAGGTGACAGCCTACCTTGGCTGGGACACCCAGCGCTCCTGCGGAGCCACAGCCTCACCTGACGTAGTTGGACAATTCCCCTATTTTGGACGTCCTTGTTTTCACCAACTGTGGAGAGCAAAAAACCAGAACAAACCCCAAGGGAGATGTGAAGGGATGGAGGGATCCTGATGTGCAGTTCCACTGCCCCACCCAGCACGGCCAGGGCTGTGACAGGAGCTCTTCCCTGGGGGATGTCCCAAACCCACCCAAACCTCCCTGCAGCCCCTTTCAGCTGGGGCTGTTTGCAACAGGGATTTTTGTGATGTAGGGAATGATCACTTACCAGCAGTATTTCCGTGGATTCTTCCAGTTCTCCTTTCCAGAAATACCTGGATTTAAAAGAAAAGCAGCATCAGCGAATCCAGCTCTGGCTGCAGCCGTACCAACCCTCGGGTTCCTTTCCCTGCTTGGTGCTTTTTGCACGTGGCCATTTCTTTACAAAGTGGCTCAAGAAGCATTGTTGGCCCCAAAACTGCTGAGCACGTGAGTGAGCACCCCAGATTTACGAACCAGAGCCTCCTCCAGAGAATTTGCCCAGGGGGACTGGCAGGGCAAGTTTGCTGGGACTGGGGTGTCCTGTGGTGGTGGCTCTGAGCAGCGGCTGGGGGACAGCTCCTGCAGGGACCGCGGCTGGGAGGCTGAGCTTTCTTCCTCTCTTTCCCTGCAGGAGAGGAGCTGCACTTCTCATGAGTCAGACGTGACCTTTCCAAACATTTCCGCTGCCAGGAGCTGTCCTGATCTCATCTGCCCGCGGGGCTCCTGCGCGGGGAGGGCTCGGAGGCGTCGCGGTGTCTCCCGAGCAGAATGCAGCTGGAGCCGCCAGGGCAGGGCAGGAGCAGCTCGGCTCCGCTCCTTGGGTTTGTAGGGAATGATGGATGGGGGGAAGGAGGGCATTGCTGGGTTTGCCCTCAGGTGGGATATGGGGGTGCACTGTGGGATCCCCTCCCGAGGGAAGCTGTGCTGGGATCTGCCCCTCACTTCTGCCAGGGTGAGGAAAAGCTGTTCTGGGGCTTTGCTCTTGAACCCATCTAACAAGTGCAGTCCCTTTGCATGGACAGCTGAGGACACCTGCAGAGCAGGGCTGGGCCTCTTCCAAGGTCAAACCTGCTGTTCTTCCTGCCTGAAAAAGCTGCTTAATTTTGTAAAGGCCTTTTCTGGTCCCTATCTTGGCTGCTTTTTAGAGTCTCTAATAACAGGCACCATGTTCTCAGGACCATAAACCCTAAATTGCTGGGTGTCTGTGCAGCCAAGTAACCAATAAATGAATGATCCCAGGGCAGCTGCAGCATCTCTGCTCCTCAACAGCTCCGAGCACAGTGAGACTCATCCCCACCATCTGCAACAACAAACAGACCCAGCGGCCTCCTGCACACCGAGCCTGTGTCCATCCCCTCCCTGCGGAGCCCAGGTTTGCTCCTCCCTCGGGGAATATCCAGCACAACTCACAAGGCCGAGCTCTTGGGCAGGATGTTCACGCAGGCAGCCAGTTTCTTATCCATGATGGCCCTGGGGGAGACAGGAGGGGAGTCAGTGCCAGCCCAGCTCAGTGCTCACCCCCAGCCTTGGGGACATTCCCTTGTGCTGCCCAGGACTGGCAGCAGCAGCTTTGACGTTGGAGATGTGGAATTTTGGGTTACTTATTACCCTAAGAAAACAGAGGCAAAGGTGAACTTTGGCTGGAGATACTTCAGATCAGGCCCCCCTGGCAGGGCTCTGGGACCCTCCCTGTGCTGCTCCTGGCCTGGAGGACCCTGCCCAGTGCCAGCCCCGTGCTCCTCTGGCTGTGGGGTCACCAGGGCAGGGACTGAACCATGAGACCACAAGAACCCTGCCTGGGACGGGCAGGAAGGGCTTTGTCTGCCACTGTCCAGCTGTGCCCCTTCCTCCCAGAGCACCCTACATGTGCATCTTGTTAAATTAAAAACATCAAGGTTTTTCAACACAAAATATCCTAGAGATCTGAAGCTGAAATAAATTCCTTCCCTTGGGCTGCCTCCATGAGCTGTGGGCTGGTTTGTCACCGCAGAGCTGCTCAGGGCTGCCAGCAGAAGTGACACTTCAGAGATTACAGAGCACTGGGGCAATCTCAGGGAGGGTGGATTTTGAGAAGAAAGGGGGCAAGTGTTGTGTTTTGTGACCAGAGCAGTGTCTGGTCCTCCTAGGCAGGGCAGCAGTGACCCCACCTTTGGTTTTCTTTAACCCTGGCTTGAGTTAAACCTGGGGATGGTGGCTGGAGAGGAAAAGCACTCCAGGAGGCTCAGGGTTGTTTGCTCTCACCATGTGTAGGCAGTTCCAGGCATTTAATGCTCGTGGAGCATCTTGAGTTAATCTTCAGGCCAACAAAGTGCAGCAGCACGAGCAGAGCCACCCCTGCTGTGCCTGTCATGTCACACATGGCACAAATCAGTTTGGATTTGCTGCCTGCAACTTGCAAGTCCTTTAGCACAGGAACCTTTTGGTTTTGGTGCTCTGTCCCAATCCCTTGAGATCCTGAGATCCTGAGATCCTGAACTTTGTCCCAGCAAGCTGAGCAGCAACAGGAGGCCACCAGGGGAACAGAGAACAAGGTAAGAAGCTGAATGTGATCTGTGGAAAATGTCTGCATAATACATGATAGCTTTGGGTTGGGTACTTAATTGTGTTTCTTGGTCTGTGCCTAACAGGCCCTGAAGTGAGACAGATTAAATATTAATAAGCAGAAAAGCAAAGAAAATGATAAGCACAAATCTAAGCAGTAGGAGCTGGTGGGGTGCTGGGCAAGTTGGGTGAGGTGCAGTGGCCACACCACTCAGCCAAGGGGGTCAGCTCCTCCCAGGACAGGCAAGAAGGCCTTGAGATGCTGAATTCTACCTGCAGCTCTTCTGCTTTCCAAAAGCTTGAACCCCTTTTCCTTAAACCAGTGGAAAATTTCCTTGCAGATCCATCTGAGTGCTCCACTGAGCAGTGCAAAGGAAGGATAAACACAGCAGCACAGGAAAAAGGAGTGGGGGAAATGAGTGCAGAAGCCCTGTGTCATCCCCTGTAACCAGGGCTCATTGCTCCCAGTTCCAGAACAAAGGAATTATTTCTCCACCAGTAAAACCACAACCAAAGCACACATATCTCAGCAAGGGGGAGTGATTTATCTCTTCTCCCTTCCCTGCAAGATGAGAAACAAAGAGTGGAAAGCATTTGCAAAGCTGCTAAGATGAGGCATTTTCAGGAACTGAGGCTCTTTTCACCAGGTACAGTTGCTTCTTTTTTTTTTAGGAGACATTGAGCAGTGCAGACATAATTCTATTTGAATTTCTTAATACAGTTGCAGTATTTAGGGTGACACAAACTCCCTTTCAGTAGCCTGTCAGTTCCTGAACATGCCTGGGAGCACTTTGCTGGAGATGGAGGGGTTTTGGCAGCAGCAGGGCAGCAGGAAAACAGCACAGGAGGTGTTGCAGGAAACTTCACGGTCCATCATAAACACTTGCCCAGTCAACACGGGTTCAGTTCTTTGAACAGACCATCCATTGAGCCAGGGACTGACAGATGTGTGAAAAGAACTCTGCAGGCAAAATACCACACAGAGTATCTCATATATTAAAACAGAAGAAGGAAAAAATGGAGGAAAAGCCCTCATTCCCCGAAGTTTGCCTGGTGAGCAGAGTGGTACCTCACAAGTGTTTGTTGTGGGCCCCTTTCATATTTGCTTCATTTTCATGTCAGAGCACTGTGCTTTGTCTCCCTCTGTAAATATCCCTCCTGGCATTTTGCTGTCTGTGTTGTTCTGAAGAGGAATAAAGACTGTGGCAGAACAGAGAACATCAGGTTGGAGCTTAACCCATCTGAGAACCCGGAAATTCAGGGTCATGAAAATGGGTCTTGAAAATGCAAGGCAGTAAAATACATTGAGAATTGCTTCTGTTACCATGGCATTGGCTTCAGAGGCAAATGTCAGCTTCCCTTGGGACAGAGCAGCTCTTGGCAAGGGGCTGTGATACGGAGTCAGTGGAGAGGAGCATTGCTCGGGTATCCCAGAATCCCAGAACGGTTTGGGAAGGGAGGCACCTTAAACCTTATGTCACTCCACCCCCTGCCAGCAGCAGGGACACCTTTCCCTATCCCAGGCTGCTCCCAGCCCTGTCCAGCCTGGCCTGGAACACTCCCAGGGATGGGACAGCCACAGCTGCTCTGGGCACCCTGAGCCAGGCCTGCCCCCCTAGAACTGCAGAGGACGCAGGGACAAGGAAATGTGCAGCTTTACTGCAGCTGTGGGGCCCCGAAGCAGCCGAGCAGGGAGGTACCTGGCGATGTCCCTGGCGACCTGCTCGTTGAGGCAGCTGACCAAGGCGATGGAGTGTGTCCCTGGGACGTAGGTGCCGGTGACAGCGGCGTGCAGCCACACGGCCAGGCCCCGCAGCGCGGGGGACAGCAGCACCAGCAGCGTCAGCACCTCGGAGAGAACACCGGGGGTGAAGGACTGCGCTTTGGAAAGCAGCATCTGCATCCTCCGTGGCTTCAGGGGCACTTCCAGCTTCTCGCAACATTGCAGGGACCAGTTAAATTAAATTGAGGTGAGAACCTGCTCCTAGGGGGATTCACTCCCCACCTCCCCTCAGGGCAGGAGAGGGGCAGTTCTGAGGCCGTATCAGCCCAGGGGTGCCCAGGCCTTGGCTGTGGGAGGTCACCCCCAGACTAAGGGGGTTACAGACCCCAGCACCTAACCACAGCAGCCAGGACTGGTTTTCTGCAGAAGAATAAGCAGGTAAGACATGGAATGTCTCTGTTTCTAGTGCAAAAAAGAGCAAGAAGGGAATGGCTGCCACGCCCAGCACATCACTCCCGCTCAGGACAGATCTGTAGCTGTCCTTTAACCGTGTGCCAGGGGTGAGGTGTGTCCATCCCCCTGGGAAATGGGGGACAGGAGCCTCTGCTCCCTGGGGGTGTGGGCAGGGGAAGAGCGGGATGTCAGTGATTTCCATGGGAAACAGATTTGGTGCCAGGACCTGGGGAATCTCCATCCTGCCCTGTCAGGTCGTTCTCCTCTGCCACAGCTCTGTGCAGCCACCCAGAGCACACTCCGGCCTCACAGCCCGACTTCAAGGCAGGTTTTAAATGATCTCATCTTAATTATGTGCTGCTAAAAGCCCAGGGAGTCAGGGTCCTGTGGGGCACAGAAATCTCAGTGTACACAGCCCAGCTCTGCAGGGCTGGATGAACACCAGGGCCTGGCAGAGCAGCAGCAACAAGTGGGGTTTGCTGTGCGGGAGCTGCCGTTCCTGGCAAGCCCCTTCACTGCTCTTGGTGCTCACATGCCATCAACAGCCTCCCAAGAATGTACCAGCATCCCAGCAGGGCTGCTGTGGGGATGGGGAGGTTAATTTGGAGTGCTGAGGAGCAGCTGAAGGACGGTGCTGCTCTGGGCTGCAGCGCCTTCCCTTTGTCTTTTGTTTTGTTTCTGACATAAACAGCATCTGGCCCTCATTCAGCTACAGTGATTAGAAAATGCAAAGGATATATTCCTTTTCCCCCCTTATTTCCACCCTCCTTTGTCCTCTGGAAAACCTGCCATTACAGCACTCATGTAGAAATCACTCTTTTTTTTTTAATTGAATTTAAAATCTCCCATGTCACCACAAAACCAGAAGCTCCTTCCCATTTGCAAAATGACTGATGTGCTGTAGTGCTTGTCTCCTCTTTCCCAACCCATTTGAGGAAATATTCTCTGTTACCACAAGACTTCTCATCATAATTTTTAGAGCTCCTTCTGTGCTCTTTTTTTCCCCACTAAGCCATTTAACAAATATTATACAACAAATCCCAGAAGCTACTCAGTGAGTTACAAGCCAAACAGAGATGTGCTGGTGTGCCTATTTTTCCAGATTAAAATGTAATCATGCTCCTTGCTCAGGGAAAACAAACATCCAACCTGTTCAGCCTGCTGATCATTAATCTTCTTGTAAGATGTACATTCACGTGATGAGGAAATCCCCAGGATCACTCGTGATTGAATATTAGTACAAACATGAACACTAACTTGTTTTTTTCCGCTGTTCCCCTCCCCATTTTTATGAAAAGGAAGATTTTCCTCTCTTTTTTTCCAGAATAACTGTATTTGCCAAGGGATGGTTCAAAAGAGGAGTGAAACATCAGGATTTCCTCCTGATAAACCAATTAAACTCATGATTGCCAAAACACTGAAGTGAGCAAAACTGAAGACACCCCTGTGAAGATTTAAGAACTTCACTGAAAAGTGCTGAGCACCAAAATGCCAGTTTAGTGCAGAGAGACTCAGATTTCTGCAACACTTCTTTTGGCTTTGGTGAACTAAAACCAGCTTTTGGTTTAGAACCACCACGCCAGGACTTTTTGCCTAGTTTTGATGAGACTCTGTTAAAAAACCCCAACTGAACAACACCACCTGAACACAACTTGTGGCGATGCTGAGTGCAAAAAAACCTGAACATTTGCTTCTCTCCCAGCAGATACAGGGAGTCCACCCCTCCTGCACCATGGTTTTGGGGATAGGTTTGCTACCAAAGGTACAGACAGATATTTCCATGTTTGCTTGGTGTGGGTTGGTGTCTGTTGTGTTCCCCAGGGAGTGTCCCGTGTTCTGCATCCCCATCCCATCTGTGTGTCCATCCTCATCCCATCTGTGTGTCCATCCTGATCCCATCCCTGTGTCCATCCTCATCCCATGCCCGTGTCTATCGCATGCCCGTGTCCATCCCATCCCTGTGTCCCTCCTTCCCCGTGTCCCTCCAGCCTGTATCCACCCCATGCCCATGTCCATCCCATCCCTGTGTCCATCCATCCCTGGATCTCATCTCCATCCCATCCCTGTATCCATCCCAGCCCCATGTCCATGCCAGCCCCATGTCCATGCCATCCCTGTGTCCATCCCATCTCTGTGTCCCTCCTCATTCCATCCCCGTGTCCCTCCATCCCTGCGTTCATCCCATCCCCGTGTCCATCCCCATCCCATCCCCGTGTCCCCCCATCCCCGTGTCCCACTCACCAGCAGCACGGTGCCGCGGCCGGGCCGGGGGCAGCCCTGGGCGGCGGGGGGCAGCGGGCAGCGCTGGCTCAGCCCCTCCATGTCCCGCGGCCGCTCCACCTGCTGTGCCCGAGCCGGGAGCGCTGCCCGGACAGGCGG
>VWZV01012652.1:34693-51684 GCA_013397155.1 Irena cyanogastra | reverse complement strand
CCCGCTGCGGGGCTGCGGCGTGGGACAAGGGACACCGTAGTGTCCCCTCCTGCCACTCCCAGCCTCTGGACCTGCCTGACCTGCAGAGCTGGGGGGACAAATATCGGGGGCTGGCACCCCAAAAGTGGGGTCAGACAGCCGGGAGCTGGTACCAAACTGCCCGCCCAGCATCTGCCGGGATATCCCGGCTGCCCCTCCAGTACCGGCCCCGGAACCCTCCCCGTGCCATCCCATGCTGACGCCATTTATCACCTTTGCTTAAATTTCCCTGTCTATAAAACTGTTATTTTCTCAGATTTCATCTGGTTGGGGCTCTTTGGATAGAAACCGCGGGGCAGGGGCTGAGTCCTGGCGTGGTGTTTGTGCCCAAAATCTCCTGTGAGGGACGCGGGGCAGAGCCGAGCGCTGGCTCTGCCTCACGCTGTGACTTTACTGTGCCCCGTGTAACTTTTTACTGTCCCCCTGTCTGTTCCCGTAATGTGCCAGGAGAATTCATTCTTTACCCGCCCGCAGAACCCGCCTATCGATCACATATTTATTTGGGGGACGTAACCTTCCGCAGAAGTTACAGGAGTTATCCGACGACACCAGTTTGTTTGCAAAAGGTGAGAAAATTCAGCGTGAAGCCATGAGGGGCTGGCACGTTCTCCGCGGCCCAGGGAGCCGCTCCGGGATGGGACCGGCTGCTCCTGCTCTCTCGGGATCAGCCCTTTCCCTTCCTGAGCCCACATAAACGCCGTTTATCCCAGGTCTTCCAAAAAACGGCGACCTCCACCACCCTCCGGGGATCGAGACCCGCGCTGCCGGTGAGACCACGCCCCCAACGGGACCACGCCCCTGCATTACCGGGACACACCCCTTCATTACCGAGACCACGCCCCTTCATTACCGGGACCACGCCCCTTCATTACCGGGACCACGCCCCTTGCCCCTTCATTACTGGGACCACGCCCCTTCATTACCGGGACCACGCCCCCTCCGCGCACACCCGGCGGGGCGGAGCCGAGGGGGGCGTGGCGCGCGGACATTTTGTTTACATTTGCCAGACGCAACGGGCGCCCTTAGCAACGGCGCGGCTGTTGCTAAGGGCGACACGAGTTCTCGCGATATTCCCGCCCGGCGGTTGCTACGGGCGACGCGAGTTCTCGCGAGACTCTCGGGAGATGGCGGAGGTGGCGGCGGCCAAGATGGCGGAGGCGGCGGTGGAGCTGCTGGAGCGGGCGGCGCGGCGAGACGCGGCCCTGGAGGAGCTGCGGGCCCTGCGGGTCGCCCTGCAGGCCGTGCCGCTCGCCGCCCTCCGCTCCCGCCTCGGCGAGCACCACCTGAGGGCGCTCTTCGGCCTCCTCGCCGTCAATGACCGGTGAGCTCCGGCGCGGTGCCGCGGGCCTGACCGGCCCCGCCGCTGTTCTCCCGGAGCAGGGGGTCCTGCCGCCTCCCCGGCTCATTCCCTGCCCTCTTGCGGGCCGGGAGGTCGCACGGCGGTGTCCCTCTCCTCAAGGGCTCGGTTTTCTCTCCGTGCCGCCCAGGGAACAGGTGTCCGCGTGTGTTTCCATCCTGGAGAGGCTCCTGCAGGCCCTGGACCCTCTGTACGTGATCCAGAACCTCAGGGAAGAGCTGCAGAAGGGCCTTTTCCACCCCGATGACTCTGTGAAGATCCTCACCATGTCCCAGGTACAGGGTTTCCCCCGGGAGGAGGGGACAGAGGTCTGGGTTAGTCCCCATCGGCTCTTTCCTGCCTCGGTTTGTGATAAAAGCAGGAATCGTGTCCTTCTAACTCGTGCCGTTTGGGATAATTACCGTGCAGTGTGTGTATGTAATGCGTTATGATATGTCAGTAAGAATGTCCAAAACTATGTCCTGACAAAAGCAGCTTGTGAATAAAACTTCTGCCACGTGTCCTGGTTAAAGCTTTCCAGGCCAGCAGGTGATGGAAAATTAAAAGCAGCAACATTTTGATAATCAGGGTACTTTAAACTGTTGTGGAAACACCAACTGGGGCTGTGGGAACTCGACACTTGCTGCATTAATTTAAAGGAAGAGGATTGTGGGGTGTTGTGGTTTGGGATGGATTTCTAGAAATTCAGCTGCTCAGGTGTTGTCCAGTTGAGTTTTGATCCAAAACCTTCAAAATCTTGGGACTCTGGCTTTCTGTTCAGCTGTTCCAATGCTTGAGTATCCTTACAGTGGAAAAAAAAAAGTTGTAATGTTATTTTCTGTGCCTCTTTGATCAGGTTGGGAGGATTGTTGAGGACTCAGCTGCTGTCCCAGAGATTCTCCACAGCCCCGAGCTGTTACAGCAAATCATAAACTGCATTGGTGGGGAGAAAATAGCAGTGGCCAAAGAGGTAAAGGTGCCTTTATTGTCCCATTCCTCTGCAAGCTGAGTGGCTGGGTGACAATAATAATGAGCTCTCATCAGTGAAAAGTGAATTATGATTAAAATTAATTGTCTAGTTTGAGTTAATAAGTTAATAAAGAACATTGCAACTACACCTGATAATCTCAGATTTTCTTCTCTGTGTGGTTTTGTTCCTTTTTAATAACAAGCTCCTGTTTTTGCTTTCAGGCCATTAAATCTCTGTCCAGAATAGCCCAGAGCCAGGAGGGTTTGGAGGCTCTGTTTGGGAGCAGCTTGTTGGGTGACCTGAGGAATGTCATGGCCACGAGTGACGTCGTTCGATACAGGGTCTATGAGGTGGGCAGGTTCTCTGCTGCTCCTGACTCTCAGCCTGGGGTTTATGGCTTTTAAATTATTGTTTCTCACTGCTTGTCACCTTTTTCTTCATGTCTGTGTTTTGTCAAAACTGGAAAAGAGTAGGAAGATTACAGCAGTGAGGGCTCTCATGATGTCATAACTTCTCTTTCCCAGTTTTTGGTATAAAAGTGTGAATTACTGTTCGTTTTCTAACTTGTAGTGCCTGAGGCATTGGAAGGGCTACACAGAATCACTAAAGACACCAGAAAGTGTTTGTTTCTCTGAAAATAAAAGTAAAATAGTTAACTGTAGCCTTTTAACTTTTGCATATGAAGTGCTGCTAAGAGTTTTGGAGAGATGCCAACTGTCAGTCTAGAGATGTTTGGCAAAGGAGAAAACACAATTTAGACATTCTAGAGCTTAATGGGGATAGCACAGGAAGAGCTGATTGTGAATAGAGATCAAATGCATGTGCTGTAAACTACTGGGAACTCCTTATGAACTTGCATCAGGCAAACATTGGGGTTAATGATAAAAATGTGATTAATTCCATATTTAGTATATGTAAGGTTAATTAGCACTAGAAGACGTATTTGGCTGTTGCTGTGAATTATTACAATATTTTTATAAACTGTTCTTCTTGCTTTTATTTAGTTAATTGTGGAGATTTCATCAGTGTCAGCAGAGTCTCTGAATTACTGTGCAAACAGTGGGTTAATCCCTGAGTTAATTGGGGAGCTGACTGGAGAGGATGTGCTGGTCAGGTATGTTGGTGAGTTTGCCAAGGACATTTCCACCATTGTTAAAACTCTGAAAAACAGATTTGTGTGTGTTTCTTGTAAAACCCTTTTCAGGCAAAGACTTCATCTGCCTGTTCTTAAACTGTCTTGAGTGTCAAATCCTTCATACTTTAATCTGAGGACCAAGCTGCAGTGAAAATTACCACGTTTGGCTGCAACAGAAACACTTCAAGTTCTTTCACAAATCTAAAGAGCTGAATGAGCTCCCAGAAGCTTGAACAGTTGGGGTCATTTGGGTTTCTTTGCTAGGATTTTGTCTCAGGGGTGTGATTTCTTTTTCCTAACCACTGAGTGCCTCAAGCCCCACCTGAAACGAGCTGCAATGCCCTGGTTGTTGCAGAGCCACGTGCATCGAGATGGTGACCTCGCTGGCCCACACCCCGCACGGGCGGCACTACCTGGCTCAGCAAGGAGTCATCGACAGGATCTCCAACATCATCCTCGGGGCAGAGTCTGATCCCTTCTCCAGCTTCTACCTGCCAGGTGCATTCCTTCTTTCCAGGGTTTGCTGCTTGCTTTGGTGGTGAGCTAAATGGACAGCACTGCCAAGCCTCTCTGTTGAAAACTCAGAGGAAATTTTGAATATTAGATCGGATATTTAAAATATTGGATGTTTAAGAAATGCTGAAGGACAGTCTGACACGTGAAAGATGTTCCTCAGTAAGAGTGGTAAGATCTGGGCAGGCTGTGCTGTAGCTTTAAAGTTTGTGTTATTGTGGTCTTTTTTAGGAATACAAACATCATGAATTAAGCAACAGTCAAAATATTTGGCTTGTTGCTTAGTTCTGTCTTTATTTTGAGCTTTTTGCCAACACTATTCAGACTTAATAACACATGTTTAGGAACAAATCACTCTCACATTCATGTACATTTAATTTTGCCATTGCTGAAGTTGCTGTTCTTCCACTCAATGCTTTTTTTGGTCTTGTTTTCTCAGGATTTGTTAAATTTTTTGGCAATCTGGCTGTTGTGGACAGTCCCCAGCAGATCTGTGAGCGCTACCCTGTCTTTATGGAAAAAGTCTTTGAAATGGCAGAAAGTCAGGATCCAACCATGATTGGAGTGGCTGTGGACACACTGGGAATCCTGGGATCAAACGTGGAAGGCAAACAGGTTTTACAGAAAACTAGTTAGTGTCTTTTTTTTTTTTTAATAGAACTTTATAATATATGAAGAGTGAATTGGTTTGGGGTGATACAGAAAGGAATTAAAAAATGTATTCACTTACCTAATGAATACATTTATAATGTAGCTGATGGGTAACTATATTCCTGCAGAGATCTGGCTGAATTAATTAAAAGCACTTTGTTTTTGTTTTGAAAGGAAGTAGATTTCAAAATCTCTTAAGCAAAATAGGGGACCAGGCCAAGAATGCCCCCACCGAGTTACGGCTTCGGTGCTTGGATGCGATTTCATCCCTGCTCTACTTGCCTGTAAGTTGGGCTTTTTGTCTTTGTTTTTTCTTTAAATCTCCAAGAATGAAATCATCACACACCTGAGTAACTGTGAGGAGACATTTTGCAGCCTCTAGGTTGGGTGGCAGTGGTGCTTTCAGTGTTCTGAGTCATTGATTTACTGTTTTGAAATTCCCTGATTGGTTTGCTTAAAGGTTTGGGTTTGTTTGTAAGGAGCCAGGTGTTCTGAAATGTTAATAAAAGATGAAGACTTCATTGACAAGGAAATGAGAGTAAGCAGGTTCATATCTTTGTGCTCAGAGGGCTGGGGCAAACTGCTCCAGTCCCTGTGCACTTTGGGGTCTGGGTTAACAGTGTAGCTCTAAAGGAGTGATGAAACCATTTGAACACATCCCAAAGACCCAAAAGCTTTTCATAATCCTAATCAAACTCTTTCATTTTTGTGGTTTACATAGCCAGAGCAGCAGACAGAAGACCTTTTAAGAATGACTGAATCCTGGTTCACATCCTTGTCCAGCCAGCCCCTGGAGCTGTTCAGGAGCATCAGTACTCAGCCATTCCCTGATCTACACTGTGGGGCTTTACGGGTGTTTACTGTGAGTGCTTTTGGTTTTAAACATCAGGGAGAGACTTGGTTTGCCATTCAGTCTCAGATTTATTTATTTCTTCAAAGTGAATAACACAGATTTCTTGTTGAAGCCCAGAAGTGGTCAGAAAAAGGCCCTTTTCCTCAGCCTCCACTTGGCTTCCCCATTTGAATAATGCAGCAGACACATCATGTCTGTAATGCTAATTTTCTAATAAATTGAGAGGGGAAAGAAAGGCAAGAGCTGTGCTCTAAGGTGCTGCTTCTATACCAGAGGCACTGCTGTGATAATTCCCTCAAAACTTTGAAGATAAGTACTGAGCTCTACTTGTTCTCCAGTGTTAAACCCTGCTGCTTGATTTGAGTGGTGGTTTTGTATCTCATTTAATTTTTCTTGTTCCTTGTCCCTGTACCAAAAACCCTGCTGTGTAACTGCTTTTCTGGGGTTTTAAAATGTTTCCCCCCCTCACATCTTTTGTCTTCCTGTTCAGGCCATTGCAAATCAGCCATGGGCCCAGAAGCTGATGCTGAACAGCCCGGGGTTTGTGGAGTACGTTGTGGACAGATCTGTGGAGCCTGACAAAGCTTCCAAGGATGCCAAATACGAACTGGTGAAGGCCCTGGTGAACTCCAAAACCATTGCAGAGATCTTTGGCAATCAGTACTACCTGAGGCTCAGGGCTTACCTGCACGAGGGCCCCTATTATGTTAAAGCAGTTTCTACTACAGCTGTGGAAGGAGCAGAGTAATGTCCGTGGTGTCTGGGGTCCCCCTCTTGCAGAACACAGTCCTGGCACAGGTGTTGAGGTACAAGATGTAAAAACTCTCCACAGTGGAGGTTGTCTCTTTAAAGGAGTGTGAAGATATTTTGACTCTATTTGAAATGAGTCAGGAGAGCAAATTGAAAGCTGTTTGATATTTCCCCCTACAATGTCATGGCAGAAGTTCCCTGTGTGCTTTACGAGGCAGGTAACCCAGGTGAGCACTTAGCAGCTGCTGGCTGTGTTTTATTTGGCAGAATTTATCAGTGTTTGTTTAAATTGTTCTGGGGTTTGGAGTTTCTGTTGTGTTTTCTCAGTAGGTTACAGTTCAGTTAAAAAAACCCCACCAAAACACCTCAAGGTTTGTAACCTCAGATGCTGCCATAATTTATTTCTTTCTTTCTTTTTTAATTCGTTTTTTTTACCTGCCAAAGTTGGCACTTGCATGGAACACTCTGTTCTGTCAGAATCCTGTTGCTGAATAAGTGACACTGTCCACATGAGGGAGTATGGACTGGCTTCTCTTGTTTTCAACCTGCTGGATGTGAGTCTTGCTGGAATAAATAATCCTAAATATTGTTTACATTTTCTGCTGAGGATTTAAAAAAAAAAGTTTTTAGCCCATTTGAAAACAAATCAATGCACTCTGTAGGGATCAAACCCACCTGGGTGCTTTGTCTCCCTTGTTGGCTGTGCTGTGGGGTGGCAGCTCAGTTCAGTGGCTGGAGCACTACAGGGCTACTTCAGAACCAAATCTTGAATTGTTTACACTATTTTTTAACAGAGGTACAATTCTTAAAGTGTTATTTAGAGAAATGTATTTTAGTTACCTGAGTTGGAGTAAAAGGGGTAAGAACATGGAGCTCTTGTGTTGAAGGGAGTGAATCAACTGGGAGTATGGAAATACGGCATCTTAGGAAGTTGAAATCTTCTTTTGAAGATGTCAAAACTGTGGGAGAGAATCAGGAGGGGCTGGGCACTCCAGTGACATGTGATGTGTCTTTGCCCATAAACAGAGACCACAGGGTCCTTTCTATCAAAGTCTTGAGTTCTTTTTGTTGAGGGGGAGCAGAGTAAAACATGAAATTACTACTTTGGGGCTTCTTTTAGTAGTGTGTCAGCCAGGTGTAACCATGGCCCTGTGTCCCTGTGCTGCCCTGTGGAGGATGCTGTCCTGCAGTAACTCTGGTTTTGCCTGTGGTAGGTGGAGGTGCAGCTGGCATTGCCTGCCTGCCAAAATTTGCTGCCCAGGAGGGCTCAGAGGAGCTGGGGGAGATCCCTTAATGTTTGCTAAGCTGTCTAAATGCAGATGAGGTGCCTTGTTGCTCACAACCCAAGATGTCCCCGAGTTGTCATCCTACATCACCAGTGCTGCTGCTTTTATCCTAAATGTGCCCAGTCCTCATCTGCCAGGGAGAAATGCACTGCAGTGTCTCGTGGCTGGAGAGAGCTTCAGGAATCCTGCATCCAGCAAACCCATTAAAGCACTAAAAAGGAAATCAAAAGAGTGTAGCAGTCCTTAGCTTGCACTTGTTCTGGGCAGTTCAGCTCTGTTAGTTTAGGTGGCTTTGTGTGCTGGTGGCTGAGCCATATGCTGAAATGTCAGTAAAAGAAATCAATATATAAACCTGTTCTGCAATTCATGAGCCTCTTCCATGTGTGTTTTCAGCTGGTGCTTTTGGAGGCTACTCTGTGTGCTGAGTATTTAGCATCTGCTTTGCATGGTACATTTGCCAAAGACAATATTTTAGAATGTGCAGAGATGCCAAACAAGGGGATTTTTTTATGTATACACATATGCTTTATTTTGTTGAGCTTTGAGCTCAGTGTTGATTGATTAATTGATCACTTTCCCCTTATTACTCAGATGCAGTTCCCTGCCCATGCTGTACATTGCCATATGGATTACATGCTGCTGCTGTATCTGATATAAATGACAATTTTGGAGTGTGTTTTTGTCAGCCCCCCTTAAAGTAACAGGTGGAGATAACTGGGGAGAAACACGAGATGGAATGCTGGAGAATTGAGGTAACATGCTGAACATTTGGTTTAAAAACCCAAAAATCCCCAAACCAAACCTTGTCATTTGATGGATGTTAACAAGCAGCATTACTTGAGGAATTTCCGTGGTGGCTCAGTGTCTGTTCCTGCTGGAGCTGCTCTGTTTCCCTGAACCTGCTCCTTCTGTGGATGGAAAGCTTCCCCTTTGTTACAGAATTCTTTGGAAGTAGGTTCTGCCTCACTCACATAAAAAGGAGTTTTGAAGACTCAAAAGTCTGAAAAACCCTGGATATAGACAGAGTCTGTTGGAATACTCTTTTTTACTTGCATGCATGTGCTTGTAGGTACTTACAGAGGCAGAGGACATCCAGTTCTGCTCTGTCACACTGTAACAGTGAGAATTCATTTGCTGCTGAAGGGAGAAGAGCAAACTTTGGGAGGGCATCCTTTGTTACTGAATGTAACTGAATGTTAACTGGATAATACAGCTGATGAAAGAAAATCCAGCCTCTTTTTGCAGAAGTTAAACATTAATTGACAAAATGAAGGAGCTCATTTTTTATCCTATCCAGATTGAACTGTTTGAACTTATCAATGTAGGTCAGAACCTTGCAGGACACCAGGCTGTAGTAGGTTTCCAGTAAGGAACAATCCTCCCCATCACTTGTTTCCTTCCAGTCTTTAAATAGCTCGTCCTCTCTCATGTCGGAAGAGGTGAAAATGAATTTATAGCAGCATGGGTTGTAGCTGATGTGCTTCTCCCCAGCAAAGCGGGAGCTGTGCCTGGCAGTGATGCCAGCTCTTCTGGCACAGATCCCTACAAAAGCAGCGGGGGGCACCGCCAGTGGCACCTCCCTGGCAGCCACGTAGACCTTGCGAGCCACGTCCTGGGACATGAGGAAGGCGCTGCCGTGGCAGAAATCCGGGTAGAACTCCTCAGGGTACTGATGGATGGGGACAAAGCCGGGGCTCTGGGGGTCCCTGTCAGGCACTCCGTGGTGAACCACCCTCCCAAGGTAGATGTCCTCCTGCTGGGTTAAGCTCAGCAGGTAGCCAGCCAGGCTGGGCACGCCCACAAACACATCCTGGGCTGTGTGAAGGATGTACCTGGCACGGGGACAGAAAGCCAGCGTCCACTCCAGGCTCATCAGCATCTTCTGTGTCTGCATCTGGGGGGAATCGATGAAACTGCCTTCAATAATGTCTCGGTGCCTTTGAGCCTCTTCCTTGATCTCCAGCTGGGTGCTTGCTGAAGCTGCCTTTCCTACAGCAAACAGAGTCAGGAGGCTGTAACCCCTGGAGCCCGTCGCGTTGCCCCACGTCTGCCTGATCACGTCGCGCCTTGTCCTGTTTTCTGGGCTGCTGCAGACAACAATGAGCAGAAATATCTCTTGGTTGGAGCAAGTCGCTGCACTGCTGCTGGTGTAAGAGAGGTTGGCCTTCAGAGGATCCAGATCCAGCTTCCTGGCCCTCTCCCTGATCTCCAGAGCCTTTGCGTCGGTGTAAGAGAGAGGCAGGGAATGCAGGAAATATTGCTCCAGTAAATCTGCCCCAAAAAGCAGCAGGTGGAAAAGCAGGACATTGAAGAGGATGAAGCACCACTGGTGTGTGCGGAGCCTGCAGGGTGTCAGCTGGGGAACAGGAACATGGACACTGAATTCTCTTGCTGCTCAACCCAAAAGGCTTTCCCTCATTTTACAATACATCCATGCAAAGCAATCACAACTTTTAGACCATGATCTTTGTATTATTAGTGTGAGGCTTTTTTCTCCTAGAAACTTAATTACCTATATGTGGCACAGTGAGATCCCAAACTGAGAAGGATGTTACCATGTTGAAAACTTCTTTCTGTGCATCCACATGTGGAAATACTGAAGAATTACTTACTATGAATAATTTTTTGACCAATTTTAACCTGTTACTTAAGGTCTGAGGTGCCTCTTAATATGTCCTTGAAGGAGAGCTTTTGGTACTTGGCCTGACACTGCCCTATGAAAGCTGTCAGGGTTAGAATCCAGAGGGAAAGGCTGGATTGAGTGGGGCTTGGAGCAATATGGGAAAGTGGAAGCTGCCTTGCCCATGGCAGGAGGTGGAATGAGGTGATCTTTAAGGTCCCTTCCAACCCCCATGCTGTGAAAGCTGTAAGAGGCTGCAGCACTTACCTGCATGGTGCTGGGAGCTGTCCCTGCAGCAGGGCTCTCTGGGCAATGTCTCCTGGCAGTGGCTCTATCTGGGTCTGCAGGATCCAGTTACTGCCCAGTACCTGCAGCCTGTGGCTTCCACCTCACCTGCCTGGCTGGAGGAAAGCTGATCCCCGGGGCTGATCGTGTTGCAGGCACATAAAACACAAAGCTAACTAAACCCTGGCCTTTCTCTGTGTTAATTTCTGTCGCTCTGAGAATAAGTGAAGCACTTCTGGGGCTCACTCGGTCAGAGCAATCCCTGGGACTGCTGAGTCTGTCCTTGATGTGCCGGTTTGCTGCTGGCCCTGGGGGTCGTGTTTGTCACAGCTGTGCCACTGTGGTGTTGGCCCCCAGTCCGGGGCAGTTGCTGGGCACTCTGCATCTCCTGAGCTGGAGCTTTGGGGTGTGGACTTGTGGGTTTGCCTTGTGTGGGTGGTGGAGGACGCCCCGAGGCCGTGGGTGCTGCTGGGCCGGGCTGGCTCCAGCGCTGGGGCTGTGCCCCGGGCAGGCTCTGCCTCGGGCGGCTCCGCAGCCCCCGCGTGTTGCTGTTGGCTCAGCCACGGCTGTGCCGGAGCCACAGGGGCTGGGGAGCCGCAGGGGGCTGGAAGTGCTGCAGGGGGAAGTGCCAAAGACACCACAAACAGGATGGAGCTGTCGGCGGGGGAGAGTTGGCTTTGGCAGTGGGGCTGGGGAGCACTGGGGGGAAGGGGCTTGTGGGTCCCAGCAGCGCCCTGGGAGGCCAGGGAAGGGTTGGGTGATGGCAACGCTGCTGTTTGAGGGGCAGGTTGAGGTGGTCAGCCTTGTGGGAACTCCAGCCTCCTTGGGAGACCTGGGAGATCATGGCTTCTTTTTAATTTGGAGGTTTCTCAGAGGTCAGGGTGCATTTCTGTTCTGCATCCTTGGGTGAAAGGAGAACACAGCACTGCTCTGGTTTGTCTTGGCTGCACCATTGCAAGGCTCCCTGCAGCATCCTTAGGGCAGCCTGGATTAGCCCAATGTCCCTGGGACATGGAGAAGAGCTTTGATTTCCGCCTTGAGGGGTCCAGGGTTAATCCCCAGCTCTGGCTGAGCTCTCCCAGCTGTGTTGATAGAGGGAACAGAGGAATTACAGAAGAAACCAGGTTCCCAAAATCTGCTCGCAGCTTGGAAGTGCATCTTACCCCACTGAAAAACCCCAGAACACTCACAGTGTGCAAGTCCATGCCTCAGGCTCTCCAAAAAGAGGGAAAGCTTCCCCAAGGCTCGTGTGTCAGCTGGGCTACAGCTTCATCTGGCCCAGCCTCACTCTGCAATCCTCACAGAAGTTGTGCTTTGAAGCTGGGTGAGCTGTCAGCACAGGAAGTGTCAGTTCAATGTGTGCCCTGAAATAAAAGGCTAATAAGGAAATATTTTTCATGTACAATAATACAGCCCTGCAAATCCACATACCCATTCTGGGGAAAAAAAATTTCTTTCTTTGAAGATACTCTGTCTCCAGCTGAATCATTTAATCAGCAAATAAATACCAGTGTTTGAAACCTCTTATATTAAAAATTGAACATCTTTAGAATAATAAAATAATAGTAATAATAAGCCCCACATGTGTATCATCCCTGGTGCAATTAGGCCCAGCGTGGTGCTGGCAGCACTGCTCTGTGGTGGCAGCAGCAACTTTGATACTAAATATATGGAATTAACACTCCCCAAAACCAGCCAGGGCACAGGCAGCTCTTGGATGTGGGATTTTATTTATCCACAGAGCCTGGTGGAGTCCCACTGGGAGAAAGCTGAGGAACAACAAGGCAAAGACTGCTGATGACTGAGTCTGTCCCTACACTGCACTGAGACCCTGCACAATCCTGGGCGTGTAAATTAGGCAGTCAACCAGGAGAGCAGATTTTCCTGAGCCACAGGGCTGGAATTTGCTTTCTGTGAGATGTTTTCACGTTTTCATTAAGTTTTATGTCCATGAAAACCACATTACAGGAGCAGGGACATGATGCTGTGAGCAGCTTGAGCTGTCCTAAAGCTGTGAGTGTTCAGACTGAGGGATGTTTGGGTTGGATTTTTTGGAGAGCACGTATTTTGTGATATCCAAAGATCAAAGCAGAGCTGCCAGGAGGGTGGTGGGAGATGCTGTTGAGCAGGAGGAGCCCGGAGCAGGCAGTGGGTGCTGCAGGGGAGCAGCCCAACCTGCAGCTCCTGAAAACATCTCCTAAAGTCTCCTGGCTTCCCTCCCGGTGCTGGGAGCATTTGGAAGGGGGAGCAGAGCCTGGCTTCCCTCAGTTCTGCTTGGCTCCACTGTGAAAATGCGAAGGCTTTGGATGACGCACCGTTCTCAGAGATGGAGCAGAGAGGGAGGATGGATGGGATTGATGGGAAAATCCACTGAAAGTCGGGTTTTCCAGGATGAATTTGTTCAAACGTGAAAGCTCGAGCTCAGCCTGCCCTAGATGTCCTTCTCGGCAGGGTGGACAGCCCTCTCTGTGCCCACCATGGTGGCCCTGCTCAGGCTCTTCCCAAAGCCAGGCTGATTCCACAGGCAGGTTTGCAAATTTTCACTTGCTGCCTCCTGCTCCAGGGACAGCTCAGAACCCCTCAGTGGAACCCACCTGGCACAGCATCCCTTTCACGAGGCATTCCCTGGGCTCTCATGGCTTCACCTGTCTGACTCTAAGGCTCAGAGGTGTCCCTTGTCACCCCAGCAGTCCCCAGGCAGGATGCTCTGGGAACACAAAGCACTCCCAGGCTTCCAAAGTGTTCTGGACACTACACAAAGGATCCCCTTCATTCCCACCTGCCTTTTGCAGTTTCACCAGCACACACAGACCTGAGAGCACCAGGGGCTGCAAAGGGACATGTCTGGTTTTTAATAACACCATCAGCTGCAATAAATAGAGATGGTTGTTTAGGTCTTAGTCACCTAATAGCAATGTTTGTGCTTGAAGACATGATTCAGCTCTTGCAGGCAGTTCTTCACCTCACATTCTCCATGGGGCTTGGGAAATGATGGGAGAAGAGGCTTTGTAAGAGTTCTACAGTGTGTGTTTCACTTGTTATTTGATATTTAATGTCCCTTTGGGCATTAAATTAAAGTAGAAAACTGAAAACCAAGCTAACAAACCTGAGCACTGACACAGCAGACAAATACCTCTGTGGCTCCCAATGTGCAGATGAAGGTGTCTTTGCTTGTGATTTAATGGCTCGGTTGATGAGACTAAAGCCATGCTTTTATAGCCAAGTTTCCTGCATTCTTCTTTTTGTTTTGCATACATCAGTCTAGGAGTTACAGAGCTTTCTCCTTTTTTATGATAAGTTTGATTATTCCTTCTTGAGATTAATGACAGCTTTGACAATTCCCTACCTCTGCATTCTGGGTAACCACAGCCTCAACCCCCTGTGTGTTCTGCAGGTGCTGCATTGCTGAGTTAACCAGGAGCTGAGTGGAAAGGACACAAACTTGTGTGAAATGCTGAGTGGTGAGGCCACGGGCCGAGCAGGTTCCCCGAGTGATCTCCCTGCCAAGATGTCAACTTGACAGAAAAGTTGCTTATTTTGCAGTGCACCACAAGTTTCTTTGTTGTTATTAATTCTCAGACTGTGCCATGTGAGTTGCTTTTTTGGTGCTTTTTTGGTGCTTTTTGCCTCGTCCTTTCCTTCCCTGCAGGCTGTATTAGTGCCTGGCAAATGGAGATTCACATGAAATTCATTTGACACGCACAACATCCGCAGCGCCGGAGTCTCGGCTCAGGCTGTGCTTTGATTAAATTCAGTCCACGCTCTGACAACATTTCCAGCTGGGAGCAGATCCGGGGTCGCTGTTCCCGACTCCGTGGCTGCTCTGCCCTGCACTGGCCATTTTTCCTGGGAAAAATGGGACAAATTTCACCTGGAGCATTTTGCCTGGGCACCTCCTTGTCCCGGGGTGATGGAGTCCCTGTGTGATGCACCCGAAAAGGCAAAGCTCGCCCGAGGTCATGGAGGGAAACAGGAGCTGGATGCAGCTCTTGGGGCTTGAGTGATGCCCCAGCCCAATGTCTCCAGGTGCTGGATGGATCCCGCTGTGCTCCCGCTGCTGCCCCAGGGCTGGGGAGGGGCTGCAGCCCCATTGCCCTCCTGGCAGGGGCTTATCGGGAGCTGGAGCAGGACAGGGACCCCTCTGACACCAGTCCCTGGGGCCCTGTGGATCGCTGGGCTCGGTGATGTGCTCTGCAGATGACGACTTTCTCTCACTCTCGCCTCTGACTCATCCCACCGTTGCCTCCCACAGATTTATTTATTGTTCTCCCAGACGCAGAAACAGCAGAGTTGAGTCTCCCTGCCCTGTGCCAGGCCCCTCCTCGGGCAGCTGGGCTGGCATCTGTCGGGGCAGCCGGGCCTTCCCCGGGAGCCCTGCAGGAGCCCCTGTGCTGCCCCCCGAGCCTGGCTCTGCTCTGGGGCACGGAGAGCAGAGTGCTCGGTGTTCACACACGGCGCTCGGCATCTTGGGGTGTGCTCGTCCCCGGCCTGCTCCTCATCCCTGCCAGGCAGAGAGCAGCCCCTGCAATGTGTGCCCTGCTGCTCTGGGTGTGGCAGGAGTGTCGGGGTGCTGAGGGGGGTCCCCAGCAGAGCTGTCAGGATTGAGGGAATCGAGAGAACGGCCCTGTAGTAGGAGGTACATGAAATCCTGACTAAATGTGTTTTGTGTCAGTGTCTGCTGGGAAACGAGCATCGATAGCATTTTGGGGAGTGCTGCAGCTGGAGGCAGGAAGGACCAGCTCTGCCCCATGCCCCCAAAATTCTGTGATCCACCTTTGCTGAGAGCAGTGCCCTGCCTTTCCCTCATGGCTTTGGGGGTGCAGAGAGTTGCTCTGTGCTGGAGCTGGTAGCAGTCCCTAGGACCAGAGCTGTTTCCTCGGGTACAATGCCACCAGGTTGCTCAGCTTGTCCCTGTGGTGGCCTGAGCAGCTGCTCACGGTGGGACTGGTGTGGCACCAGTGTGAGGGGCAAGTGGAACCAGTCCCACTCTGCCGTTCAAACGCCAGCATTTGGGTGGGGATGTCCTCTTCTTCTGGCTCTTTCTCTTTCATTTTTCATTTCTCTCAGCATCTGACAGTTTTAAATAATTCCTCCCCCACGCCTGTGTTATCACCCGGCATGTCAATACACTCTGTGCCACCCACCCCTCTCCTCGCGGGGCTGCACGTTAACGCTTCGCACCAGAGAATGTGAGGCAATTAGTGAATGGAGAATCACCTTCCCACTGAAAAGCAGGATGGCTTGGAAGCATCACACGGGTGGATTGCACGGGGAGTATTAATTGCTTTTCTCTCCAATGACTCCTGGTGTAGGAGAGTCCATATGGAGAGGGAGGAGGAGGAAGAGATGTTGCGGGAGAGACGAAGTCTCCAGTGCTGGAGAGAAGCGCAAAACCCAGCGCATCCGAGCGGGGGCACTTCCCTCTGGAGCCGGAGGCTGTGGCACAGCGGGGGCTGCGGCATCCAGCGTGTGCCGATGGATCACACGAGCCCGGCAGCGCGGACGCGGAGTGCGAGGGTGGGGTATCCCGGGGTCAGCGAGACTGGGAGCTGCCGGAGAGAAACCAAAGCTCTGGAAGCAGCGGGATCCTAGCGAGGATGGTGTCACCTTCCCCTGGGTGTGACCGGAGTGCTGTGTTGGGTGGCTGACCAAGGGGCTGCGTGGCCACTGCGTTTCTGTGGGAGCAGTTCCTTTATTGGGGTGTCTGCTCAGCCGTACAGCTCCGGGGTCCCACAAAATGCACCATAGCGAACTCCCCAGCGCCCACACAGCGGCCTGGGCTCGGAGAGAGAAACGGAGAAGGAAGCAAAGAGAGGAGTGTGCCCGAGCTGGGGCAGAAGGAGCCGCGGGCGCTGCTGGCCCACGGCCGGCCCTGCCTGTGCCGGGGGTGCCCCGCGGGGCCCTGCTGGGAGCCGCTCCCTTCGCAGCCGCTCACATCTGCCCCCTGCGAGGGGACACACTTTTGGGGCACTCCCCATTTGGCCGCATCACTACTGGTGGCACCTCCTGCCACTTGGCTGAACTTGGAGCGGAGGGAAGGCACCTTGGAGCCCACCCCGTTAACCCTTTCCTGGAGGCGGCCGGCTGGTTTCCAGGCTGCCCACGCTGTCCCTGGCTCGGGGCCATTCCCCAGCGGGGCCGCGTTTTTGCAGCAGGGCTCCCCGGGAAGATCAACGCTCCGGCCCGGCCGCGCAGCACGGCACAGGAATTGCCGGGGCTCGGCCGCGCTGTTTGCTTTCGGCACAACCCCGAGGCGCAGCAGCGCTTAACACAAATATTTGTGTGGGTAGTGGAAAAAGAAATCCAACCAAATAAAAAAGAAAAGGAAATAAAAAAGAAAATAAAAAAAAATAGGAAAGGAAGAAAGGAAAGGAAAAAGGGAAAGAGAGGAGAAAGGAAAGGGAAAGAGGAAATGACAAGGGAAAGATAAGGGGAAAGGAGAGGAAAAAGGAAAATAAAGAAAGCAAGCCACCCAAAGGTCGCGCTGACAGTGGCCAGAGGGGAAGGCACGGGGCCCGCGGGGGATCACCGGGGGTCGCGGGGGCGGGGGCGG
>VWZV01012652.1:23562-33926 GCA_013397155.1 Irena cyanogastra | reverse complement strand
CGCGGAGCTCCCGGCGCCGCCGGAGGAGCCCCTTCCCCTCTCGGGACGGCAGGAGCCCGTCCCCCATCCCCAGCGCTCTCCCCGTGCCCCGAGCCTGGAGGAAAGTTTCTGCGGCGCTCGCAGGCCTGGCCGGGGTCCCTGCGGAAGCCCCTGTGGGCACAGCCCCTCGGGAATGGGGCGGTCGGGAGCTGCCCGTGCGCGGGGAAGGGTGCGTGGAGACCCCCGGGCAGTCCCATCGTGGGAAGAGGGTCCGTGCTGATCCCTCTGAGCGAGGCTGTGCTCCGGGGTGTGAGGGTGAGGCAGTGCTCGGCTGAGCCCTGGAGCCGCCCCAAAGCCAAGGTCTGAAATACACCCAGGAAAAGGCTCCATTGCCGTAGGTGCTGCCCAGCCCCTGCTCCATCTCTGGGCTGGTTTTATGTCAAAGTTGCAATGTCCAGTGTGAGGGAGGGGCTGCCGTGTGGAGGGGAAGGGCTGCTTGAGATCAGGGGGACTCAGTGCCACCACCCTCTTGTGCCTGGCAGCAGCACCTGTTTCTCACAAGTGGTCTTTGCTGAAGTATCCCAGTTTTTCCTGAAAAATGCTGTGTATTAGCATTGTTCTGGTTAAATTTACTGGTGGGGCTCTTCTGACTGTCACACTCATCAGCTGCCAGCTGAAGTGTGCAGGTGAGTCGTGTGTATCGATAAGGACCTTAGCTGGGTTTGTGCCCTGGGCTGCCCAGAAGGGATTTTCTATGTCTTCCTCTGCTCGCCATGATTTAGGGAAATTATCTTTTATTCCTAAACACCTAAATGAAAAAAAGAAGGAACAGTCTGTTCTTTAACTCTCAGTACATTGCCACTGAGGTGGGTAATGAATAAAACCCTTGAACATTGTTTTTTAGGGTTCAGATCCTCATTATTCCCTTCTCTCTGCCGGTGACACAATGTCCAATGCCCCCGAGGCTCCGCGGTGCCTCAGGACGCCCAGCTCTGGGTGACACCGTTCGGTCACTTTGGGCACAGCAGGGTGGCAGCAGAGCACAGTGCTGTCCCCAACCCCCAAACCGCCTCATTTTGCAGCTGTGCCTGATGTGTCTGCAGAAATGACACCCTTGAGGGGGCTGTGTCTGCGAACATCAGGGGTGGGTTGGAGCCAGCAGCTCCCGGAGCTTTCCAGCTCCAGCCTTACGGGAAGATGAGGAGCTGCTCCTCATTACTGACACCACGGCCCTGCCGGGGTCATTTATCCTCACCTAATGTGCTACAAAATCCTTGCCCGAGGATCCTCCTGCCTGTCTCCCTCAATCTGGATGGAGGAACTTTGTTTCCTAATTATTTTGCTGCAGCTCGGTGTGTTTCTAACCCCCTCGGGCTCCGGAGAGCTTGGAATGCCATCGCTTTCCCTGGCTTGCCTTGCCTGCCCTTGTGCTCAGCCCTTTGCTGCCCTTGTGGGGATGTTAAACCCGCTGCCTGGAGCCCTCAGGGCCCGGCAGTTTCCCCAGCTCCAGCTCGGAGCAGACGGGTGTCGAATGCACTTTTTCAGAGCTGATCAGCTGGAGGAGCAGAAGAGGATTGCTGCAGACGGGCTGAAGAGGGAGGGCAGGAGCAGGCACTGAGCAGCTTTGGATGATCCCAGGGGCCCGGGCTGATCTTCTCTGTGCTTTCCTCCTCTGCAGCTGGGGGCACAAATCCTGCCGGGGCACCATCACCCACATTTAACCACCTGCTGTCTCTCAGCCTCTCCCGGTGCAAGAGTTCCTCCCCCAGCCCCGTGGGTTTCCCCTCCCCTCCCGGCTGCTGTGGGGTCGGTGCACAGCCCCGGGCAGGCCAGGGCTCACACTCCAGCACCATCCTCTGTCTCCTCTCTGTGCTTCCAGGTGTGGAGCTGCAGGTGTGGTGGCAGAGGTGTGTGTGAGGGCTGTGAGAGCCGGGATAGAGCAGCAAAGATGTAGAACACGTCCACTGAACCTTCTGCTGAATGTTCCAGGGACCTCGGCTGGGCTGACCCCACTGAAATAAGGGGAAAACTCGATTATCCCTTCACTTAGCAAATCCAGAGCTGGCTTAAAAGCTGTTAAACAGAAATTCTGTCTTCTCGATTTCCTGAGTGTGGAGATGTGTGTGGAAATGTCCGTGAGCTTCCTGCTGGCCCCCTTCATAGGGGAACAACGGTCTCCAAAGTCCCTCCCAAGTGGAAAGCAAAGAGTTAATTGTAAAAGCGCCTGAGAGTTTGTTTGGAGAATAAATACACATTTCTGGCACCCAGAGGGTACAAAGAGCCTAAATTTCGCTTTCCTACCTCGTGGGAAATGTGGGTAAATGTTTGCTCAAGGATCCAGCCCGTCGCTCGGGGGAGCTCAGGATTTCCTCGGGCCGCGCTTCCCGCGCCTGCCCATGTAAGGGCACCGCGGGCACGGTGATGGACGAGCGGCCAGATGGAAGGACTCGGGCAAAAATATCCCGGCCGAGCCAGGGGGCCGGCGGGGAGGCAGGGATGGGCGGGAGGAGGCTCGGGTTTTCCACCCGCTGCCTGCTGCTGCCATGGCTGGGCCGAGAGGGAAAGGCCGGAGGAAGGCGGCGCGGGCGGGGCTGCCTGGAGCTGCTGCCTAGGGAGCCCATGGCTTCGCCTTAGACGTACGTGGCTTTTCTCCTGTCTGCTCTAAAGGGCTCTGCTGGGCGGGTCTGTGCGGCTGCTGCTGTTTGTGGCCCCCGGGAGCGGGGTTTGGGCGGCTTTGGAGGGAGGTGGGTCCCAGCTGCTCCGGTGCGGGTGCCAGGGAGGCTGAGCTTGGAGGTGACAGCCAGCAGCCTGCCAGACTCGGCAGATTCCTGTGCGGTGTCAGCTCCTGGGGGCCGGGTTTGGCAGGGGCTGTGCTCAGTCCCACCTGGCTGGGACAGGGCTTCTGGCCCTAGAAACCACAGCAGGATTTGGAGCAGTGGCAGCCGGGTTAAAATGCCCATAGGCACCTTCTGCCACTCTGGTTAAAGCCTCTGCCTGAGTCCAAGGGCAGGAGAAAAGAGTAAAAGCACTGATTAAATGGGATTCTTGCTAAGTGTGAGCACTCACCCAGGCCCAGGATGGCTCTCCCATGGCTTCTCCTGCTAATCTTCTGATGAATCCAAGGAACTGTCTCAGTTTAGCACAAGGATGGTCCCTGCAGCTGACAGCCTGTTGTTGTCTTTTAAGTTTTCAATTTTCTGGAAATGAATGAGAAGATGCTTCTTTGGCAGAGCTTGCACTGACCCAGACTCTGCAGCTAATTAGTAATCAGTTCCTCCAGGCGAGATTACCAGCTTGGACATTTGTCAGCCTCGTGGATTGCAGCAACTGTTGCTTTGGCTGCCCGTGGGCATCAGGCCTTGCTGTTCCAGGAGAAATTGCAACGGGGAGCCATAAAACTACAGGGCCAAACATCTTGTGTTGTCAGGGTGTTTATGTAGCAGAGATAAGATAGAATTCTGCCCTCGTTTTCCGCTGATGGTTGGGAAAGGGAAGTGTGAGGCTCTGGACTGCTGCAGGGCAGCAGCCACCAGCACACCTGGCTCAGTGGGGAGAGGTTTTGGGACCCTTCCCCACTATTCTGCTGGTGAAAGGAGCCCCAGAGTGCTGAATGTCCTCCTTAGGAGCTGCCCTTGGGCTCTGGCATGGCCGTGTCACCCTTCACTGGAGAGCAGCAAAGTAGGTCACAGCCTGTGCTCAGGGCTCTTTCTGCTCTGCAAAAATATTTACAGCATCCATTTGGATCCTCCCAGAGCTCCTGCAGCGCCCTGGCCCTGACCCCCACGCCTGCCTCCCCAGGGCTGCACGCAGTTTCTCTTGGAGCCTGTGAACGTTTCTCTTGCATCCCTGCCAGGCTGGGCTGGAGTGTGGAACATCTCATTCATCCTTCCCATGAATAAAGCCAGGCCAGCAGCCAGGCCACGGGCACAGGTGCCTCTGTGACAGGGCCTGGTGACAGCAACTGCAGGAGGGAAAGTTTAGATGGGATCTTAGAAGGGAATTCTGCCTCTGGCCCTGGCACAGGGTGCCCAGAGCAGCTGTGGCTGCCCCTGCATCCCTGGCAGTGCCCAAGGCCAGGCTGGATGGGGTTTGGAGCAGCCTGGGCTGGAGGGAGGTGTCCCTGCCGTGGGGGTGAGATGGGATTTCGGGGCCCTTCCAACCCAAACGTTTGTGTGGATCTGTGGCAGGGCAGGGGGGAGCAGGAGCACACTGGCAGGTTGTGCCAGTGGCTGTGCCAGCCTGCTGGAGGCTCCCTGGGCACTCACCCACTCCCTCCTGAAGCCACTGGCACTTTGTGCTCCCTCAGGAGGCTGGAGCTCTGTGGTGCAGCTGCTCTGTGACAGAACACTGAGCTGCTGCCCTGTGATTTCCCTGTGCTCCTGCAGCTCCTGTGATCTTCTTGCTCCCTGCTTGTCCTCTCTGCTTTCATCTGCTTTTCATCGTGTCTCTTTCCAGGCTGGAGACTCCTCCTGGTCCATTTGGCCTCGCCTTGCACAGAACACTTCACAGCCCCCAGTTCCCTTCTCTGTGCTCGTCCAGCCCTGAGCAGGGGAGCCAGAGTGGGTGTGACTCCACGGTGGGCTTATCTGGAACAAAATCCTTCCCTAAAGCTGGGGTTTGGCCACCTCTGAGAGCTGTTGGCTTCGTGGCACATCTGCTGTGGCTCTGGCTCTTTTCTGAGTGCTTTGCAGAGCTCTCTGTGCCCGTGCAGGATGATGATTGCCCCTCTCCCTTCGGATCAGCTGGAATTTATTGATGCTAATTTTTGTCTGACATTTTACCACGAGGTCGGGCAGTGCCACAGGATCTTCCTGTTTACAGTCTGGCTTTGGTTTGACTACTCTGGATAATTTGCAGTCGTTCCCATCCCTCCTGAAGCCCTGCAATTCTGGAGAGCCCTGTGGGATCCCACTGCTATTTGCTTCAGTGCTCCCCTTCTGTTTGTCTGCTGCCTTCCAATCCAGGAGACATCTCCCTTCAACCCAGGCCCGCCAGGTGTGCTGACAAACCTGCCTCTGGGGGTTTATTTTTGCAAGATTTTGTGGTTTTGAGCAGTGATGTGACTCTTCCTCCTCCCACATCCCTCTATTATTTTCTGCTTCCATAGCAGGGACTGTTCTGCAGGAGTCTGGAGCATAAAGAAGTTTTTTCTCTCCACGCTCCAACCCTTGCTGCTTGCAGCAGCTTGGGGCTGGGCAGAAGGGAGGCTTTTCCCAGCAGTTTAATAGCAAGAATTAGCACTTTCCCCATCTTGCAGTGTTTTTATTTTCACATGAGCCTGAAAGCTGCTGGGCACTGACAAATGTGGCAGAGGATGCAATTCCTTGGGGTGAGGGGGAGTGAGCAGCTGCCAGGATTGTGTCCCTGGGGATCTCAGGCACAGGCAGGAGTGCAGGGCTGGCCACTGGCTCTCCAGGAGCAGCTCTGAGGCCGTGCCAGGGGAATTGTTCTCTTTTCAGTTTAATAATCTGTTTAGGTTTAAGGTCGGTCGTGGTTGGCTGGTGTGGATCGTGAGCCTGGTGTTATCCCAGCACCCTGTCAGTGAAGGCTGGGTGCATTTCCTGAGGAATCTGCTGTGCACAGCCTCCAAAATTCCCAGAGGGACGGCAGGGCCTCGCCCAGGGGATTTTTTCTCCAGCAGTGAGTCCTGGCTGCCCCATTTCTGAGCACTGGGGTCGATTGAGCTTTCAGAGGAATCAGTGTGTGCTCCCAGGCAGAAGCAGGGGCGGTGTCCTTGCTGGGAAGGGCTGGACACTCCGGGAGCCTCAGCAAACAGCTCCCACGGCAGAGATGGGGCTGATGGAACCCACAAACAGCCTGGAGATGGCTGAGCCAGGGAGCTCCTGGCAGGGCTGGTGACCTTGGCTCTGCAGGCTGAGTTCTGGGCTGCCCCTTCTGCCGAGGCTGCTCTGGGTGGGAGCTGGGGGTGACCCCGGGAGCCTCTGCCCAGGACAGCCCCGAGGGATGGGGCAGAGCTGTGTCCTGGGCAGGCAGCCTTGGTGCTTGTGCTGCCAGCGATCAGCTGAGCTAATTTGCATTTTATCTGCATATTTACACAATAGAATAGCCTGGTTGCAAGCCACAGAATCACAGAAGGATTTGGGCTGGAGGAACCTTGAGGATCCAGTTCCAACCCCTGCCGTGGGCATGCAGGGAACACAGCCCAGGGTGCTCAGGTTGGTTCCACCACACCTTGCACTACCCCAGGTTGGTTTTTCTTCTTAAAGAGCTGAGGAGGCCCCAGCCCAGGCCTGAGGAGTGGGAGCTGGTCCCCTCACCTGCCAGGAGTCCGGGATGTGCTTTCCCTCCCTCCTCTTTCCCAGTGTTATTTGGGCTTTGCAGCCACAGGGCCATCAGCCTGGCTCGTTTGCCTTTGGGTGAGCCCCCAGCCCTGCCAGGTGGGGTGCTGGGGAAAAAGGGGACAGCTGTGGCTCTCAGGAAAAAGGGGATGCTGGGCTCTCAGGAAAAAGGGATGGCTGTGGCTCTCAGGGAAAAGGGGATGGCTGTGGCTCCCAGGAAGAAGGGGGTGGCTGTGGATCTCAGGAAGAAGGGGATGGCTGTGGATCTCAGGAAGAAGGGGATGGCTGTGGCTCCCAGGAAGAAGGGCATGGCTGTGGCTCTCAGGGAAAAGGGGATGGCTCTGACTCCCAGGAAAAAAAGGGGGTGGCTGGGGCTCTCAGGAGAAAGGGGATGTCTGTGGCTCTCAGGAAAAAGGGGATGGCTGTGGATCTCAGGAAGAAGGGGATGGCTGTGGATCTCAGGAAGAAGGGGATGGCTGTGGATCTCAGGAAGAAGGGGATGGCTGTGGCTCCCAGGAAGAAGGGGGTGGCTGTGGATCTCAGGAAAAAGGGGATGACTGTGGATCTCAGGAAGAAGGGGATGCTGGGCTCACTGTCGCTGGATGTCCCCCCCGGGAGGGCCAGCCCTGGAGAATGTCACTGGGGCTGGGGACGCTGAGCTGCCTCTGCCCCTCACGTGCTCCAAGTGCTGCTGTGGGGTCAGAGAAGAGGGAAGAGGTTTCTCCGTGGGGCTGTGCCTCCTGTGAGCTCCACCCTGCACACAAAACCTTGGTGTGCTGCAGGCCAGAGGGGTTGGGGAGATGTGGGGCTCAATTGCTGATGCAGGGCTGTCTGATGAGAAAAGTGGCTCTGGACCTGGAAGGTTCAATTTCTACTTTTATCTTCTAGAAAATAGCATTTGCCAGCAGGGGAAAGGCTTGTGGAGCTTTGCACTGACTCACTCTTCCTGTTCATTTTCCACGTGAAACACACAAAATGCTAATTTCTCCGTGAGGCCTGGGGTGCTAAATTGCCTGTGCCTGTTGGAAGGGAAGCGTGGATGGATTTGTCACAGGGCTCAGCAGCTCTGGAGAAGTTCTGAGCAGTTCCTGACGTGGACAGTCCAGCTGTCTGTGGAGATGGGAATTTGGATGCAGGAATTTAATCTGGGAGCCCTAGCCCTCCCCATGCTGTGAGTGTGAGCACAGAGCAGTGTGAGTGTGAGCACAGAGCAGTGTGAGTGTGTGAGTGTGAGCACAGAGCTGAGTGTGAGTGTGAGCACAGAGCTGTGTGAGTGTGTGAGTGTGAGCACAGAGCAGTGTGAGTGTGAGCACAGAGCTGAGTGTGAGCACAGAGCAGTGTGAGTGTGTGAGTGTGAGCACAGAGCTGTGTGAGTGTGTGAGCACAGAGCAGTGTGTGTGAGCACAGAGCTGAGTGTGTGAGTGTGAGCACAGAGGTGAGTGTGAGCACAGAGCAGTGTGAGAGTGTGAGCACAGAGCAGTGTCAGTGTGTGAGTGTGAGCACAGAGCAGTGTGAGTGTGAGCACAGAGCTGAGTGTGAGCACAGAGCAGTGTGAGTGTGTGAGTGTGAGCACAGAGCAGTGTGAGTGTGAGCACAGAGCTGTGTGAGTGTGTGAGTGTGAGCACAGAGCTGTGTGTGTGTGAGCACAGAGCAGTGTGAGTGTGAGCACAGAGCAGTGTGAGTGTGTGAGTGTGAGCACAGAGCTGAGTGTGAGTGTGAGCACAGAGCTGTGTGAGTGTGTGAGTGTGAGCACAGAGCAGTGTGAGTGTGAGCACAGAGCTGAGTGTGAGTGTGAGCACAGAGCTGTGTGTGTGAGTGTGAGCACAGAGCTGTGTGTGTGAGTGTGAGCACAGAGCTGTGTCTGTGCCCTGCAGCTGCTGTTCCCAACCCGGGGCTGGAGCCAAAGCTGCTCAGGCTGCATGGGAACAACGTCCTGGGTGTTGGGCTGGGCCTGTTCACAGCCCTCAGAGCCCCTCAAACTCCTTCAATCAGAAGATGTTACACCCACAGCTGTGGCAGGAGTGCGGGTGTCTCAGTGCGTGGTGACCGTGGGTCACTGGGACACTCTGGGGGGGCACAGGGGACAGGGGATCACAACCTGGGGCCCTTCCTCAGCAAGCCAGGACAGAACCACAGTGACTTGGCTGCTGCTGACAGGGAGAGGCGCGTGGGCAGCTCTGGAAGGGGCACCCCGACTCTTCCAGGGGATGTCCCTGCAGGAGGGGCAGTGCCCGGGCACAGGGTGCTGTGCTGCTGGGCAGGCACGTGTGGGGTGTGGGGGGGCTGTCCTGCACTGTGCTCACCCCCACAGAGCTGCTGCCTCCCCTCCCTGCCCGGGCCTCGCCCTCTCCTCCTGGAGCTGGGCTGTGCCAGCTCTGCCACCCCTCCGTGCCCGGGGCGGTGCCAGCCCTGCTGCAGTGGCTGGGAGGGAGGGAGGGAGGTGCTGCCTTCCAGCCTGGCTCTGGGGACCAAAGCTGTGTCCCCACGCCCTCCAGCCATTAGGAAACCCCACAGGGATGTCACTCAGAGGGGAAGAAAAACCCCAAACCGAAAAGAGAGGGGAGAACAACTGTAACCTGGTAACCAGAAGAGCTGTGGGAGGAGAAACAAACACGAGATGATTGTATATATTTAAATAACTCTAGAAAAAGAAAGGGCAGCGTTTCCTGTATGGCTTGGCTCCCTGGAGAGGCTCAGAGAGCCTGCTGGTGGCTGGGCTGGCCAAGGATGGAGCAGGCTGCAGGAGCAGACTCTGCAGGCAGGGCTGGCTCAGGGAGCACAGGACGTGGCTGTCCTTGCTGCCCTGGAGCAGCCTGGCCCCAAGGACCCTCTGGAGAAGTGTCCCAGCTCTTGAGTGCGATCCAGACTCTCACCCTGTGACGGTCTGGGCCAGCACAGAGCAGTGCAGGCTCCTGCCCGGAGCTGGGCTCTGCCAGCAGGCCGTGCCCTGTGTCGGTGCCAGCAGCGAGGGAAAGGTCAGACCCCGTGTGTGATTCCTGCTCCACTCTTCCAGCCAGGGATTGTCCTTTCCGTGCCCCGGGAGGTGACAGGAGGCACAGCAGCAGCTGCAGCCCGGGGTGCTGCAGGGAGAGCTGGCTCCCAGAATGTGGAGTGAGGAGGGGAGGTTGGTGTTGGACACGAGGTCCTGGCTTTCCTGGCAGCACATCCCGGCTCCCTGGCCGTGCTCCTGGGGGAAGGAGCACTTGGAACAGATGGCTGCCAGCAGAGCCTGCTGCCTCTGGCTCCTTCTGCAGCTTGGGGTGGGAGAGGAGAGGTTTAGACTGGAGCTTATGCAAGAACTTGCCCCAAATGGAGGTTCCCCTGTTCTGTTGGCACACCCCAGCCCTCAGAAGGAGAAGATGAGCGAATCCTCCAGTGACTTCTGCTGCTGAGAGAGCAGAGGTGCCTTAAGAGCCTTGGAGCTCCTGGAGGTGCCTGGCAGGTCTGGGCAGTTCTGCCCACAGCAGCAGGGTGGGCTCTGGGGTTTGGGGCTGGTTTGTGGAGGAAGCAGAAGATGCTCTGTGGGTTTTGTGGTGTGCACTGTGCAAGGAAGCAGAGGAGGAACTCGGGCCGTGTCCTTCCTCTGCTGTGACAGACATAGTTAAAAATAAGAATGGAAATCCTAATATTCACTGCAAGGAGCTCCCTGCCTGTGGATTTCCCTCTGAGGCAAAGCTGGTTCTTGGATCTGAGGGGCTCCAGAGGGCGCGGGGCCACACCGAGCTCCTCGGCTCTCCCTGGTTTGTGCCACAGCCCAGGGCACGGTGCTGTCCCCGGGTGTCACCTGGGGTCCCTGGTGGAGCCAGCAAGGGCAGAAGGCGGCTGGGCCCGGGGCAGGCACGGGTGAGGACGGAAGGATTCCGGGACAGGCACGGGTGAGGATGGAAGGAGCCCGGGGCAGGCACGGGTGAGGATGGAAGGAGCCCGGGACAGGCACGGGTGAGGATGAAGGAGCCCGGGGCAGGCACGGATGAGGATGAAGGATCCCGGGGCAGGAGCGGGTGAGGATGGAAGGATCCCGGGGCAGGAGCGGGTGAGGATGAAGGAGCCCGGGGCAGGCACGGGTGAGGATGGAAGGAGCCCGGG
>VWZV01012652.1:0-23483 GCA_013397155.1 Irena cyanogastra | reverse complement strand
CCCGGGGCAGGAGCGGGTGAGGATGAAGGAGCCCGGGGCAGGAGCGGGTGAGGATGAAGGATCCCGGGGCAGGAGCCGATAAGGACAGAAGGAGCCCAGGGCAGGAGCGGGTGAGGACCGAAGGATCCCGGGGCGGGGGCGGCCCCGGGGCTGTGACTTTGCTGAGCCGGGCACTGACAGCTCTGCTGTGCTCTAAGGGGAGCACAGAGCAGCAGCGGGGTCTGGCCCGGGTCACACAGGGCTGGCCCCGCTCCGGTGCTCCCAGGAGGCTGAGCAGGGCCGTGTCCCCTCCCCAGGCTGGCAGAGAGACGCTGCCGTGGCGGAGTGGAAGCGTGTGGAGGTTTCCATATGCTGATGGCAGCACGCTGCTTTAGTGGTACGTGCTTTCACCAGGAAGGGGTGATAAAAATAAAGCTGCAGATCTGTATTTAGCTATAAACCCCTCCAGGCTTATTTTTTTTTTTTTTCGGTAGTATTTGAAGACTATGCAATAAATGAGCTTGTTCATGAATTTTTTATTTTATGCCACTACAGCTTTGGAGAGGTAGCCAGGTTGCTGTGGCATTTCCAGAGCTCAGGATGGGAGGAGAGGTTGTAAATCCTCTGTGCCAGTAAATCCTGTGTGCCGTGCAGGAGCACTTTTGTCTAAGACATCGATGTGCAGCCTCTCAAAGTCACTGTGCAGTTGATAAAGACATTGTAACAAAAAGGGAATGCAGCACTTCTTGTAGTGAGGCTTCATCCAGAATAAACAAGTGTGCCAAAATTTAAAAATTCTGAATGATTTCGTAAGCAAGAATAGGAGAAAATTCATTCAAAGTGTAGCTGCTACTGCCAATGGGAGAAGAAGCTCAGATGCAAATGGCAGAAATTGTGTTTCCAGAGCTACTGATATAATTGGATTTTACTACAGTTTCTAAATGCTGATAGAGGACAGTGGTAAATGTTTGCTTTGTTTCATGGTCTGACACATGATGTGAGGCCAGGAGAGATGGATTAATTGAGCTGGAAGAGAATCATGTGGAATTGAAGAAGGCAAACAGCACCCAAGCCCCAAAAGAGGCGTGTTTGCTATCAGAACAGCTGGGGGTGGCTGTGAGCACCCACAGCTCCCAGAGGGGACAGGAGGAGCAGGGCCCTGCCTGTCCACACCCACGGGAGCTGTGGGGTGGCAGCTGTGGGCAGAGATGCCCTTTCCACGTGGCAGCAGTGTGTCCATGGCCGTGCAGCTGCGGCACTCGGCCTTTCCTCTGGGAAAGGAGCACGAGGGGCTCCCTTGAACAGGCACTCACAGTCCCTGGGGAGCACTGGGCGTGACAGGCTCCCTCAAACACAGTCACAGTCACCTGGCTGCCCGCTTTAAACCGTGGTTGTAATAAGAGAGTGGATAATTTTTTAAAATTGCATTTTCTCACGGTGAAATTTGAGTTTCAGAATGCTGCCCTGATGGCCTAGAAACAGCGTGCTTTTGGCCTAATTTATCATGGTTAAACTCTAAGAGGAAAGACTTAATTGTGGCATTGTGGCTTGCTTTTTTTTTTTTTTTTTTTTTTNTTTTTTTTTTTTTTTTTTTTTTTTTTTTTTTTTTTTTTTTTTTGGTGCTTAATGTTAGCTCCTGCTTTGCAACACGAGCTGGAGGTGGTCAGCAAACTTCAGTGTTTATATCAGTGGATCCAGAGGGAGTGCTTGAGCTGACAGGAGCTCGGCTTGATTTATCTTAAAGAGCGAGTTTTGGATCAATGAGCAGCACAGAATAACCTCCCTGGTGCCCGAGGGCCTGCACAGATGCATCAGTCAGTGCAGAGCCTCGGCTGCACCGTGCACGTGGCAGCTGGAAGGAGCTGGAGAGCTCTGGGGGGATGGAGTTCAGTGGCAAATACCAGCAGTGAGAGCCATCTGAGCGCTGGGAGCAGGCTGGGCTGGCCCCTGGGGCTGAGCTCAGCAGAAATTCTGCGTGCTGGCTGCTCTTCTGGAGACTGGGGAGCAGCAGCTGAGCAGGGCTCTGGGATCTGCTCGGCTGGGAGCTGATTTGGTTAAAGACAGGATGATCTGAGGAGCCTCAGCTCCCATCCCTGCAGATCCCTGGGTCTGTGCTCGGTGCCAGCTCAGCATCCAGCTGCTGGAGGCTCTTCTGCCTGCCTGCAGCTGGGGCAGGGTGTTCTGGAGGCAAAGCTGTGGGCAGATGCTGGGAATGAGTTGGAGAGGCTTTGGATGAGACTCTTGGAAGTGCATCAGACAGGAGTTGGAGCCTTTCAGCTGTTTGCTGCCTCCTCACACTCCAAAGTTACGTGTGAGGGACAGAGAATCAGCTCAGAGGCTCCGCTTCTCTTCCAAGCCCTCCCTGTCTTCCCCTCTTCCCACAGAGCCTGTGGAATCTGTGCTCCTGCCGTGGCATGGATGAATTTCACTGGTGGAGCCAAAGCAGAAGGGATCAGGACCCGGGGTGCTGCCTTTGGGGTCTCTGCAGTGAGTGGCTTTGCTGCTTTGTGGGGTTTCAGCTTAACCCAGATCTGCTGCCATGGGCGGCTCACGGAGCTGCTGGGGGCAGCAGGGGCGTACCCACGTTCTGGCTGATAAATGTGCTTTGAGAAAAGAGACCAAAGAAAGACCCTAACCCCCTGAAATAACCTTCCGAGGGCTGGCTGGCTTTAATCTGCTCTCTGAGTGCGGTGGCCACACGCAGCTGTCTGGGAGCCATCACCCCGTGTCCCTCCCGGGCGCTGCCGTCCCCTGCCCCCGATCGGAGGCACCGGCACGCCGAGGGATGGGTGACGGATCCCCCTGGCCGCGACACTTGGCGGCTGGACAGGGACTGAGTCATCAGCCTTGGCGGTTTCTCGTTTGGTCCTGGGGTTGTTCGGATGATTTAAGTGCCGGCAGCCCGGAGGGGAGGTTGTGCTTTGCTTCCCGCACGGCTCTGGAGCCATCGCCTTGCCTGCCTCCCATCCCTGCTCTCCGCCGCGGGGGGAGGCTGGGGGTGGATCCGGGCTCGGCCGTCAGCTCTCGATGATCTTGCGAGCAGTTTTATCTCCTCCCGGCAGCTGGGCTTTTCCACTGGCTCCTCTTGCTCTCCGTCGGTCCCTGCCGAGCAGCGAATGTCCTGTGCCCGGCGCCGCTGTGCGGGGCGCTCCGGGGGACGCCGCCCGCGCCGCCGGCCCCTCCCGTGAGGCGGCGGAGCCCGAGGCACCCATGGCCCCGGGGGGAGCGCTCTGCCGGGGGGGCACGGCCTGCCCCGCAATGTAACCGCGGCCGGGGGCGCGGGGGTGGCGCGGGCCGGCCCCGGGGAGGTGCCGGGCGGGCAGGGCAGGGCAGGGCAGGGCTCCCCTTCGCCCCCCCATTGCCGCTGTCCCTCCTCTCCCGCAGGCTCTCGTCGCCCGGCGGCTGCGGCGGCGGGGACGGCGGCGGGAGCCGCAAGAGCGGGGGCATTCTGGACATCGCCTCCCTGAAGATGACGGAGCTGGAGTCCGAGGTGCTGCCCCTGCCGCCCCGGTACCGCTTCCGCGATCTGCTGCTGGGGGACCAGTCCTTCCAGAGCGACGACAGGTGCAGGGACAGCGCGGGGACAGCGGGGTGGAGGGCGCGGGGACATCGACCCGCCGGGAGCGGCGCGCGGACCCGGGACGCTGCCGAGGATGGGGACGCACACCTGGGGCGGGGGGACACAGCCGGGACACCCGCGGGGCGGGGACGCGGAGCTCTCCGCGGTGCTGCTCCCGCGGGCCCGGAGCTCTCCGCGGTGCTGACGCGGCTGCGGGCGGCAGGGGCCGGGGCTACGGGGGGCACGGGGGTGCTCGGAGCCTGCGGCCACCGGGATGTGCTGGGGCGTGCGGCACCGGCTGGAGGCCGCGGAGCCCCGGAGAGCGGCCCTGGGGACATCTGGGTGCTGGATGTGCCGGGAGCTGTGGCTGAGCCGGGCCGGCAGAGCTGGGGGCAGCTGGCTGTGTCCCAGAGTCCCGTCAGGGAGAGGGGACCGTGTCTGGGAGAGGTGTGGGACAGCGAGGGGCTGGGGGAGCTCCCTGTGGCACCTCGTGTGGGATTTGGGCTGACAATACCGGGGAGGGACGGCTCCCCCCGGCCGTTCTGGGACGCTCTCCTGGCGGCAGGGGGACTCTGAAGGGCTGCTGGGGTCGTGGTGCCACTGTCCCTTCCTCGGGCTGAGCAGGGGAATGGCTTTTGGTGCTGAGCACCAGCCTGCTGCTCCTGCCTGGCTGGGATTTATCCCCGGGCTGGGTGAGCAGAGGGAATGCCATGAGTGGCAGGAGAATTCCATGGGCAGAGCAGATAAATCGAGAGGAGCAAGCACCTTCCCTCCAGCTCTGTTCATACCGTGAATACCCAGGGGCTGCGGTGCTAATGGGGAGTCAGATTTTTATCTTTCCCCACCAATTAACTGCGTGATGCAAACAAAGGGAGATGTAATTCTTGTTGGAAAAAACCTTTCAATTACTGGTTAGTCCTTGACTAGCTGCTGTGTGCCTGGTACACCTGCACAAGGCCTTTGTGTGTCTCTCTTAAAAGATAATTTCTTTTTTTTATATGTACAAGTATCATTAAAAAAAAAAAGAAGTGAATTTGGCTTTGAGACTGTGAGTGTGGGTTTTACAAATGTTCTCTGTAAGTGTTCCTAACTTTTATCGCTGCATAAAATTGGCCTGGCTCGAAAAGCAGTCTGTGATCCTGGAGGTTTTAAAGCCCAGATTTCCTTAACAGGCACTTAAACATTAATACAGTTTTATGGCACCAAGTGAGAAGTTAACATGAAATTCCTGCTGCAGAAAATGCCTGGGTTTCAGGGTGGTTGTGATATGGCTCATTTGGTTTGAAGTTGAAGTTTGAAGATTTAATAGTTTTCATGTTTGAGTGTTTGGGAGCATCTGAAATATGGAGGATGGCAATTGCAGATTCTGTTCTTTCTGTGTTTCTCTGGTGACACCCCTTAACCCTGATTTTCCTCTAGATCTGAGTCTTTCTGATTCAGCATCCCCCTTTAATTTTAATGTGGAGATACTCCGGCTTGTTTTGTTAATTCATTAGCCCTGTTTCTCAAGACTTCATTAGCATTGTTTCTCAAGATATCTCATTCTCACTGGCTTTGTGCAGTTTGAGCTGTTTGATTTCCCCCTCCTCTGGAAAACGCTGATAATTCCGTTGTGTTTGGGCATGCAGGTCTCTGAGCCCCCATTTGCTGTTCACTGGAGTCCTCTTGGCTTCCCTGGGAGCTGAGATGAGCTGTGGGCTTTGGGAAATGCTGCTGTCAGGCCTAAATTCCAGTCCAAGTCGTTAATAACAGTGGGACCTTGTGGCTGAATCGAGCTCGCTGGAGTAATTATGACTAGTTCATTAGTCTGCTCCAAACCCACTGAATCAGGAGCTGATTTAGGCTGGCAAAGGAAAAAAAATGAGAAGCAGAAAGGCTTCTTGGCTTTGCTGTGATTGTGGGTGATAAGCAGCTCAGAGCTGTGCTTGGAAGAGCTTTGTTGCAGCCCTGACTGGGATGTGCTGAGGAAAATTCCCCCACGTAAACTCTGGGGGAGCCATGAGGGGTAAACCAGAGCTCGGTGGACTTAGAGACGTAAAACTGAAGGAAAACACGCTGAATATCTCGTTTATTTGTCAAAGGAATGCTTAAAACATCAGTGTCTCAAAGATCTGCTTTTGAACCCTGCCTGGAATGAGTGTGCTGCTGGAAGTGAGGAGGTTCCTGCAGTCAGCAAAGGCTGAAAGGATCCGGGGGCAAAGGGGATCCGGGTTTTGCTGCTTCTGGAGTTAAAACTGCTCCTGTTGGAGATGAATTAGTGCATCCTCATCACAGGGGATGCTGAAGAGACACCAGCCCTGCGCTGAGGTAAGGGAGTGAGGTAATGCTGGAGCTTGAGGAGATGAGAGCTCGCTGGAACAAGCAGATAATTAGAGAGCTGTGGTACAGCAGGAGGAGAGAGCGGGTCCAGATAACCTCTGAGACAGAAGGGACTAATCAGTGGATGTGAGGTGGAACAGGGAAATTAGGCTGCTCCTAATTTCCTTTTGTTTTTGGAATGTGCAAGGTGAACACGGTCGGTCTGAGCTGGGCTTGCTCTTTGGCAGATGGGCTGACTGACAGGAGGATTAAACAACCCTTGGAACGTCCTGTGGTGGGTGCAAGGAATTGGCCAGGAAGCAAATAGGAAAGGGCTGACTGGGAAGGGAATGTGGGAGGAAAATGGATTTGTGAAGCAGAGAGAGAAAAGCCTAATGACAAGCAAATCTAGAGTTGTCAAGTCCAAGTGCTCCTTCCAGGATCATCTTACTCATCTGTGGGACTCACTGCCACGAGATGGTGGAAGGCTTTGGGCTGTGTTTAATTCTGTGTTTAATTCTGGGCTGGACATTTCTGCCAGGCAGGTCTTTGGGTCGCAGAAGCAGGATTAGGTGTCACTCAGCTCTGAATTCCCAGAGGCTCCAAAGTGCTCTCAGGGCAAGGATCTGACTGCAGGGCCTGGGAGGTGAGTTCTCCTTCGGGGGGGAAGGTTTTTGGGAACCTTGCAGTCACCTCACTTGCCTGGCGTTGGTTCAGAAGTTTCTGTCCCGTTTGGAAGGCGCTGTCAGCGTCAATACTGGGAGAAAAATGGATTTGTTCTGCCTGCCCATGGCAGAACTGCCTTCCTTACCTCACTGACGTTTTGTGGGCACGAAAGCACGCGGAGCTCTGGGGTGCACCAGCAAAGGCAGAGTCTGAGACGCTGAGCTGGAACAAAGAGGAGGTGAAGAACTGGGGGCACAAACCCTGCTGGGGCCTGGCTGCCTTTTCTCATTCCTGGCCCGGAGGCCTCTGTGGCTCGGAGCTGTGGGAGCAGGGCAGGGGTGCTGGGCGAGGGGCAGGGGCTGAGCACAGCCCCCCGAGCTGGGCTGGCACTGCCAGGCTCCTGTTCCGGGGGGTGTGCAAGTGCTGCTTACAGGCAGCTGAGAAAGCACCTCTGCTGGGTGGATAAATATTGTTTAACACCCCAAGCTGTGCCATCCCTTTGATGTTTGCTCTCCTGACCGTGGCAGTTTTTGATCCCCTGCATTCTCTTTTCTTGGACAGTGCCGACAGCTGGGCCGGGGCACGTATTACAAAAACCCATAAATAAAATTAAACTGTATCTCAGAAAAGTGTCACTAGGAGCTTATTTGTTGCCTAATTTGAATAGCCTGAACACTTTCCAGAAAATCGTCGTCAGAAGCCACAGTCCTATTTACAGGAGCGAGAAGTAATGGATGTCACTTTGATTAAGTGCATTTTTCTGAGGCTAATTATCAGCAAAAAAATCATTTTGATGGATGAGAATGTTTGGAAAAGCTGCTTGTGCAGAAGAATTCAGCAACCGCTCTATAAAATTTTAACATCTCCTATTTCAAACCAAAGATATTTGGATGTTGCATAACCAAGAAAAGAGGATTTTGACAACTGGGGCCAATTCTTTTAAGTTTCTGCTTTCAGTTTTTTTAGTCTTACAACTTCTTTGTCTGCGCCCTGACATCTGGTCCTTGTCTCTTTAATTTGTCACTAAGTGGTGGCTCTAAATCTTAGGTCAGATTACGCCTGGCATGAGCAGAGTGAAGTGCTGCAATATCAGCCTGGGAGCATCTCACCCCTGCAGTTTTCATGCTAACGTGCCCCAAGTGAGTTCCTCATCAAAATGCATCATTACATTAATGGAGCTGGGTGGTTTTGTGTTCCCGAGGCAGGTTCCTTGAGTGTGGCTGTGGCTGAATCCTCACTTCATTGCTATTTGATTTAATGGGCAATTTTCCCCATTTTATTTGGGAGATGCAGATGCCAATTTGAAAATTCCAATTTGTATCCAGAAATTAGAGACATTTATTTCTCTGCTGGTGAGGTAATGGCCAATATTTTAAGTCAGTGCAGAGCCTGCTCAGGCTGTAGCATCTGTGCCAGTGAAGGTTTGTACCTGGAATTAGGAGATTCAGCTCTGTGTGCCACAAGATTCCCCTGGGGGAGGCTCTTCACCCCCCAGCAGTCTGACCCCTCGCTTGTGAAGAGAGATGGAGATTATTGCTGATGCCCATGGATGCTGATGGATGTTATTGCTAACATCCATCCCTCAGTAACGGTGTTCAGACCTATTTCCACCATCCCTGGGTGCAGAATCTCTCAAGGGACAGCTCAGTGATGATGCCTGAACAAACCAAGCAACAAATTTCACTGGTGGAGGTGGTGGGATCCCAAACAGGAGCTTGGCAGTGCCCATGTGGCCAGCAGAGTTGAATTGCTTCTCCTCTGCTTTTTCCACCTGGCAAAGCAAAACCAAAGCAGATATTAATTGGATTAGGCTGTTTCCCTGAGTCAAGGCTTTGTCAGGAAGTTTCTGTGTGGCAGCACAAGCAGGAGTTTGCCCCTGCCAGCCCAGCCAGCCTGTGGCAGGAGTGCTGCTCCTGCTGGGGCCACCCCTGGGTGCTCGCCCTGGGGCCACCTCTGCTCCCTCTGGGGCCATCTCTGCTCCCCCTGGGGCCATCCCTGCTCCCTCTGGGCCATCCCTGCTCCCCCTGGGCCATCCCTGCTCCCCTTGGGGCCATCCCTGCTCCCCCTGGGGCCATCCCTGCTCCCCTTGGGGCCATCCCTGCTCCCCCTGAGGCCATCCCTGCTCCCATTGGAGCCATCCCTGCTCCCATTGGAGCCATCCCTGCTCCCATTGGAGCCATCCCTGCTCCTCCTGGGTCACCCCTGCGTGCTCCCCTTGGGCCACCCCTGCTCCCCCTGGGCCACCCCTGTGTGTCCCTATTCCCGAGGCAGGGAGCAGGGCCAGGCGGGCACGTGGCCCGTGCAGGTGTGGCTCTTTCAGAGCAGATGCCAACAGCCCTGCTGTGCCAGCCAAGGCTGTGCACGAGCCTGGATTCAGTGCCCAGAGCCATCTGGGCTGCTGGAGAAGCCTCTGGCTGGCAGGGGCAGCAGGCTGGGCACACCCTGCTCCTGCAGACAGGCTCCTGCCTGCTCCTGGGCAGGGGGAACGAGCACCCCAGGCCTCCCGTCACCCCCGTGGCTCCCGTGGAGCCTGGTGTGGCAGCAGAGCTCAGGGCAGGCTAGGGAAACCTCCTGGGGCAGCCTGTTGGTGTTCCTAAAGCTGCTGCCCCCTGAGACGGAGGAGTGACCACGGAACCCACCCTGCACAGCCCTGCCCGGTGTGGGCACCTCCTCTGCAGCAGCTCCTCGCCCTCAGCAGAGGCACAGCCAACATCTGCTGGCCCTGGGTCCCTCAGCCCAGCTCCCACTGGGCTGAGCAGCACTGGGAACCTGAGGCAGATTTATCAAATTGATTTGGGTTTTCTTGCGTTTGCAGATTTTTCTAATGATGGAATTCTTAATTGAGGTTTGTTTTTCCAGTTGTTCTGGGAGGCTGCGGGGATGATTCCCAGTGCTGTGTCTTAATTGCAGTGCTGCTTGGAGTTTTTTTAATGGATGTTTCCTCGCTGCTATTGGTGTGCTCCTGTGTCTTCATCTTAAGGCAGGTAGCCCTGGACATTAGCGGGAGCATTGGGAAAATTATGAAAGTAATAGAGCAAAGAAGAAAGGCAGTTCTCTTGTAATTATAACTATTATTTTATTTTTAAAAATGGCCATTGCTTTTTTCCAGGGGCATTGTTTTCCAGGGGTGGTGTCAGCAGTGGGCCTTTGCTTGCCATAAAAGCAGGGGCCCGTAGCAGGCTGGTGGAATGAGCAGAGGTGTCCCTGAAGTGCTGCTGTGTGTGGCTGTGCCCCGAGGAGAAGGAAGAACAACATTGATTTTCAGTTATTTGGTGCAATTTAACACTGTGGGCTCAATTTCCATCCCTCCCTGGGGTGGTTTTCTTTTCCCACTTATTTACTTTCCCTTTGGTTTCTTTTCTGTTTGTTGGGGGAATGGGCTGGAAAGAGAAAACAGCTTTTTGAGGTGTTGAGGATACCTGTGTGAGTGAGGGGGAGCACGAGGAGGGCTCTGCAGGTGCTGGCGAGGTGGGCACGCTCCCAGGGCAGCCCTGGAGGCTGGCACCCTCCTTACTCATGGCAAACCAAACGCTTGGGCAAAACGAAACGTTTTACTCCCCTCAGCCAGTGTACAGCACACACTGGAATTCCTAATGGAATAATTTCCTGGCAAAAAGGAAATGCAAAAAGGAGTGCAGAGGGGCCTGAGAAGTGCTGGAGTCCTGACTCCTGCCGTGGCTGCCTGAGGCAAAGCTCCTTGCAGTGCTCTTGGCGTGGCACTGGAGCCTGGCGTGGCACTGCTGGCTGCTCTCGGGGTGGCCCTGGGCCATCTCTCTGCCAGGAGAGCTCCTGTGCCACTTGAACCTGCTGGGAAGGGCAGGGAGTGCCAGCCAGGGGAGAGCCAGGCTGGATGGGAGCCTTGGCAGGGATCCCCAGGGTGTTCTGAGCACAGGGGGTGCCGGGGTGTGGGTCAGTGCTGGTGTTGGCAGCGCCCCAAGGGCTGTGCCTGCAGGGAGCCCCGGGAGGGCTGTGCTGCCTCAGGTGAGGCTGGAAGGTCGGGCTGAGGCCAAAGCTGTCACCACTGCTGTAGTGACAGCACGAGAAACAGCTTGGCAGCTGTAGCTGTAATTGCAGAGAATGCACTGAATTTTACTGCTGTGTTTTCCCACTACTTTCTCTCATCGCAGCTGCACCTTTGTTCCCAAGGGAAATAATTTCTTGCTGTTCTGAAGGTGTTGCTCGTTGCTTTCCCTCTGCACGACCTGCTCAGTGCCTGGCTGTGTGCAGGCAGCTCAGCATCCCCTGCTCACAGCCCTGGGGGACACCGAGGTGCCGCTCCCTGTGTGCCAGCCCTGTGCTGGTGCCAGCCCTGCCCAGCTGTGAGCTGCTCTCCCTCAGACCCCGCGTGGCCCTGGGAAGAGAGATCACCAGCAGAGCCTGAGTGACGTGGTCAGAAATGCTCCTGTGAGGCATCTCACTCGTTTATTGCAGTCTGTGCAGCAGAGGGGCTTAGGCGGGAATAAAAGGCTGGAATTTGGATCCAGACATCTCCTTCTGAGGAGTGCCACCAGCAGACAGGAGCAATCTTTGCTGTTCTGGCCCTGCTCACTGAGGGAGACCAGAACACGTTGGCAGCAGAGCCCTGCAGCTTTCCCTGCCAGGCTGCATTTGCCTCTGCTCCACTGGCACCTGCCTGCACCCGGAGCAGAGGTGGAGCTGTTCCCTTGCAAAGGAAAGATCTCATCCTGCTCCTGTCTGACAGCTCGGCGTGGGTCACACAGGCTCCTGCCAGCTGCTCTCAGGCTGCCCACCAAGGCTTGGCAGTGCAGCCTCCCAGAGCCCAAATCTGGAGATTTCCTCTAGTATCAGTCCATTAATTTGCTGCATTGCTGCAATTAAAGAAAATGATCTTTCAGAGGGTTCAGAGTTTAGATTCTGCTGCTACCTCATGCTTTGTATAAATGAGCAGCTCTGAATCTCATCGGCTCCGTGGCCTCATTTCCTCTCTTTGTGAAGCTTTTTGGTGCTGTTTTAGCAAATTTATGGCTGGCTGTTTTACTGCAGGGAGATGATCAAAGTCCAGCCTGCTGGAGGGGCAGGTCCCAGTGGTGGCAGTCTGTGGGGAGGTGGCAGACTCTGCTCTCTGTTCTGTCCCCACAGCCTCGTTGGTGATGTCTTAAGATCTCCCCTGCACAGCCAGAGGGCTGGAAGGAGGTTTTCAAGGTTCAGAGGGCTGGAAGGAGGCTTTCAGGGTTCAGAGGGCTGGAAGGAGGTTTTCAGGTTTGCAAATCCCCTGGCATGTTCGGCATTTCCCCTTTAATTATTCTAGGCAATAAATAATTGATAATGGAGAAGTTTGTGGTGATAGAGTTGGAATGCAAGGCCTTGGTGAGGCAGCAGTGCCACGGGGGTTAGCACATCACCAGCACATTAGAGGAATGTTTTCCAACCTTCAATGTTTTCCAAACTTCTCAAACTCAGACAACTTGTCCTTTAGAGCAGGAGGCCTGGAGGAGTGGGTGAAGCAATGCTTGCAAGCGTTTCTAAGAGTGATTTTCTGTTCTAAAGCCACCCCAGCCGTGTGCTGCAGGGGCAGTCACGCTCTGCAGGGCCATCCAGGGCGCTCTGGAAGAACTCCAGGAGCTTCGAGCTGGCTTTGCCTCTTTGGACTTGCACTGGGGCCACAATTGCTTGGTCCTGCTTCTGCCTTGCTGCAGACAGACCATCTGCTCATCTTCCTTCGGGAGACAGCCTGGAGCTGTTTGCTGACAGCCAAACAGGACATGGAGGGGGTGTTTTGTGAGAGGAAGGTGGGGAGAGAAACTTGCGGGTGGGCACAACACCTCGGGGTTGGGACAGCCCCAGGGCTCAGACCCAACGTGCTGGGTGCCAGCCTCAGTTTGGGGTGCAGGTTTCTGCAGCCAGGTGTGTTTTCTGCCTGGCAGGGTGCCCATCACTGGTGTTTGCCCTCCTGCGATGTGTCCCCCTGGAACGGGATCCCTCCAGCCGTGCGGAGGGCACATCCTGCTCTCCCCAGCCGATGGCCCGGCTGTTTTCCTGCCTGCAGCCGGTGTGTGGGGGTGCAGGGATGTGGAACACGGTGTACGGGCAGCCACGGCCGCAGCCTGCCGGGGTTCCGGGCCGGGCCGGGCTGGGGGCGCAGCCGGAGGGAGGAGGAGGAGGAGGGAGGGAGGAGGGATGTGGGGAGGGAGAACAGCACACGCTGCCGGGGGTAACGTGGAGTGAAAGAGCCATGGATTAACCGAGGAAGGTGACTGACTGAGGTGTGGCGAGGGGGACACAGCCAGGTGTCCCTCAGCGAGGCTGGGAGCTCCGATCTCATCTTTCCTTTGCGGTGCCGCCCTTTCCATGAACTAAAGTCTTTCCTGATGAGAGCTGAGAAATAGCGAGGGCTGGGTTTGTAGCTGCCTGTGCTAGTGCAGGTTTTATCCTGGTTTCGCTCCGTGGAGCCGGGCTCTGGTGAGGTGCTGCTGGCCCCGTGTCACCGTGTCACCGTGTCACCGCGCCCTTGCGTGTGTGGCACCTCTGCTGGGCTGCAGCTGGGGCTCCCTGCACTGGGGCTGCTGCCGGCTGCAGGGTGAGGAGCGGGGCTGGGACCCTTCCCTCCGGAGCCTTCTGCCACCCCCAGAGCGGTTTGTGTCCCTGCCGGGGCTCTGGGTGTCGCACGAAGTTTGGTTTGTGTCCCTGGGGTGTCCAGCTCAGACACGAACTGTCCCTCGCGCGTGTGACATCTCTGCCCTGGCCCGCTGGGGCTGCCAGGGTCTGTCCCTCTCTCTGCCCCGCCGCCGTTGCTTTGCTGGGCAGGGTTTTTCGTCGCTGCTGTCCCCGGCTCCTTTGTCACGGGTGGCTTTTGCCGCTGCTCTGCCGCCTCACTGCGGAGGGGCCCTCTGGAGGCCAGCGCACACATCACTCCTGCCCAGCTCAAACCCAGGCAAACCGGCATTTTCCTGTTCTCCCTGGACTCTGTCGTCACCTGTCCGCGAGCTTTTGGTTGTAGCTTTACATGAAGCTGGCTGCTGTGGGGTGTTTGTCCCTGAGCTGCTGGACACGCTGTCTGTGGGGTCTGGGGGAGCGAGGAGTGGGTCTGTCCACTCTGCCGAGGCTGGGAACCGGCATCCTCCAGCCAGCGAGTCCCTGAGCTAGGTGCTGCCACCCTCCTCTCTGCGTGTCCCGAACTCCTGGAGTGAAACATGGATCTGCAGGTGCCACGGAACCCCCAGGTTCCCTCAGCTCTGCTTTGCAGAGGGCTGTGATGAGCTCCCCTCTCCGGCACGGGCTTTGTCCCTCTCTGCCCCGCTGGGGACGGACACTGTGTGCTCTCAGCCTCTGCCTCAGCAGCGGGATTCTCACAAAAGCTTCTCTTGAAGGTGAGGCCGAGCCCAAGCACGCCCTCTGTGAGTGACGGTGGCTGTGATCTGCAGGGTTCGTTGGGTTTGGGTGCGGATTTCTCGGAGCGGTGTCCCCCTGCCCCGCGCTCTGCCGCCGTGGCTCCCAGCGGGGTTCCCCAGCTCGTTCCCGTTCCCGTTCCCGCTGCTGTTCCCATTCCCCTCCCCGTTCCCATTCCTCTTCCCGTTCCCGCTGCCGTTCCCGTTCCCGTTCCCGCTGCTGTTCCCGTTCCCATTCCCGTTCCCGCTGCTGTTCCCGTTCCCATTCCCGTTCCCACTGCCGTTCCCGTTCCCGCTGCCGTTCCCGTTCCCGCTGCTGTTCCCGTTCCCATTCCCATTCCCGTTCCCGTTCCCGTTCCCCATCCCGGAGCGGCGGGGCTCGGCAGGAGCCGCGGGGAGGCTGGGCTGTGTTTGGATCAGACGGCTCTGCCGCGCTTCCTGCAGCCCACGCAGCCTCCCGAGCAGCCTCCTGCGCACATTGAGCAGCTCCCTGCAGGCAGGAGCTCTCGTTTCTGGGCTGTGGGCAGAGCCACCGGGCTGCTCGGCGTGGGACACTCCCCGTGTGCCGCGGGTGACTGTTAGCAAAGTCATTGCTGTGCAGGTACCCGGCTTGTGACACTCGGGAACGGGGCTGTAGCACAGCCCCATCCCCAACGGGCCTCAGCTGAGGAAAACAGGAGAACAGCATAGAATGTAATGAAGGACACAGGTGCAGTGCATGAACCATGAGGGGTAGAAAAGGTTGGGCTGGAGAAGCAGGAGCAGCAGATGCCTGCAGCCTTTGGAGTTTGATGGTGTTAGTGTGTCTGGGCAGACAGGCTGAGGCTTTCCGATGAGGTATGGTGTTGTTCTAGATTATTATGTGTCGTGGCTGTCTCCAACGTGACCTGTGCTGTGACACACGTGGCGAGCCAGCCAGGAGTCCGAATCCTGCTGTGACATTCCTTTCCCCGAGCTGTGCTGCAAGGAGGTCCTGGCTGCAGGACTGGACTTTCTGAAATCCCCACCCGCTGCTGCCAGCCCTGTGCCAGCCCCGGCCCTGGGGCAGTGCCCCTGTGGCTGCGGCACCCGCGGCTGGGCTGGCAGGGGGCACCTGGAGCACGGTGGCTCCGGGCAGGTATGTGCCACCTCCCTGGCGGCAGGAGCTGCCAGGATAAAGGTCTCCTCTGTCTGGGAGGGAGGAATATTTCCGGGGAGCAGGTGGTGGAGGTGTTTAGCAAATGTCAGCTTGAGACCTTGCCATGCTGTGGGCAGCAGTGACATTGCTGAGAGATGTGTTATCCTGTCAGAAAGCAGCAGAAAAATCCCCCGGTGAAATGTTTACGAGCGAGGCAGGGCTTTGCCAGGAGTGGGCGTTTTTCCACTCGGAGCCTCAGGGAGCGTGAGCTCCTGGAGCAGTGGGAATCCTGCTCCAGCTCCCATCACTCCCGTCTGGCTCTGCCTCGGTGCTGAACGCCTCAATCACCCCCAGAGCAGTTTAATCTGAGAGCGGCCTTTTCGCTCCTGGAGTGGATGTTCCCTTTCCAACAGATGATTTGGTCGTGGCAGTTGAACCAAAAGCTGATCAGCAGTTGAGGGTAATGGTGGATAAGAAATTAAAACGCTTTTGTAGCTTTAGTTCACCTTTGGCTCCTGCCCTGCCTCGGCAGGCAGCTCTGACACGTGTGAGGCACCTCTGGGGGGAATTGCAGGGGTTTTTGTGCAGAACTTCCTGGAGCCTCTTCCCTCAGGGACACAGTTTCACACATCCTTGCCTTTTCCTTTTAATGCCTCGGGGCTGACCCCTGAGAGAACATTTTTGTCACATCCACAACAGCACCCGTGTGACTTGGGCATTGCACGGGGTTGGTTTGTAGGTGAGCAAAAAGCAGTTTGAACAGAAAAAGGTCCTGCAGAAGGGTACCAAATATAGCTTTTGAAAGCTAAAACACTGCCTGAAACTCCTTTCAGACAAACTCTGCCCGTGGTGGCATTGCAGAGATTGAGAGAAACTCGTTTGCCCAGTGTCCAGTATCAATGTGGGAAGTGCATAATTGCATCTGGGCTGAGAGCTCCGTATGGGAGTGCTGTTAGAAAATTTTCTCATTTAATAAAATGGGTGGTAATTGGCTCTTAGAGGAGAGTTTAATTGGAATAATTGGCATGGACACTCGTGTTAATTTAGTTTGGTGTTTCTAATGCACAGTCACGGTGTTTGCTCAAGAACAGAAGTGGGGATTAGCTGGTGCCCATATTTCTTAGCAAGAAGTTGCAGCTGGGCTCTGGGAAGGCATTTATTGGAGGAAGCTGTTCAGTTACTGTTCTTGAACTTGGATTTGGGAGATGGATTTGCTTCATTACAGTTGGATGCAATCACACCCACGCTGCTGAGAGTCGAGGCCTTCTCTGACACTTCAGTTCCCACTTGAGATGACTTGGGGTTGGTGTTTCTGCTCATCTGGAGCAGCTCCAGCTCCTTGGCACAGGCACATTCCTGTCCTGAGGTGCTCGCACACACTGGGGCAGGAATGTGCTCTCTCCTGGGCCAGCACACAAGGAAGGGGAAGTTCATGTTCTCTACTCAGCCTCTCATCCCTGCTTCTCTCAAAACCCATCAGTTCCAGGTCAGTAAATCAGAACTGTGAGGTTTTTCTGTGTGGAAGAAGATTTTGCAGTCTCTTTCCAGAGTGGAGATGTCTCAAGCTGTTGTCTCAGAGCTGTTGTTCTGGGGCTGGAGGCTCTGCTGCAGGAGCTCCTGCTCTGTGGGGTCACTCAGAGTGTGAGATGGGGACACAAAAGCCATTTCAGCTCCTCAGCCTCTTCCAGAGCTTGTAGTTTAACAATTTCTTCCTTTTCATCTTCCTCCAAAATGCTTTTAAAGCTTGGTATTGTCACTTTGTTTGGATTCTTCCCACACAGTAACTGCACTTAGAACTGCCCAGCTCTGATGGGCAGATTTATTGCCAGCAGCTATAGTGCGAAAATTGAGAGGAAAAACAATTTTCTAGGCAGTTCTTGTTAGGCCTCTAATGGGAAATATTTCTTTCGTGCTAAGAACTGGCAAATGGTTTTAGTGCTGGATGCTGTGCTCTGTGCCTCAGGAACGTTCTGCCTTCCAGGGTTCAGCAGCACAAACGTCTCTGCTGGCAGACGTGTGCCAGCGGCACTGCAGCCCTTCCCAGGGGTGAGAGCTGAAAACAAACCCACCAAAACCCTGACAGAGAGCAGAGCCTGGCTCTGCCCCAGGGGTGAGAGCTGAAAACAAACCCACCAAAACCCTGACTGAGAGCAGAGCCTGGCTCTGCCCCAGGAGTGAGAGGTAAAGACAAACCCACCAAAACCCTGACAGAGAGCAGAGCCTGGCTCTGCCCCAGGAGTGAGAGGTAAAGACAAACCCACCAAAATCCTGACTGAGAGCAGAGCCTGGCTCTGCCCCAGGGAGAGAGGTAAAAACAAACCCACCAAAACCCTGACAGAGAGCAGAGCCTGGCTCTGCCCCAGGGAGAGAGGTAAAAGACAAACCCACCAAAACCCTGACAGAGAGCAGAGCCTGGCTCTGCCCCAGGGAGAGAGGTAAAAGACAAACCCACCAAAACCCTGACAGAGAGAGCAGAGCCTGGCTCTCATCCCCAGGGTTCCAGCAGGGGATGAAGGGCAGTTTCTCTCTGCACAGGGGATGGTGAGGCTGGGAGCAGAGGCTGGGGGGTCCCGGGCCCTTTCCCAGCTGTGTCTGGATGTGCTGCTTGGATCCCCATTCCCTTTCAGAGGAGGGCTCACAAGAGGCACAGCGAGTGCTGCTGCTCCAGCACGGGTTAGTGAGCACAGGAGAGCACCAAGATCCACTTTGGGACCTCATGGCTGCTTTTCCTGAGAAACTTTGGAGAGCTGGAACAATTACCCGAACTTTTAAGGCCTTTCCCCCCACCACCTAAGCTTTTTTTGCTCTGTTTCCCACAGGCAGATTTTAAGGAGAGAAAGGAGTACAGCTGAACGTGCTGGTGAAGATATTAATCATGATATAATTCAATTTTAATTCCTTTAGACACCTTTAGTGATCAGGGAGTTTCTTACTTGGTTTAATCGACTCCTTTCCAGATGATGAAGCTGCAAGCTCTGGCACTTGTTAAATGTCTGTTTATTAAACCATCTTTTGTCCTAAAAGCCTTTGCCTGGCCAGGACGGATACAAATGGAGAGGATTGTGTTTGCAGTTCAGTCTTCAAGGGGACGCTGTGTAAAAAATTGCAGCCTTCTCTTTTTCATTTTTTTGTGTCTTTATGTGAGAGATGAGAACAGGCCAAGGCTTTTTTTTTTTTTTTTTTTTTGCTGTGCTTTTTACTGTAAACGTCTGAGGCAGCCAAGCTCTGTGAAACAGCATTTGCTGTCACACCAGCTCCCGGAGTGGATGTTCCCTTTCCAACAGATGATTTGGTCGTGGCAGTTGAACCAAAAGCTGGTCAGCAGTTAAGGGCAATGGTGGATAAGAAATTAAAACGCTTTTGTAGCTTTAGTTCACCTTTGGCTCCTGCCCTGCCTCGGCAGGCAGCTCTGACACGTGTGAGGCACCTCTGGGGGGAATTGCAGGGGTTTTTGTGCAGAACTTCCTGGAGCCTCTTCCCTCAGGATCGCAGTTTCACACATCCTTGCCTTTTCCTTTTAATGCTTCGGGGCTGACCCCTGTATTTGGCTGATGTGGAAAGAGAGAACGTTTTTGTCACATCCACAACAGCACCCGTGTGACTTGGGCATTGCTGTCACCTGGCTGCAGGGGACTGAGCATTTCACCTGGCTGCAGGTGGCTGTGACTGTCCCCTGGCTGCAGGTGGCTTTGGCTGTCACCTGGCTGCAGGGGACTGAGCATCTCACCTGGCTGCAGGTGGCTCTGGATCTCACCTGGCTGCAGGGGACTGAGCATCTCACCTGGCTGCAGGTGGCTCTGGATCTCACCTGGCTGCAGGGGACTGAGCATTTCACCTGGCTGCAGGTGGCTCTGGATCTCACCTGGCTGCAGGGGACTGAGCATCTCACCTGGCTGCAGGTGGCTCTGGATCTCACCTGGCTGCAGGGGACTGAGCATTTCACCTGGCTGCAGGTGACCCTGATTCTGGCTGTCACCTGGCTGCAAGTGGTTCTGGTATCACTGGCTGCAGGTGGCTCTGGCTGTCACCTGGCTGCAGGGGACTGAACACATCACCTGACTGCAGGGGGCTCTGGCTGTCACCTGGCTGCAGGTGGCTCTGGCTCTCACCTGGCTGCGAGCCCTCCTGGCAGACAGCAGAACCCACAGCTACAGCAGGACGTTGGTGGGTAAGCAATTTTTCCCTCATTGAAGTTAAAATAAGAAGCGTTCCTGGAGATCAATGGCGTGGCACAGCCCCCCGTTCTGGCCCTGCCCACACAGCCTGGTGAGGCTGTCACAGGCGCCGTGGAGTTCATGGCTCATTTCTGCAGCACACTGTGAATCCCTCTTTATGGGGACTTGCCATTTTCCCTGTCTTATATAATGGATTCCAAAAAGAATGCTGAGAGGAATGAAAAAATGTATGGGAAATGGTACCTGGCATCATCCAGAGACCCCGGGGAGGGAAGGAAATGTTATTACCATGAGGCATAATTGGCAGTGCTGATGGAGAGCCCCAAAGCCAAAATGTCTTCTTTGAATGTCAGTCATTTTTCTCGGATTTTTTTAGAAGTTTTATGGAAGTTTTTAGATGTTAAAATTCTCCACGTTTTTCAGCAGAAAGCCTCAGCACCATTTAGCAAGCAGACACTGCTCTGCGTCACATCGCAATTTCAATACTTTAACAGCAAAGCTGCTGCACGAGCATAGTGGAAAAAAAAAAAAAGAAAAAGAAAAAGGCTCGGAGTCCTTTAAAACTGCAGGCTGGGAATCACTCTGGCATTTTGAGAGTCCCTGTGAAATTGCTTCCTGGCGAGCTGTGCCAGGCTGCTCAGAGGAGTTTGCAGCACCAGGAGCCGCATCAGCGGCTCCTCCAGGCACCTCGCTGCTGGGCACCAAACCAAATTCCAGAAGGGCTCCTGAGGGCTGCGTGGGGAGCGCCAGGCGCCTCTCCAGCTCCTGCTGCCTGTCACGTCCCCTGGGAGAAGCTGGGGTGAATCCCGGGGGAGCCGGGTGTCCCCTGGGGCTGGCTGTGACAGAAAGGTGCCGCGGGGGCTGTGGCTGCTGCCTGTGCTGCCCTTGGGCACCGGGGGTGCCCGGAGCGGTCCTGTCCTCTCCCCAGGGGTGGCTCAGCCCCTGCAGAAGGAGGACACCAAGGCCAGGGGAAATCCGGGCCTCGAAGGCACCCGCGGGGCTCAGGCCCGGGACGGGCTGGAGGGACGTGAAGGAATTGCCGCGGCAATTACGGCATCAAAGCCCTGGAGGGACACGAAGGAATTGCCGCGGTAATTCTGCCACACGAGGTGGATTTACTGCCCCTCCTGCCCACAGCTCGGGCACGGGGCGCTCCTGCCCCGCTGCATCGCCAGCGGTGCCCAGGGGCACTGCCAAGGTGTCTGCAGACCCCCGGTGGGAAAGCGCCGCACAAACGCTTAAAGCCATAAACATTTGTGGTGCAAAGATCATCCCTGCTGGGAGGCAGCGAGCAGCAGCTGCTGGCGAGGGAAAGCGGTGCTTGGGGGAGCCCGGAGCCCCCCAGCCCCTGCCGGGGGGTTTGGTGCTGCCCCGGCACCTCCTCGGCTCCTCCCGGCTGGGTTTGGGTTCTGCCCTGGCACCTCCTCGGCTCCTCCCAGTTGGGTTTGGGTTCTGCCCTGGCACCTCCTCAGCTCCTCCCGGGGGGTTTGGGTTCTGCCCCGGCACCTCCTCGGCTCCTCCCGGGGGGTTTGGTGCTGCCCTGGCACCTCCCGTGCCCGCGCCGCTCCCGCTGCAGCGGGGCTGACTCAGGCTCGGGGAGCGCTGCCAGCCCTGCCCGGCCCGGGGAGCACCCGGCGCCGCTCTCATTAAATCTCGGGAAGCAGAGAGTGACCCCGTTATGTACTCACCTGGAAAAGTGACTCGGCCGTGCCTCGTTCCTGTGCTCTGCCTGCAGACTTCTCGTGCTTCCCTTGCAGATCTAGATTTAGATTTTACCCCAGGGCTTTTAATTTCCTGGCTGGCTTGAGCAGCTGCGGCAGGTAGCCACTCGCCTTCCCTTTCCCCCGGCCATTTTAACCTGCCATTAACCCGGCTTTGCGAAGGAGCAGGAGGGGATTGGGAGTCACTGAAACGCTCCAGGGTCGCATTGCTCTGCTTGTGAGCCTGTCAAACGCGCCCGGGAGTGGGAACCGTGTCGGCGGCATCGTGCCTTTGTGGGGAGCTTTGTAGGTTTGCTCAGCAGCTGCTCGGGCGTGCTCTACTTCTCCTTCTCCTGCTAAGCAGCCCCGAGCTGCCACCCTGGGTTTGCAGCTTTCGTGCTCGCCGCTGACGAGGCACACTTCGAGAGGTAAAAATGGCTTTGCAAAGGCTGCGGTGACAGTTCTGGGATTCAGCAGTTACATAAGGGCTGCTGCGACTCCCGGGACCGGCCGAGCTCCTCCGGGAAGGGGAGCTGCCCTCCCTGCTCCCTGCCAGCCCAAACGAGGGGTTCTGGCTGGGAATCCCTGCGTCCATCCCAGCCAGCCGGGCACGGCTGCCAGGCACTGGGAGCCGCCTCGGGGCTCTGGCTGGGACGGAGATTTCGGGGCACTGCTCCTATTGCTGGGCACTTTCCGAGTCCTGGGTCCTCTCTTCTGAACCCCAACACTTGGAGGTCGTTAACATTTGAAGTGTTAGTGCACAGTACACTGGGAAGAGGAGATAAATCCAAGGCTCTGCTGCTGTCAGCCCGTCCCCCTCTGGGCTCACAGCCTGCCTGCAAGCTCTGGATGTGTTTTCTTACTTTGCATAATTTTTCCATCTCTCTCCATCAGCCCAGCTCTTCAAAGGCTTCCTTCTGTTTCCAGCTCTCTTGCAGCTGCTGAATATTCTCTCCTCTGTGCTTTCCAAAGTGTTCCTCCTTCCCCGGAGCTCCACTGCTCCAGTTCATTGGAGAAGTCTCCCAAACTCTGCCCGGGAGTGGCTGGGCGATCCAGGAGCCTGGTTCAGCTCCAAGGCTAAATGGGGAAAGTGGATTTGCAGTGAATTTCTGCAAATCTTCCTGGTGCCTGCTGTGGCCCCACCTGGCCAGAGGTTTCTGCAGGTGTGTGATGGTGTCGGTGTTCCCCGCTCCAGGCTCTCTCCTGGTGGGTTTCTTTGCTTTGCCAGGAGGCCGAGGACCTCCAGAAGTGCAGTGGGGGTGGAGCAGCCCCCAGGCCCACGGTGGTGGGAGCTGATCCCAGAGATCCTTGGAGGTGAGTCCCCTCCGGAGGCGGCTGTGGCTGCAGAGCCTCGGGAAGGGCGAGAGGGCACTTGGTGCCGTTGTGATTTTGGCAGCAGCACTCGGCCCAGCTGCTGTCCCAGGCAGCCACTGTGATGGCAGAGATCCCTGCAGGTTGGGAACTTTTCCTGAAACGCTTTTGATGACAGTTTAATAATAACACTCAGTGCTCGTACAGAGCTTCTCACCCCTGGAAGTGCAAGGCTTTCTGAGAAGGGTAAGGACCATTATCCCCCTGCTCCAGGGGGGAATAGCTGCTTTCCTTTGTGAGCCTAATTATAACCAGTGGAGTTAATCAACTTTCCGTATGAATGGCGTTGCTTTTTAAAGACAAACGTCAGAAAGGAGTCCTAGAGGGCTGGAAGTGCTGCAGATCCATCTGATGGCTTCTCAGGGACCTGTGGTGCCAAGGCATTAACCCTGCCAGGGCAGAGGGAGGAGGGGGCAGGCAGGAGAGGCAGGACAGGGCACAGCGAGGGTTTGCTGCTGCCCTGGCTCCTGCTGAGGGGGGTTTCTGAAAGCTGCTGCTGCCCAGCCCTGCTGTGCGTTATCCCCCTGCCCTTCCCTCTCCAGCCCCATTGCTTGGGAAAGTTCTCCCAGCTCCTGAGTGTGCTGTGACTCTTGGTGCACTCTGTGTGTGCGTGGAGAAATTCCACTGCAATCGTTACTTCAGCCATTGATTCGCTTCTTATTGCGAGGATTCAGAGAAGCCATAACCTCTTCCTGTGAGGTCGCTGAGCTTTGGGCGTTTCCCCCTTTTCTCTGTCCCGCTCTACATCCCCCTGGTGCACCCTGGCCCTCTCCAGCCTGCAGGGAGCCCAGGGAAGTGGAGTTTGGTTTTTGGCTGGGGTTCCCGGTGTGCCAGTGATGGGCAGCGAGTGAGCGAGGCTGTGAGTGCAGGTGGGAGAGTCCCCGAGCTGCTTTCTGCGCTGCCCGCTGCTCACAGCCCATTGCCGGCTGGATTCGCCTCAAAGCAAGCCGAAATCCCGGGAAACCCTCCCGCTGTCTTCGGCACTCGGCCGCAGGGAGTGGGGGAGGCAGGAAGGACCCACCGGGGACAGCGGGGACACGCGTGCAAGCGCTTTGCATTGCAAAGTGCTCCCGGAATTGCAAAGTGCTCCCGGAATTGCAAAGTGCTCCCCGAGCTGCCCTGCTGCGGCAGCACCGCCCCGGGGTCCGCGCTGTCCCACCGGGACCGGCCCGGGACAGCCCCAGCCCCCCTGGATGCGCCCCTCCGGGAGCGGCAGGTAGGAGCCACCCTCCCCTTCCAGTGGGACTTCGGAAAATTCAGCAGCAAGCCCTG